>JAVKLA010000036.1:17705935-17760692 GCA_034782735.1 Sagittarius serpentarius | reverse complement strand
GAACACAGGGGAAGCTTCTAGCAACTTTTAAAGAAGCCACCCCTGTGGCCCCCCACTACCAAAACCTTGCCATGTAAACCCATTACACTAACAAATAGAAATGCGAACCTGAGAGACAGAAAATTAGCTCCATTGGTAGCATTAAAAAAACCTTGTGTCTGGAGATGTCTTGAAATCTGAATAAAAATACAGTCCACCAAAGACTGGAGATGCAAATGGAAACAACTGCTAGAACTGAAGAACTGTTCCCACCACTGTGTCTGCAAAACCCTCTTCCCTCTCTTGTCCCCTTTATTTCTAAGCCGCTGCACAGGTACATCAAAACTAAGTCTCCCACAATTCCATCCAAAGAGGAGGTGTCTCTATTTGAAGGCTGGCACATTTGGGGTATCTAAAAACAATGGAAGTGAACTCACAGACCCCCATTCTAACTTCTTTCTCTTACCATGCTCCTGCAAACTATGGCCGCTGTTCAAAGCGCTGTTGTTTTTGGATTGATTCTACACAGACGTAAGGGGAAGCCAGAACAGATCAGACAATACCATCAGGACTATAATAGCTTCATAATTAAGTAAATCCCAGCTGTGCGCCAGTTTTGGCTAACGCTGCTTACCTCCTTACTGAGTTGTTACTACCAACCGGAGTGTGTCCGGGGCTCACAAGAGCCCAGTCCTCATGCCAAATGCTTTCTGCCTCACATAGCACTTTCTGTAATACTTTTTTCTTGTGGCGTATGAATGCAGCTTCTCATTAGTAAAACAGCTGTATTGCTGGTGAAGGGAGTGATTTCTCTGACACTGCCTCGACACTGCTGAAGGTCCAGTGATATAACAAGAGGTCTTCCTGGTTTACCATGCTGCACATAAGAACAAAACCTGGAGGAACTAGGGGTTTGTTTCCGATATGCATAAACCACATTCTTAAAATAATAAAAATGATACTTGCCAAACAACCTCTAGATGGCTCTTGAGGCTTGCTTTGTCAATTAGCAGGCACCTGAAATAAGTCTGCATCAGGCTGTACCAAGATTTTCCTATTACTCTCTTACTTCTTCGTAGGAGAGATGAGACCTTGGAGTGTTTTGCATGCAGTGGGAAGGCTTCCCTTGGTTTTGTAAAAAGCACTGAGAACCCTTCAGCTGAAGAGAGGAATACTGCTTGTCTTCTTTCCACCCAGAAAGTCCTGATCACGGATTCCACCTGTGCATATTTTGCTGTAGTTTACTACATATTTATTCACTCAGGTGTGGAAATCACCACTCTTGATTGTAGCTTCTCAGGAAAAAAGCACAGCCACCTCTTCCCCTAAATAAGCAGAACTGCTTGCAAGCATCTGATTTACCAGGTGAAAACCCAAGGCTTGGTGCCGTCAGAAATTCTGATCTACAGAAGTACATCCCTTTTTCATATTGCAAAGGGCTCCTGGGGTTTATTCCTGATTCACAAAGAAGCGAGGAAGTAGGGGGAAGGAAGAAAAACATATTCATAGTTTTAAGGTGAATCACATCATATCAATCCATGCTTCATCCTAAACAGATCCTGTCAATTACTTGGTGCTCAAACTATTACTGAGCAGATTACATTGGAGATAATACTTGTAATCCCAAAGGACACAAAGGAAACTGACAATTAAGGGGGTAAAATCTGTTAGGAACTTTAGTCTGTCAGACAAAGAAGTATTTATACCAATAACTGCAATGCATTGCCCTGTTTGCAATTAAGAGCTCACATGCCTCCTACAGTGTTTCCTCCAGCACAGTAACTAGATCTTTCTGTGACTGGGCCAGGCATTACATGAGCTAGATACTTAACTTCACTACTAACTGCGTGAAATGAATTTTTTTTTTCTGGATGAAAATGTCGTCATTACAAATCTAGGGCAGAGAAAATATTCCTTCCTCCCTTAACCAGATAAATGGTCAACATATTAAAAGAGTATTCTTGCACAAATTTGTAACATTTAATTGGAAGTCCTACTAATGTTTCCAAGATAAAGAATAGTTTAAAAATGCTGCCTGCAACCAAAATATATGTGTACTTCTTCCCTTATGCAGTAAGAAATTATACACTGTTTAATAACACACTAAGGCCACCCACAATTAAAAAACAATGAGCTGATTTAACATTAATCAAGAACCACGCAGCAAAGAAGAATTCGATGTATTCTTTGTTGCAAAGGTTAATATCTTTGCGGGCTGTACATTAAGAAAACCTGTTAAATATTTATGCGGTTAAATGCAATACAGAACTGCCATCAGCAACTGTTACAGTAACCTCCTAGACTTTTTTCGAAACAAGACATCTTTATACTTGAAACGTTCCACCTCAGTCAGAGGGACAGATCTTTGGCTGTAACTCAGCATCTCTCCACAGTGATGGAGATATGCCTCTGTACAATAGTGAGGGACACACTTCTCCCCTGTGAATACACCCACAAATGAGTGATGAGAGGACTATTCTTGAACAGAGGGTGCAGAACTTGACTGTCTTTCTATGCCTGGACTTTAGCTCTCAGCCACCAAACAGTCTGTGCTTTTTGTTATTTAGGGCTGAATATGCTGAATGTAAGGAAACATTACAAAAGATACTGACAAAAGAAATCAAACTCATGATCTGAATCATAAGCCCGTTCTGGATTATCTCCATCAGAGAATACTATGCAAACCGAACTGGGAGCAGCTATCTCTACTTAAAACTGAAATTCACATTGGCAATAATATGAATTCTTTCTTAAATACATGCCCTGGTCTCAGGAGTTTAATGTAAGTAATCAACTGTAGTATCTGTTTTGGCTTTATATAAAAATCATTGTGCCTTGCTAAGACGTTAGTAGGTGTTTCGTTCTTAAGACAGCATACAGATTTAGCTAGCAGACACTCACTGAGAGCAGAATCTCATTTTTTCAGACACTGAAAGAACTGTATGCATGGGACCAATTTAGAAAAATCCATTCCAATGTCACTTTCTTTTATAGGCTATATAAATAGGTATGAAAAAAAAAACAACATGTAACCACAAAGTAATAACACGACCTGCAGATTACAAGGTAATTAAACTTGAAGCTACCAAGTACAGTGCTCCAGGAATAATTTACCTCATGGTGTGGGGAGCTGAGATGTTCTGATGTTTCTTGCTAATGCAAAATGAATAAGCATTGGGAGCTCCAACCTGCCAAAGCTAAGGAATTAACGGGTTCCCTACCTGTATCTTTCACGTCTTAACACTCATGATGACAATCTAATTTGGAAAGCAGCAATAACCATGTGGTAACTGTCTTTAAAAGGCACTTACCATGTAATTTTATGGTCAGTGTTTGAAAAGATAGTGTAACTGGCTGAGAGCACTGATTTGAAACACACTGCCTTCATTAGCTGACCATCACCTCGACAGAGACCTGCCCATATTTTGCTGACACAGTGGTACATTTGGTTCCTGGCTTGAACCAGGTGTAAAGGAAGTGTGAAGAGCTGTTTGATAAAGGATTTAGACAAGCTTTAGGATATTCTGTTAATTTCTAGGTGAGTAATCCAATCTCCTCCTCTCCTTGCCCTAGGAAAAAAGGTGCTAGAAATGAGCTTTTTGGAACAAGATGTGCTATCCCAAAAGGGGGAGCTTCAGCAACATAGGTACATAACTCCATTTGGTAGAATACACTTCTTGTTTTTCACTGCTGACTTGCATCTGGTCAGCGGCAGAACTGAGAGATGAGTCCAGTTAAATTTAAATGAAGACGAAGGTGATTACACTGATTTGCTGTGATGTACTGCTAGCTCAAATAGATTTCATTGATTAACTGACAATTTAAATAAACATCAGTGCAAGCAGATGGCATTTAAATAGGAAGTGAGTTTTTAAACTTGAAAAAGTAAAGTCTTTTTTTTTGGGGGGGGGGGGGGGTTGTAAAGTGCTGATACAATGTGTTTTCTTAGGCTACAGTACTTGAAGTCATTGCTTTGTGTCCACAACATGGGAGCACAAACATATCAACGTTGTCTTTTACACCTTGATTCAAGTACAGCCAATGGACATGTTTTTAACTGTCACCAAACTCAATGAGACTTAAATGAGTTTTAAGTGCCCTGCTGGCTGCAGGTGTTTTCTGTAACTGGGGCAATGGATATTTTTAGCTTTTTCATTGTTTATGTCTTTGTCAATGTGTCCCTGAGAACAGATGATAGCATTCAGTCCAGTGATTCCCTCGAGAACAGATGATAGCATTCAGTCCAGTGCTTCCCTCTATGCAATTCTAAGGGTACATTTAAGGTAGTGCTCACGAACTCCTCCCCAAAGATGTAGTGGGGCCTCTGTACATTACAATTATTAATCTTCCACAGCTGGATGATTTCTGCTCTTTCAGCCCTGCCCTAGCTTTGAACTATCACTCAGCTGTGCTGGTGGAGGCTGAGTGCATTTCTGTAAACCTTGCCGCTGTAAATGTCAGGAATGTATAAAACCAGACTGCAAACTGCAGCTACTCAACAACTCTTACATTAAAACTCAAAGTAATTTTGACACAGGTGTATCAGAAGGTCCTAACCTGAATGAGACTACTCATGTTAGTAAAATCAAGCAGTCTGCATTTTGAAACATGTTACTAGACCTGTTTAAACATTCCACTCCTACCAACTCAAGTTCAATGGTAGCTGGGCACGAGCATGTGCAAGTTACTCTTTTCATGAAACACAATATAGAGAATTCAGCAAGATAAAGCTGAGCCTCATTTAACTGTGTGAAAAATACACAGAAGCACTGAAAACCTCAAAATAGTCAGTGAATTGTTGCAGTGATGGGTCTCTTCTAGTTTCCTTGAATCGAGAACAAAGTGAACACTGCTGCAAGAAAAAAAAACAGTATTTCAAAAGGCACGAAGTTGTTCTGCTGTGCCCAATGACATAAATTTGACACTTACTCCAATAAATCATACATTTTTATACTGTTCTTCAAAATTTAAAAGACTTTCTTTTGTAGTGTGACTAGAAAAATCCAGAAGCTGACCAGTTGTATCTCTTCAATGTGCTAAAGACCCCCAGCTGCTAACGACAAGGTGGGAGAAAGGGAAGATAGGGCAATGTGAAACTCAGCATTGCATTCCCCTGTTCCCTGACGATTTCTGTTTAAGGCCAGGTACTGAAAGAAAAAAACACCTTGTCTTCCTTTCCTGAAATGGGAAATCTTTTGGTTTACTTCTGATTGACAGCTTATTGCCATAGATGAGCACTGATTGGAGGATTCCCACAGATGAGCCTGGGAAGCTGGTAACAGAACAGAGATCGATCCCAGCAAGGGGGACAGATTCCGCACTAGCTAGAGTATTTGCTTCATTTTGTTAGACTTGTGGGTAAGTGATAGTGAATTTGGTCTCCACTGGACAAGGAAAGGCAACGTTATGCCAAGGGAAAAAATACTAATTTCCTCCCCAGTAATACCAGATCTCAGCATAATGTTAGGAACACAATGGCAAGGTTCAGCAAGGACAACAGAGGACTGCAACGGACCGTTGCAGGAGACAAAGGTAAGAGGGAGGCTCTCTTGGGTAGGGCGAACTGCACAATTTCTCTCGGCTGCAGGTCTGCTCTGTGGGCTGAAATTTCCATTTCTACTTTCTTTTCCTACCACCATCCTCAAATACAGCTGGCAGGCACTGGCCGCCTGCCAGAGGACTGGTTCTTCTCTCGTTGAGGTCAACAGAAAATGCTTCCTCAACACAAACAAGAGCAGGTCTAGTCTTCCAAACGTAGCCTGCTCCCTGCAGCTGGCATTGCAAACAGCTCCCTGCAGAGCTAATCTCCTCTCGGAGCCGTGCGTGCCATGCAAAGGCAATACTACAATACACATCTCCCTTCCCCCTCTTTTTTTTTTTTTAAATGACAATGAATGCACACGAAGCTTCAATTACAAAAGATTATGGGCTTCAATTTAGTGTGTGCTGTAAAGTTGTATTAAACGATCAAATGCTAATGAGGAGAAAGGCTCTTCTAGAGAAATAAGGAATTAGCATAAATTAATAGAGTTCCATATGTGCAAGTTTTACAGGGTAACAAAGTATCTCATCACAAAAGTATAAATATTTAATTTAATTCTTGCTGGGGCCAGTACACAGCATTACAGTCAGCACAGAAATATGAATTAAAGTGTGGGAGGGAGGAAAGCGCTACCCAGTTCAGGTTCACAGAGAGGTCACTGTGATGGCTCTGCTGTTCTTTTTCCGTTTTCCAGCTCACACAGTTTGAAGCCAGGTCCAAATGGCAAAGCAATATATGCGTGGCCTCATCTGCAGTCTGGGGAGTCTTTCTGTTGGCTTCACTCAGTGTGTTATCAAGTTCCTTAGCTCTGCCCAAGAGTATATTTGCTTGTTAGCATAGGATCTTCCTGCTCTTATGGCAGAGAGAAAAGTCTTCAGAGGCATTTTGGTGGTGCTTTTACACCACTTTCCCTAACCATGTGGAAAAGAGCTGCTGCAGGTATAAATTGAGTTGAATTTGTAATTTACATTCAGCCTTACAGTGTATTTCACATTAATGTTGTGAATGAGTTGCTATAATTAAGATTAATTTTACTGAGGTAAAAAGCAAGCTTAGTCCTATACGTTACTTTCCTGAACAGCTGTGGCACTGATTAGCGTGATCTGCTCCAAACAGAGCTCTGCACACATAGGGAAGAGTCTTTGTGCCGCTGTGATAAACATATGGGATTCTTGGGCTGGCTTTTTCTTGTATGGCCCAGTTGGTGGGACTCAGGAGAAAAGTATGTACTAATACTACTGTACTTCTCATGTTCTAGTGTTGTATTGCTGGAAGCAGCTGTCTTCAAGGGTGTTCACAGATGCATGGGGTGTGTGTAGTGTATTTACTTTCTCTCCTGCAATTGTGTAAATATGTAGGTGTGTGAAGGAGTAAGTTCATTTTTACATCTAAATAAGTGTAGCTGTTGGATGTACTTTGCTGTGTTCTATAATTAGAAGAAACTATAATTCTAATCTGAAATTGTACATGTGAGTACCTGCATGCTTGACACTTGAGATCTATAATTGTGTTTCTGAGAGGATTTTCATTTGATTATTGTCTTACATTTTGCAGCAGAAGTATGCAGCAAACTGTTTAAATCCATGACCACCGAGAAATATGTCACCTTCCAAGTCCTTTTGGTCATTATATATCGTCATATTGTTAGTAGACTTCTTACCAGTTTCCTGTATGCTGGGCTTCAGGAAAGAAGGCTTTTTACTAACTGTCCCATTTTCATTTCACCTTCTTCATTAGCGTGATAAACAGCTGCTTGAAAACAAGGGAAAATCCTGTAATAACAAGAAGAGAACAATGCCTAAAAGGTCCATTAGAGAGGAGCTGAAACATCAGCATGTTTCTTCTAGTTGAACAAATACCCAGAAGACTGCAGCCACAGTCATATCTTTCCCATTGGTCCCTGCTCCATCTCATTCTTTGGCAGAAAATGGGAAAAACAGCTTTCACTACGTACCACGTGTTGAATTATCCTTCTCTTGGCTGAAATTCCCAAAAGGTGTTTCTTTGTGGAAAAGCAAGTTCTATATGAAGGAGATGGATTTGTTTGGCAGAGCCTTGGGATCATTTCTCTAGCTCCAGCACAGACTCTTCCTTTTGACCTGGGACAATTCCTTTCATGACCCATCTCTCTGCTCATCACCAATAAAGCTTTTCTTTCCCTTTCCTCCCCTGTTCATCTTGTCTATTTAGACTTGTCATCTCCCTGAGACATGGACTGCTACTCACTCTGGATTTTCTCTGCACATAGGTCAGTGGAGCCCAGAATTTTTTATTAAGATAACAATAACACTGATAGCCAATGGTTACTACAACAGTTTTGGGAGGAGTACACACCGTGGTAGTCCAAGGCAGGAATCCCATCAGGGTGAAGGCAAACTGGAGACTGGTCCAGCAGGAAGAAAAGGCAATTGCTTGCAGAGCACAGAGCTGCTGCTGTATTACTGGCAGATATAGATCTAAAAATCACACTCAAACCTCTCTGCTCTGGTGCATATTACATCAAGGGTAGTTATTTTGTAATGGTCTTAGAGAGCAGAACTGATATTTCTGGTAGCAACACCAAGAATACAACTTCTGACTGATGATATTTTGATTGATCTGAGTTGCTCTACTTTGCCTCAAAGGAGGGACTGGTTTTGACTTAGCAGAAGACAATCCAGGTCTGATATTAATGTCTTAGACCATGTAACCCTGGTGACTATCTGGTGGTTTTCTGCTTTGAATTTGGCTTTTTTGAACTGACCCTTGACCAGGAATATCAGTGCCGTGTTAGTGATACCATCCTGATCTCATCATGGCCTAGGTCTAGGAGAGCACAGTTGCCTTTTGCGATTTAAGATGAACCTTACTGCCAATAGACTGTGCACGCTTTCCATCTTCACTTTGCATCAGCTGAAACTATTTCAAATTAGCCACTTTTGAGAATCATTATGTCAAGAGACCTGTCTTGATCGCAGAGCCTCTGTGGGCATAGAAAACGTCAGTCCTGTTCAGAGCACGCTGCTGACACTTGGTGACTTTCTGCCAGGTTACATGTTTGACAGCTGTTCTGGGGTGTGTGTTTCCAGCCACTGGCCTGACAACCATCATGAAGCCAATTACAGTCACAGGCAATTAATGTTCCCCTCCTCAGGTTCTCATGGAAATGATAGCATAATGCAGAGGATCAGCATGAAATCTGTGACCTTTGGAAATACAAGCTTGAGACACGGGCTGGGCTTGTGTATACATCAACTGTGTCCAATTAAGCTCTTAAGACATGGCAAGGGAGATGGAAAATTACATGTTTCATAAAAGCAATGTGAACAATTTTTTCCTCTGACTTCCAAACACAATAGCTTCTAACCTGAAAATACCAGCTCTTCCCCCACACTCTCCCTGCATCACTTACTCATATCTCGTGGTTAGTATCCTCTAGCAAGAGCTGTAATTTTATACAGATTTTCTGTATTGCTGTTGTACACAGGCCTGAATCCATCACGTTTCTTCTGTTCTGGGCCATGTGCAGGCAAGCCTACAGGGCCAGCTCCTCCAGTAATTTAAACCAATGTAACACCACTGAATAGAGAAGAGAGATGTTTACCTGCATCCTTTAAGCTCCTTCACCAACAGATTTCAGTCTAACAAGGGAAGAGAAGATCCTTTCCAGGTTGACATGGCCAATTAACATGTATACAACTATCCCAGGGGTGTTTTTTGCTGCTATGCACTCTGGAGAGAGACTGAAAACAAGCAATGAGAAATTTCTGTTCAATTACTGGGTGACATAACTTTGATTATTTTTTTTTCTCCTCCCTCTCGGCTGCACCAAAGTCAGGGATATTGTTCTAGTTCGAGCTGAAATAAAGGCATCTCTTTCTATCGTGGTCACAGTAGATCACGGTTTTCCTTTTTTGCCACTGTATGTGTATGTATGTGGATGGTCCATTTCTGGCATTTATCACCTGCCAGTGGAAAGGAGCAGTGTCTATGTGCAGAGGCACTGTTTACCATGTAGAAAGCCAACAAAGAGAGGTTTGAGCAAGTAGTTTGGAATTTAGGGAATTCATAGCAAGGCAATTACGTGACAGCAACATCTAGAGTTCAGATGTTTCATCTGCTCTACTCCAGATTCAGAGGATTTGTTCATTTGCTTTTAAAAGACCAGGAAGTTGCCATGAAGAATATTGCGGGTTTAGGCCAGAACATTTTCAGGATAATTGGTCTAAAATCATGTTGTCTGGGTAAAGCAGCCTGGAGCATAGCCTGTCTAGCTGTTAGGTTTTTTCCACCACATCTCACAATAAAATATGCAAACTGAGAAAAGAGAAATCTTGACATATTTTTTAAATTTCATGGCTTTCAGTTCAGCTCCATAATTCTTAAGAATCATGGTTTTAATTTGTTGGTTTTTTTTTTTTTAGTTTAGTATTTGCCATTGGAAATATTGGTCTGATCGCATCTGTTCCTAAATTAATCTCTGTATTATCACATATAAAGTCCTAGGATGAGATCTGCGAAGTGGATAGTTCTGAATAATTATCCTTTGCATTACTATCTTCTCAGTCATGACAGTTTGGTGTGCTTTAAAAGGGGACCCCAACATCCAAAGTACCTAGTCCTCGTTTGAAAGAACTCCATTCCCCCATACAATGAAATTTGAAAATACTGATTGTATTCTTCACTACCCAGCACACAAACTGAAAATAAATATTCAAGAGGGAAAACAATGAAAAGCATCAGATACTAACACCACCAGCTCTATTTCTTTCACAGATGTGTGTGTGCATGTCTGAGAGAGAGTGAAAGAAAGTGTTTGTGAGTGTCAAAATAGGTCATCTTAACTTTTTCAATATGAATGTGCATTTCTAAGGGAAAGTTCTGAGGTTACGTTGCCTAGCCCTCCCGAGAAGCTTTTGCTGTGGAGTGCAACACATTGCCTGCCTGGTGCAGGAGGTTTATAGTACTTCATGCCTCTCCATGAGTTAATTAGGACCAGCCTTTTTAAGCCAAGTGCAAAGCTGGTTGGCTGCTTCTAGTGCAGCCTCATGCTGAAATATTTTTCCTCTTTAATAATGAAAGTACTTCCGTGAGAAGGAGCCTGCACTATAAGAAAGGGCTGTACAAATGCCGTGCAAACGGAGACTAACTGCGTAGTGATGTATGCCACAAGAGACAGTGCTAAGGTTTGTATACACCCACAAAGGAAAACATCCAGCACTCTCTGCACAGAGGAAAGGAGAAATAAACACCGCGCATTTCCACAAATTCAGGGTACAGTAAAATATTTTCACTTAAAACCAAGCTCATCGTAATTTGGCAAGACAATTTTGTATTGATGTTAATCGAGAAGGGAAGGGGAGTGTGTAGGGAAGGGGAGTTTATTTTTGTGTGCCCACAATATTTTGGTCAGCGAGGCTGCAGAGATCTGGGGCATGGATATTCCCACTGGTATGACACTGGTGGCTGCTTGGTGTCCTTGGGCCACAGATGTTTGGTCCTGGTGTTGATGTCCAATATGTCCAGCTATTGAGGCAGATGGTGAGCAGCAAAATATTTCCAAACTTTTGGAAATATACCACCCTGGAGCCCAATGAGGGAGATAGCTGAAATTGGAAAATAATGTAATAGAATATTTTATTTTTCACAAAAGGCTTAAGGCTGGGAAGACTGCCATTTCTGAAAGGGCAGATTGGCTGACTTCCCCATATTCTGCGCAGCTTTACAATGACCCTCCATTTGCACCCCTTTCCTCTTTTAGACTGAGAGGTTTGTACTTCATTTTATACACATATACACACATACTCACAAGACAACAGCAAGTGATATTGAATTTGTAGACTCATTAAAAAAAAAACAAAAAAAAACGGACTTTAGCTCACTCTTTCTGCAGCAAAGGACAGAAATAACTTTTGCATTGTGTGTGACATATTGAAATGTCTGGCCTCTTTGAAGATGTGTCCATTCAGCCATGGGTCTCTCTGTCCTCCCTCCAACAGCAGAGGAGAAGAAAGACAAAGGAAGAACAATAAGAACCTTGATTCATCAGAAGACTTGAAAATTTGATTAATTTCATGCAACTACACAGAAATCAACAAGAAGGTTCATTTATTGATAGGACCCTTGATATCTGTGGGTTACTAGCAGACTTACTACTAAACTTGTGCCTGACAATTTTTTTCAGGGCAAAAATAATGGCATTTCAATATATTTCAAGTAAGAGCTTTTTGGAAGGAGTAAGCTTTCTCTTTGCATTGGGGGCAGAGGGGGGCCTGCACTTTTTTTCCCCCGTGAAAGATGTAATTATACTGCTACTGAGAGAAACTGAATTGCTTGCAGGTTTTTTCCATTAAAACAACTTTTCCATTTTCAGTGTTATAAATTCACTTTGAGGCAAATTCTTTCTTGAAAGAAGAGGCCAGGTCTTTGTCTTCTGAGGAGTGAATAATGGAGAACGAATCATTGTTCCTATAATTTCTACTTGTTTCAGATTCATGAAATTCTGTAGTCAGGCAGGATGGAAAAGGAGCTCCAAGCAAAACAATTATGATAAACAGACTCAATGGGCTTGATATACTTGGCAGGGGCATTTGCTGAGCTCCATCCAGGGATACTGCTAAAGGGAGGTTGAGGACAAGTAGCACCAATAAACTAACACCAAGTTCGTGTGCAAAATATATTTACCAGTTCTGCTTCCAAGACAAGGCATGGATGAAGCATTCTAGATAATTTCTATAGTTTGTATTTTCTGAGTTCACTTTGGGCATAGTTTTAATACCGAATTTTGGGTGAATTCTCCAGGATAGTTTAATTCATCCCAATGTAGCAAAATTGTGCAGTACAGTGAATAGTAACTAAATGCTGTTTACAAGAAAAAGAGTTTAGAATGAGGAAATGAGGAAAATATGTAATTTTACTGGAGTAGTTCTAGACACACTCCAATAAAAACACGTTCTAGTTTCTAGAAGACTGTGAAACACTCTGCTCTGAACAGATGCTTAAATATCTTATCTCTGGAGTGTTGATTTGTTAATATTCTCTGCGAAATAAACTGACTTCTCTGAGGCTGAGAATCATTGCTTGAGGGTATAGCATGGGTCACACAACTGGTTTTGGATGGCTGTTTGTAAAGCTGTAGACAACCGCAAAAGGAAGCACGGTCAATCTGCAGACCGATTTGTGAACCAAATGGCTGAGGGAACTGGGTATCAGTGCAGTAACCAGAGATTGTCAAGCATATTTTTCCCATCAGTATGGCTACCACGGCATAGAGTAACAATCCAATGCATTACTGGATTTTTCCTCCCAAGAACTCAGTGCAGTACAGAAATAGCAGAATCTCTTCTTAATTAAAATGATGAAGTAAGGATGGCCTATCTATTCATTCCACGCAGGATCATGCTTGAGATACCCAGGTATCTCCTGGAGAGATACATGGTTGCCTTCAGGGAATGATGCTATGGGTCCAAGAGTTTAGCATAGGTCTCAGAGACTATTTGGCTACTTTAAGACCATGCTAATGGTAATGGGCCTTACCTCGCAGGAGGGCTACTACCACTGCGCACTTTTGGTGACACATTTTTGTCATTACGCTGGGAATCTCTTTTGGTGGGTTTTTACTAAAGGCAGGTGCTTAGGGCTTTTTCATCTGGGACTGCAGTGATGTTTTTTGAATTTTATAGACCTCTTTTTTTTTTTTTAAGCTACTACAGTAAATACAAGCTTACACATACTTGAAATGTTAGTATACATACGAACCACATTTAAGCACATCAATGCCTTCTCAGTACATCCTGAACATTAAAATTGTATCTGGAGCTTATTGACATACATGTAACTGGACTTTCCTGCTATTTGTATCTGTGAAGGTGTCACTGACATGAAAGGAGTTGTTTAAATAAAAGGTATAGTTTATAAAATTCCCACTTTATGTTCAAGGTGCCAGCAGGCCAAATCGATACTCAGTTTAATTGCAATGACTATTAGCTATTCATGCTACTTATTGTAATGGACATAATGCTTTGCATTAAAGGATATTCTCATTCCAGTACAGAGGGATTTACATGTGTATGGAAACTTCCAATAACAGTTAATATGCAATTGTAGAAATCCCTCTGCATAGGGATGAGATATACTCTGAGCCTTCACCATCTGGTCTGTCCTCTAATGATGAATCCAGCATCATAATATTCACAATCCACTTATTTAAAAAGTGAGGTACAAGTCATTCAAATGCAGGTCTACCATCTCTTTTTTTTGTAGAGAAACCTGCCTCTGCCTTGTTTAGTGAGAGAAAGATACCCTGAACAACACTGAGAGCTGTTATTTTTCCTTGGTACTCTCCCAGAAGGCCCAAGAACTGATGCAACTAAAATTCCCAAATTTAAGCTTGGTGTCCCTCAAAAATAGAGTATGAATATTCACAAAGCTGTGTGTTTAAAAGTGTTATGAGCAGGGCTCTGTTAATGATGTGTATTTTGTTCTGATGCTGTCGGCCTCATTTCCTTACAGAATTACAGAAAATGCTCTGTTTCATCGTGATTCTGATGATGATATAAGTTTAATGGCCAATATGAAATGGGAAGAAAGAGGAGATTTGTTCAGCTTCTGAAACCTTATAGCCTAATATTACTGCCTCATGCCATGCAAGAAGCAACGAACTAAGAGGCATCGTTAAAGTGCCTGCAACTCTAACGTATAGTGACAGAAATGCTTAAATATGTATGCACGCGTCAGAAAGAGCTCATTTCATTTTTACCTCTCGCTCGAGTTTTTATCAAGGGTGGCAAAATTGTCAGGAAGGAACAATAGTGAAAAATAGAGCTGAAGCAGACGCAGATGTTGGTACAGCTCTCCCAGAGGTACGGCCGCCTTTGCTTCTCCACAGTGAGAGAGCACGGCACCAATGCGTGATTGCTTGGAGACGGAAGTATATTTTTAATGTGTTCATAGCTGTCTGGAGACTGTTATCTGTCATGCTGACAGAGATAGAGTGATCTACCAAAGCTGCATTGAGCACCTTTCGAAGCACATCTGTCCTGTCCTACACAGCAATGTGGCATTTACAATAAATCTGGTGCTGTTCCTCCCCACCTTGCACTAGGTTTAAGAAATTCGGAGATGAGAAATGGAGAGTAGGTGGCTCTGAGCTGCTTTAAACTTCCCGTTTGCTGGATCCACTGTGGGTCCCCACCGACCCTTGCCAAAAGCAAGAGCAGCACTGCTTGCTCTCAGGAGCACGATTTAAGGCTGGAGCAGTAGGGGTAGAAAAGGTAGACGGCATATTGCGTGCAAGGAAGGTGCTATTTCTCCTTTTTAATCTTCCTTTCTTTGCCCCACCTGCTCATCTTCAGAATCCAGAGGAAGCAAAAGTCACCCAGCCCTATCCCCTGTAGGCACGTAGTGATCGATTCCCAGAGACTTCACACAGGACTACGGGGGAGCAAAAGCAATTGGTTGACCAGTAAAGATGCTCAGGTGAGTAAGAGCCCTGCACCCACGTACACCCGTTACTCCTCTTAATTTCTACCCCATTGTCTGCTGAATACAGAGACCACCCTGCCAGTTGCCTAGCTTGGAAATTAAATATTCAAGCTAAGAATTTTCTGAGAGAGCTCAGGGATTTAGACGCATCCTTTGCATTAATTTTAATGGACGATACATCTAAATTACCTGCTGTGTTTGGGAAAGTCTCAGCCTGAGGTTTTATTTATTATTTATTGAATATTCCCTGAGTAAACAGAACTTATTAGCACAAAGATGATCTGGCAGGAAGAACGGTCTTAAAAGATACCCTATTATTCATGCAATTATACTGCATCACTCATTCTTTTTTATTATTGTTTGTATTACTGTAGCACCTTGAGCTCCACAACAGAGATGAAGGTCTCTCCATTTCAGCTTCTGTTTGAACACACAAACCCCATGCTAAGAGCTTCCAATTTAAATGGATAAGGCAAAATAAACTGTGGGAGAAGCAAGTGTGGAGAGAAAAAGTGTGCTTGCCCAAGGTCATACAACAGATTGTCAGTAGAAGCAAACCTAAACCCCAGATATCTTGAACTCTTTGGCCAGTTAGACCCCATTGCTCCTCTTCTTCCTCAAATAGCACAGCACGCTGTGCTAATTCCTGCTCTCTGATACTTATCTGATGGGTTTCACTGGTTCTAGAAAAATTATTCTTCTTTTTGGCTCCTCAGCAGACTTGTTTCCAACCTATCAGTTTCATTTTGACAGGCCTAACATTACAAGGGAAGAAATATATATATATGTTCACAACACAAAACTCCTGTGTTATTGGATTTCCTTAACTGGACCCGAGGAAACACAGTGCAGCCTGATGCTTTTATAAATCATAAATCTTTAGCAACCTCTGCAAAGAACCCGTCAAGAATGAAAGCCCAAAATACAGCATAACAAATATGAAAATTATATAAAATTTGGATCTAGTTAGCGATTTAATTGCTTCATTGTCACTCGTGATGCTGATGCGGTGAGACTGGGTGTCATCTCTTCCTTCCTCATAAAATTGTGGTCCGTCTTACAGCATCCCTGTACAAACAATATTGTCCTCAATCAGGCAGCGAAACTCTTGAGGGGGAGACCATTAACTGAGGCAGGAGGAATTGTTCCCTATGTTCTCTTATGGGGCAGTCAGGAAAGAAAAATAGTCATTCCTGAGGCTCTTGCCTACTGGTTCCTACCTAGAGAGTCTTAACCTCTTTACGGCTATGTGGATATATGCTGTACGTCAAGGTTTACTGCACCTCCGGTGCTCTGTGCAGAATAAGTGCCCTGCCACGTTGTTGGCCTCTTTTTGCAAATGGAGCCCTGCTGAGGATGGGGAGGCTTGTCTCGTCTCGCCTCGCCTCTCATAGAGCTGCTGGATGCGGACTTCATTCCCTTCCCACATAGCTGAGCGACACAGCAATCCGTCACATCCCCCTGCCATGGAGGAGGTCACGGGCTGGGCACATCTGCAAGCACAACTTGTGTAAGGAGCAGAGCCAAAAAGCAGGCTCTGTGCATCTAAGCGTGCAGGAACTTTCATCTCATTTGCTTGTATTTATTCCTTCTTCTGCATTCAACAGTGGAAATTTGACTGTATTCACACAGTGATATGCTTCAGTAGGATGGCTATTTTGCTGCTGAAGAGTCCATTGAATAATGTTACCACATGGGTCAGGAACCTTATGCACCTCTTCTGTAAAGATAAGCGCTCTCTTCTGTACAACACCCCTGTATAAATAGAGGTTGCACATGGGCTCTTGCCTTCTCACTGGATAATGTACCCCAGGAAACAGAGATGATCTAATCCCTCTATATAGTTTCTGATATGACACTAGTATGACAACTTTCTACAAGCTCTGTCCAAGCCTTTCTCACGGTCACAAAGGAAATCTGCACTTGGGATGAGCTGTGTATTACCTTCCAAGTCCTGCACAGTGGCTTTTTGCTAAAGGGTTGAATGGCGACTAGAAAGGCCATGCTCAAAGCCCTCCTCCCATCAGCTCTGAAAACCAATGAGTTTTCAGGGCTTTGTTGTGCTTTCTGATTTTATCTATTAGGAATCATGAATAATTGGCTGTTGGAGAGGACAGATGTAATTCTTTTCACATCCTCGTGCCAGAGACAAGTGCACATCAACAATTTCATTGTTTTGCATTGCCTTGTCTGCAGATTTTGGCTGGAGGGTTGAACATGTAATTCTTTGCGTATCTGGGCTACAAATAGCTTTTTTCATGTATGTGTGCTAGTATAAGATTGGTACCTGAAATTATTTTGTTCTGTACACACTTCCCCACACATTCTCCTGTACGAATACACAGTCGTGGGAGGGTACTGCACACCCTTGTTTATATTTGCTGTGAGCATGTTGTGTCTCTTAAGGAATTAAATGGGTGAGATGCAGTCCTCCTGCCTCCTGTCATGCGTTTTTATTTCTGGGAAGACAATGCATACTTACTTTCTTTTAATTGTAAGATAGGGATGATTTAGTAAAAGACTTTTTATACATCAGCGTGGAGTTACATGGACTGAGGAGTTAGGCAGAAAAGCTGGAAGAGAAGGCAGGACAAAAAACTTTGCTGGAGGAAAAAGTAGCTTCAAGAGGCAAAGGCCTGGGCTTTTTCACCCCTCAGCAATGCAGAGCGTAACCCTGCTAAGCCGTTTCTGAAGCCCCCTTAGTTTTTAGCAGAGGGCTGGGTGCATTTGAGCTGACCTCTAATGTCTCTACCCTGCAAGAGACACAAGAGCATAGGGTGCTATGTCTTTTCCTGAAGACACTGGGAAATCTCAGTGCCGCACTGCAGAAACTTAATAATATATTTCCAAATATCAGTCACTGAGATCTCATTAAAGTAATTTTTGCCCAGGTCTCCACCCCATTTTCTATCATATAGTTATTCCTTGAATTGAACTATTAATAAATAATGGTCAGATCTGTACTGATCTCATAATACTCTGTAAACTTTTAAAGACTATTTCAATATATATTTCGACAGGCTCATCTGGGAGAAGGTTTAGTCCTGCACAGATACAGCCTTTTGGCTTCAGCAGAGTCTCATCAGCAGGCAGGAAAAAGACAGGGACTGAAGCAGGTAATAATGGATCAAGTCAACTGAAGTTGATGTGGGCCCTTTGCAGGACAGCTGCTGGATGAAATGAGGATCTGTCCTCAACAGACACTAGAAATTTGGTAGAACTGTAAGTGTTTAAAAAAACCCTTCAGTACCTGCCCCTGGTCCAAGTCAGAGGAGACATGCAGAAACAGTTCAGAACAAATGCTTTCTGAAAGGGAGAAGTCCATGAGCTAGTTAAATAGTCACGACTGTTATTCTGCCTTATCCTACAATGGCCTAGCAGTAGCAGGGAAAACCTGAAAACCAAAGATGCAGCGCTGGGCTCCCGCCTTCCTCCCCAGCTTGTCCTCTAGTCTATGGCTCAGCGGCAGCCTGGCTTTTAGCTGTGCTGCCAACCCCCCTGCTTGGTGACCCTAATGATGCACAAAAGAAGCCCCTAATCCTTAAACTCCCGAGTTTACTTATATTGCTTTTCCCAGCTACCCAGAATAAATCCCCATTCCTCCCAGGGACTTTTCCGTTCCCCAAGACTGTGGCTGAACCCCACAACACCGGCCGGCGATAGCTGTGCCCCTTCCAGGTCAGGCTCGGGGACACTGAGGAAGGAATCCTGAGCCAAAGGATCCTGCATGCACCTACTGCCTCACTGGCCTTTCTGCCGAGATTTACACAGGGAGAGACGCAAAATAACTACATTAATAGGCTTGCCCAACTTCTTCCTCTCCCAACGACATCTCAGTAAACAGGGAACCATCGGCACGAGGAACGGACAACTTTTTCCTACTGTCAAGTTTTTTGGCTATCCCCAGGAAGCAACCATGTCGCAGGGATAATCTCTCTCCCTTGGTAAGAGAATAATGTTCGGTGTTATTTCTCTCGTATGCCCTGCAGGAAGCAGGAGCAGGATTTGACTCGGATAAAAGACTCAAATGACCCTTGTAAAAGCAGGAAACCATGCTAGCTTTCAGAGTAACAGAAAGATGGATAAACTGCACGTCAATACACCAGGTCCATCTAGTTCACTATTTCTCTCTGACTTACAAATCACTTTTCAGGTAGCCTCAGCACTCTGGCATAGGGCAGAAATCACAGTGGGGTCATATAAGCTACCAATTACAAAACCTCTCTGATGTCCTGGGAGGAAACACCTCCTTCTCTTAAAACGTACATGCTCAGAATGCCCTGGGTGGAAGTCCTGCTTCACTTCACTGCTCTGCACTACACAGGAGGCAAAATATTGCTTTGTGTGAAATGTGTATTTTGGAGACTGTGTGTACAGGGGGATGACAATCCCCATATACTCTGTTTTTTAATATTAACCTGTCCTGGTTTGTCTGTGCATGTGTTTTCTGTTTCTGCCTTTTAAATGGAACAGAGAGGTGTCTGTGTTTAATCCAAATATCACATCAAGCCTGACAGCAGGAGGCACATTTCAGTGATAAAGCAGCCAAAATAAATGGAGTTCTAGGGAGAATAGCCTAGGATTCAGGTGGGAGTGGGACAAGGCTCACTGCTGGGACAGCTGGCCCACAGCATAAATTATGAAAGCAGTACTCTTTCTCTACCCTGCACAAGATCTTTCATCCTGTCTATTGTGTCCATTGTTGTTCTCTTTACGTCTTGTCTTGCCCTATATTTTTTTCCCTTTTTCTAAAGCCCTGCTAACAAAAATATTCACAATTTTATAAGGGGAAGCAATGTATGACAGTTCTGCTCCAACCATTATCTCCCAAAATAAATTAGAATAAAAATCCCTCCCTTCTGTCACACAGCAACTTCTAAACTGTTACTAACAGCAGACAAAGTCCATAAATCTTTCCTAAATTGCCTATCAGGCCACAGTTGGGCTTTTATCTACAAAATAAAGTAAGGCAAATATATAAGGTCTATAAAGTTTAAGGATGTACTAGTTACCATTGGTAATTAAAACCCAAGTGCTCTACAACAGGCACACTGTTACAGTGGACTCCAGGCTGATGTAAATGGGCACAGCTCCATTAGCCACAACGAGGCAAATCACATTAATTTCAGCTAAAGATTTGTCCTTATACATCTGATTTTGCTACCAAAAGACCAAGTGGTGCTTTCCTTACTTGCTTTATGTAATCCCAAATTGATTTCAGTGGGACTATTTGAGTTGCAAGGTACTACTCTGCTTGAGCAGGGAGGGTTGTCCTTGGCCTTTGGTGTGCAATAGATTTTTTTTTTAAAGCCTATAAAAACAGTCATTTTCTTCACATACTCTTTTCGAGGACTATAATGTAAGTGGTTATAACTCTTCACATCATTCATCTTTCTCTTATTTTCATGCTAATGACAACAGATGGAAATAGTCCTAATCATGGAATTAGGTGCAATTGGCTTCCTCAGGCATTCATACCAATGAAGGAGTTAAGACAATGGAGTGGTCCCTGTCCCTTCCTGGGACACATAGCGTGCTAATGTCAGATCTCTGAAGTCACACTACTCTGTCAGCTCTCTCCCTGTCAAGCAGGTGGTGAGTGAAAAGTTATTCAAGGATGGTGTTATGTACCCTTCATGAATTATGCATCTTAAACAAACTTACATGATCTGAAGCACTGAAGTGGAAGCCTTTTAGCTAGAAGCAGGCCGCTGGAGAGCTTAGCTACAGATCTCCGATAATGGTTTAAAATAGCTCGCTGTAGTATGTCTGCTCTCGTTCCCTCTTTGACTCAGTGGCCCATGCTTTGCTTCATTTGCTTGCTGCAGCTGCAATGGAGCTTCTGAAATCCCTGTAGGAAAAGCCCATCTTAAAGCACCTTCAGTGGTTAAAAAGGCTACGCTGCTTTCTGCTGGGGCCTTGTCCTTTGATGGGCTTGGTGGGGAGGTGCTGCCTTGGTTCGGTTTTATTTTGAAAGAGGGAGGAGAGACATAAATTCTGCCAAGGTCACAGTTTTTTTCCCTTTCACGAAAAGATAATGAATGTTGTTTTAATATTTGCTCTCAGTGAAAGGGAATCTTGCTGTGTCTTCATTGCAGCTATGAGCCGGTTGAGGAAATGCATTAGTCACTGTGTCACTTCATCAGCCTGTGACAATATTACCCAGAACTAATTAATTGTTTCCTCTTCAGAATGCATTACTTGGGTGCAAGATATGGCATTTCATTTCTGATCCTTTGATGAGGTTAATCTGGTGGGAAGATGGGTGAACTGCCTACTTTCACTCCATAGACCATGGTTTTTCAGCACCTGAAGTTCCTTAAGCAGAGAGAAAAAATAACATTTATTTATTTATTTTAACTTCATCACGCTGTGCAGTTACGCTGAATGAAGGTTGCTTTCTCTAGACACTAAGTTGTGATTTCGTTATGGATACACCACCAAACTTGCACTGGACAAGGCTTTATTCCACTAAAAGTTCCCTCAGCCTGATATAAGGCATTTCAGATAGAGCAATAGCATACAAAAGAGGACATTATAGTACAGCTTATTACAGACTGATCTCAGGAGCACCAGTTACTTGGGATTCAGGCTGTGTTGGCAGCGTTAATACTAAATCTGGCTTCTCCTGTGGTTCTTACGTATTTCTTTGTCCCTCTGTGCAAAAAGCAGCAACACCTACTAACCAATGACACTGTTTATCCAAGCTTGTCCTGATCCTATGCAGCCAGAGGCAACGGGAACTTTGCTACTGATTTCTTTGAGGTAGGAGCAAGCCCACGCTCACTAAACCCACGGCAGCAACACCACAGCTGCTGGCCCCAAAGGAAGCCTGAGGTGGGCTACCCACCCCCCTCCTGGGCTCGATGGTAAAGATCCGGAGAGCAACTTGTAACCTGACCAATCCCAAATGGCCAGCTCACCCTGCTCCTGACCAATCCTGTGTGGCCAAATCACCCGGCTCGTGACCAGTCAGCTCCTGACCACTCTTTGCTATTTAAAGGCTGAAAAGGGACATGGCCGCCTTCCTTCCCCTGTCGGGTGTCTCCTCTGGCCTGGGTTCTGTGTCGCTTGCTTGTGTCTTCTGGCCCTGCTTCTTCCTGCGTGTGACGGAGCAAAAGACCCAGTTGGGAGATGCAAGTTGTAATGTAAAAGGTCAGATTTTAGTTTGGTTTAATAGTGCTGTGATTGAAGTTGCTTGGGCTCCACGTGGCTTTCAGTTGTGGGCAATCAATAATCCTTGAGAGATGCCTTACTTGTGGGAGCAACCTTGTGGGGGCCAAAAGTGAGCAAAGACTGCGAGTTGGAGATAGGAGACTGTGCAAACAGCGTTGCATATGTATGGGAATAGTTGTATTGTTCAGAATAATTCTAATCTTGCATCAGTGCATTTGGAGAACTGGTATTACTAGGTCAAATTGTTTTGCAGACTTTTGAAGCGGCATCGTTTTCATTTTGTCAAGAATTTTGTGAACAAAACCTTTGTGGAGTATTTTGAAACTAACATGTAGCTTAAAAAAATTTGCTAGTGCTAATGCTTTTTTGTAAAACCACAGAGAAAAAATAATCCATTTTCTTTAATGGTTTGTAACAGGGTGGGGTAATGGGGCCTTTCCACATTTCATGCTATGTCAAAGACGCAGCTTGTATAAGTCTGCCAAAAAAGCAAGAAGGAAGAATGCCCTGCACCAGGGCTTCAGAGTGAGTAGGCAAGGCTTGTCAGCGCCTATAAGAAAGGCTTGGATTTGGAAAACCTGGTAAACAATGTGGGTTTGTGTGTGAGTTTCTGCTCCCTGTATCCCCCATCGGGGCGCTTGGGTCAACACTGAGGGGCCAGTCAGGCGGAGCGGGGCAGCTAAAGCAAGGCCTGACTGTCCTCTGAGGCAGGCTCTGTTCAGGTGATTAGTTTCAAAGGATGTTGCTACAGCTGAGCAATTCTCAGGTTCTGGTTGGAGAAACAAAGGGTTTGGAAAGCAAAATTCACTTCTTGCAGTGCAAAGTTGCCAGATTGGATTTGTGCTCTTTCCCCTTCATCCTCAGGGTGATGCAGCAGTCAAATGAGGAAGACTGCACTTAAAAACTCCTATGAAAATCACAACTCGTTCCCTGCCTGTGCGCAGATTACCAGACCTATTTTTGTCTTTAGAGTTTGTGTAGTCATAAAAAAATATTTTCCCTTCAGGTAAAGAGTTCTTGGAGTCAAGTTTCTTGTGGGTGCCGCACCCTCAACTGTGATGAGGACTGCTGCATGTATGGTGTAATTAGCTTTTTTTTATTACTGCAGTTTTGACTGAAGGACATAAAAAAATTTTTTTAAGTATTTACAATGAGCCGTGTTGAGTGTCTGAGAAAACGTATCCTTTCACTAGCTTAACTGTATATCTAGCCTTTTTGCAAATATATTTCTGGAAATACAGATTAATGTGAAACTTCAGCAGCTTGAGCAAAAGTGAATGACATGGAGAGAATGCAGGTTACAAGAATCGAGATATGCCACTTTCCTCCATATTTCTAAAAGAAATCTGAGACAGTCTAGCTAGCCAAGCAAGGGTTTAATTGCCAATGTGTCCTCAAGAGAAGATCTAGCTTTATTGAGTGCAAATGTTTTTTAAAAAAATCAGAAGAACAAAGGAGCTCAGTTTGACCCTGCAAGATCTCCCTTTAATCACTACTTTGATCATCCTTTTCCCCATGGAGCTCCCTCAGCGCTGAAAAACCTCCTCACTGGCACGCGAGCAGGCTCCTTTTGGACTGGAGCACAGCGATCCGCCAGACACCCGGCAAAGCAGCGTGCTCTCAGGGGCCCTTGTTGCACCAGCTCTGCCCTTTGCTCACCCTTCTTGCCATTTCTGGACATTCTCATCCTCAGACAGAGACATTAAATCTATAAAATCTGTATAAACCAAAACAATTTGGTTAATGTGTCTGTAAGTAAACTCTAGAGGACTTCTGAAAATGGATTTTTAAAGTCTGATTTTCTTAACTGTAGGTGTAGTAAAAATACAAATTGGAAATTTGGAAAGCAATTACAGCAATTATTTAAGAGTGCTGGTAAGTTGGCAAGTCCTTGCCTTCTTTGAGACCAATCTGCTGTCCACACTATTGCATAGCATGCTTACTTGGGGAAGGGAGCGAGGAAGAAATGGAAGTGTTTGTCTCTTTGAGTGTAAATTGGCCTTGATTTCCTTCTCTGACTTCCCCACTGTTCACAGTTGTTCTGCTATGACATTTTGCCTTGGAAGTCATTCATATCTGCTTAGCGCTGGACACTTATTAAAAGGTTAAAGTAATTTCTCCAGCTGTACTTTGACCAAATTCTGTTTGGAGACTCCAGGAGCCAGGCTGTGGCCAGAGTCCCTGGTGGGAAGTTTGCACCCAGGTGGGAACCTCAGAAGCCGATGGCTTTGCTGAGACCAGAATTTGACCTTTTAGCTGAGCACTTCACGTTCATTCTTATTTCATCTTGCTCTTTATTCCAGAGCCAGTTAAGGTGACATTAAAAAGCCAACCTACAGCTAACTCATCACAGTAAATAAAGGGAAATCATAATTATGTAATGAAATTAAGTCCCAGTCCCTAGTTACCTGGCTAATCCCATGGAATAGCATGGGTCTGTTCCTCCTGTCTCACTTGGACATTATTGAGAGTAAGCCTGTAATATTATTATGAGTGTTTAATTGGATATTTTCTTTCAGATAAAATTCTAATTTAAAACCTGCTATTCCAGTTTCTTATGGTAAGTTAAAAAAAAATAAATAAAGTGTATCCATAAGATCAAAAAATGATCCTTAATTGTCACAAAAGGGTTCAAGTAAATTTTTAAGCATGTCTGATATCCTTGATCTAACTTGCAGGCACTCAGTTAAACTATTCCAAAATATCTTTTAAAAATCCAGTTGCTAAACTGCATTAAATCTCTGAAAAGACAATCTTATACAGGATTAGACTGGATGTAATTGAAGGTACTTTAATTTACTTTGGAAACAAAAATCAAATTATTGCTCTTTTAGTCATGAATAACCATGCCTACAAAAAGGTAAATGTGATTCAACAAATTAATTTTGCAGTGGTGTCTAGTTTTAATTTAGATACACTTCTCTAGTCTTGCTATGTAGACAAGTTCTACACCAAGGTAAATTTTGAATAAATCAAAAGATTCCAGGATTTCAAGATTGCCCAAGACAAACGCACAGCTGACCTGAGCAAGTGTTGGCTCTTGTGTGGAGCAGGAGGTTGCTCTACATGACCTTTAAAAATCCCTCCCTCTCCAAATTACTGATGTGCACCAGTGCAACTGAGCACACTGTGCTAGTTGTCCTCACTGTCAACTTATTTTTAGAGCTGAATTTTTATAATGGAGCTCTTTAAATATTTAAATAGAAGTACTGCTATATTTTTCAAGCTTCCAGATTTTTTTTTAAACATAGAGATAGAAAAGGGATAATTATGCGTGCAAAGTGGCATTCTATTATATGATGATATCTCAGCTAGTTTTTTAAAGCCCTGAACTTTGTTTTAAATTTAAGCAAACTTAAACAGTCAGAATAAATCTGCTTCGTTATGTACAGGGATAATGTTAAGGCCTTTGCTTAGTTTGGCATATACAAACAAAACTGGAAAAACATATTGATAAGAAGTTTAAAATGCTCTGGGGATAACACAGAGTCCATT
The DNA here is from genome assembly GCA_034782735.1 of Sagittarius serpentarius. Classification (NCBI taxonomy): domain Eukaryota; kingdom Metazoa; phylum Chordata; class Aves; order Accipitriformes; family Sagittariidae; genus Sagittarius; species Sagittarius serpentarius. The sequence continues at coordinate 17,735,038 of JAVKLA010000036.1, read as the reverse complement.
TAAATCAATAGGAAAAAAGTCACAAAATGTGTGTTTTAGAGGTTTTGGATTTACAAGAACCCTTAGGGAAGAATTTTTGGTAGCACTTGTGTTGCTGAATTACACAGGCGCTTTATAAATCTCAGCCTTTATCTCCAGTAAAGTCTCACAAATGCAGCCTGCTGGGTTTGATTTACTGAGACTGGCAGGGTTTTATGTGGCTTTTTCAGACAGGCATTTACTGGGAAAGGGGCTGAGCCCTCCTCTGCGTTTCACATGGTCTCCTGAAAGGTGATGACTTTTGCTGCTTCTCAGCCAGACTGCCTTTGTATCCTCTAAAAGCTTTATGCCTCTTCAGAGCTTACCGGCTTACCTTTATCAGTCAGTGAAACGATTGCGATTACTTGAAGTAGAAACGTGGTTCCCATTCACACAAACACAGGGATGTCCTTCGTTCTCAGCCCAGGCCAACTTTCATCTGTACAAAGACCCTACACTGCCTTCAAACTCACCAGTGCCACGAGACTTGCTAGTTAAACATGAACTTATTTTGCTCACAAAGCTGAACAAAGTCATGAGTGTTTCACTGAAACGTTTTGTATGATCTTGAGAAAAATAGTTTGATTGACTTTCAGGTCTTTTAATGCTGTCTGCAAAATGCTTTGAGTTCAACTGCCAGCTATTGCTTGGAATAAAAAAGAATAAGGAAATATTTTGGCTTAAAATGATAGATGACATTATTCATTTCTTTGCTCCTGTGACTTTGCAGCTGGCTGCAATAACCAGTTTGCGACCACGCAAGTGCTTGCTGGGGCTGCACAGGACTTGAAGTAACCAGAACAAACTTCTTATTGTAACCTTTTGTTCCATCCTGTAACCAGGACAATTTCCGTTTTGTAACCTTTAAGAAACCATCAGTCTAAAACAGTACGTGGAACAACTAACCAAGAAACTAAAGAGTACATAACTTCCTTGACTCCACTGAAAATTACCTATGTGTAATCCTCAGGGGATCCTCAGAGGATCTTTCCTGTTTTGAGCCAAGTCTCTCCCAATCTTCCCCTAGAAATACTGTTAAATGGTGGCTGACCTGACTCAAATAGGACACCTGATTTTTACCAGCTGAGAAATTTTTAGGTTAAGGAGAAATCTGTACTTATAATAGTCTTCCTAACAGACTTCATTTATTCCTGTCAGGGCATACAGCACCCATTTTTAGATGCTTTGAGCTGATTGTCTATTTTTTAATTGCATCAGTAATATTTTATATGCGCTGAAGTGGTATTAAAATTTAAATTATTTCAGCAAGCTAATAATTTATTTTCTACCTGGCAGACAGACAGTCTCCCATGCATAAGAGTAGACAAGAAGAGTGAGAGATGGTATATTAGATGTACTTTAAGACTAAAGCACCTTCTGCAGTCCTGGAGGGTGAAGAACAGACACTTTGATATAGTCATTGCGGTTTATTGATCCTATTAACATTCTCTTGTGGTAAAATCGATGCTGGAGTTTCAGTCTTGCAGGAGACATGTAAATGAGAAGAAGAAAAAACATGCCAAGGCAAATGGTTTCCTGATGGAAAAAGAGATATGAAAAGAAGTAACAGGAGGAAGGTGTGTGTTAAGCAAAGATAGTACTTGGAGACAGGAGACTGAGCGTAGGACCTTGCCAAAAGTCATCCTCGGTGTTTGCTGCAGAATGTGGTCTCCTGAAAAATCTCTTCACTAACTGGGACACGGCCTTGAAAGGCATGAAGTGCTGACAGCTCCTGTTACTTGGACAAACCCTGGACCCCTGTTGTCCCTTCTTGTCTCAGATCCCGCACAAATGGGGCCTTTCTGCAAGTCTTGCATGTGTTTATGCCAGGCCATCCAGGCCAGGCACATAACAGCAGCCCTTCCTGCCATCAGTAATTTGAAACTAAATACAAATGTCTTGTCGCGTGTCTGTAGTGCTGTAATCGGCTCACTGGTTCGTTAGCTGTTTTTTTTCCACTTCGGTTCCTTTACATACTTACCTAGAGAACCAGGCTGTCACCCTAAGCTCCTGCACTGCACCTGCAGCCCCACATTTAGGGTGGTCTTAGCCCAGATTGGACAGCAAGAGGAGAAGGGGGACCGCTCAACCAGCGGTCTCGGGTTGGATGTGCACCTTGCAACTGACATCTGCTGCCCGCCTCACTGTCCTGTGTCTTTGGTGAACGCTGCCGCCACAGAGTATTTGGAAAAACCTAAAGGTGTTGAACAGGAGAGACAATAACATGAAAGGAGAATCTCAGGAAAAGCTTCCACTCCTTTTGAAGTGTTTCAAAGGATTTTTAAAATCAGATTTTCAGGTAACTGAAACCAGTTCTAAGGCATTCACTCAAATCACAGCATTAACTTAGAATTAAATAGGTCTCATTCTCCCCCATTGCAATTACTGAATCTTTTCTTTTTTAACCTGACCAACCCTTTGAAATCAACGTGAATTTGTGCAGTCATTTGGCTGAAGTAAGCTGCATTTTTAAAGGAGACTACACAGGTTGTGCTCAAGAAATGAAATCCGTCTCAATGCATACATTTCACTGGATGCTGAAATCTGCAGGTAGCTCTAATAACATCTTTGCCCTTGTGCATTGCTGCAGTAGGGCAGCATCACTCACAGATAGCAACGAAGGCTCAGGTCTGCAGGCAGAGATGCACCCAAGCTGACAGGGCCAAAATAAATCTGTGTTCTGCTATAGCTGGGTCTGAACATAATGAAACATCAATGTCCTCTAGATTTATTTGGACCGAATGGTGGTTTCTTTCTTTCAGAAGTTTGGGGTTTTTGTTCTTCGCACACCAAGAAGTCCACCTTTATAACAATGTGTTCTTAATGATCAGTTAGCGAGTTTCCAAGCTGCAATCCATATTACAGAATGGTAAATTAGAAGTTTCGTGTGAGATCATTTTCCCCCTGTAGTACGTTTAAATTAATACGGCTTCATTTGCTGGGCAGCTTGATCAGAGGAGTTGTCTGTTCATGAGTGAATGTATAGCTACGTTGTTGTTTTTAAAGTTCATTTGATCTGTAAAATATGAACTTATCTAGTTCTCTGTGCTACCAGTTCAACCAGGTTATCAATGAAAGGTAAGATAAAATTTTAGGTAGAAATTTCAGTGATGACACAAGTTGTACATTAGATCCTGATCCCCCCCAAACCCTCTCGTCAATACTTACCAAACCATCACCTAAAAAAGAACCAAGGAAGAAGAGGGCAGCCGTACTGAGTATGGTAAGTGTCCTATCCCTGACAGGACACAAGGATGGGCAGGTCTAGGTGGTTGTTCTCGGATGCCTTGGGCCATCCCTGTATTAGGGGCTTCACCAAACTGGCATCTGAATCATTAGGAGAAAACCTCCCTATCAGTGAGTAACTCTTCCCTGTTCCCCTTTTGAATCAATTCATATTTTTGACCTTTACAATGTTTTTGGCAGGAACTTGTGGAGGGATGTTGTTTGAGATTATATTTCTTTTGGTTTTTTTCATACCTGCTTCCTGGTACGTTCATTGGGTTCTCCAGAGCTCCTGCTCTTATGAGAAACAGGGAATAACTGCTTCCTGTTTAGCTTTGATTCCCCATTCATTATGTCCTCCCTCAGTCATTTTATTTTTAATTTTAGGTGCATAAATAATGCTATTGGCCACTGAGCACCTAAAATTAAGCATGTTGTAAAGTGCTTGCCTGGGTCAGGGCCAAGGCTGCCAGTTGGCTTTTTGTTCCCCATTAGCCAGAGAAGTATTTGGATGTGCAGGTGTAGAACAGGACCCTTTGTGCTCCTTTTTCCCCACAAACACAAAGTGCTGCCCAGTGAGGGTTCCCTTGTGCCGAGCTTCTGCATACAGCTCCTGGAGTTGCTGCTGGCCTCCAGGGCCTGTGTTGAGGACCCTGAGCTGCAACCAGTGGGGCAAGACACACTGGGTCCATCTGAGCTCCTGCTCTTTCACCCCTGCAGTGCTCCTGGCAGAGATCTTTATGTATGGAGTAAGGGGAGCAGCATGTTTGGCCCAGGCGATCCTTTCAGGCTGGGTCCTGGTGGTCCCCTGAACCCCCTCCACCGAGTGCGGGAAACAGAGATCACTGTAAAGGCGTGTAGCGCCTTGCACTGCATCTGCTTGGCCTTGATATGCAGCTCCTCTGCTGTGCCTTGGGTCACAAGATAGGCAAAGACAAAGCAGAAAGGATTTGTGCTCAGTCCTGTTGATTCTGGAGCAAACCTTATTCACTCCGTCCTCTGAAATTGTATTCAGGCAGGAGGAGGCCATAGGCACATCTCTATGTTACAGCATCTTTCCAATAACAAACTTCCAAAACCCTATAGTTCAAAAAAAACCCCACAATGACTAAACAAATAGATCAAGACTCATTAATAACTATAGAATCCATTGGCAGTTTAACAGGAGGAGCAATTTAATTGGGACCTAGACTGCTTTGTGTAGCTTCGTTAATGTAATCGAGTAATGCATATTGATTTTTCATGGGGCTCAAATCTTTTTTTCTTCATCTGGTATAAAAAAGCCTGTTAAGGAATTATTAATCACACTATAATTGCTTTAAGATCTATGCTCTAATTAAAACCATAAATTCTTTATTACATCTTTATTTTAATTAGACATCCAGAAAGACAATAATTTTTACAAGAAAACTCGTACAATAAAATTACCCCGCTTAGCAATGCTTCAAAGAGCCTGTGCTTAGGACACACAGACTCCAATAGGACTTCCTAAATGAAGACATGCATGCTTCTAGTCATAATCAGAATTAAAGATGTCCTCTGAATGTAATTAAGTAACTTTACAATAAGATCTTCTCTATGCAACAAAACTGGGTTCGTCTGCAGGAGTAAGACTTTACTTTCTCCTTGTATTTTTCTTCTGTCTTTTAAAAATCCAGGATCGAAGAAGCATGTTCTGAAATTTTAAGAGTCTCATCAAAGGTTTAAAATATAATCCTACTGTAACGAATATAAGCTTATTATCATAACCACCTTCTGGTATTTTCTTTTGGGTGTCCTTGTTCCTGCTGTGATATAGGTACTTTTTACCTGCCAGGAGGAATTAAAAATAAGCATATTTCCTCATCTATGTCAAAGGACTTGATATTTCTCTCATTTAACCTATTGGGAAACTAGATCCTGGAGAACAGTCTGGCCTATAGTTTCTGTGGGTGGTTTTTAGATTTTTGAACTGTGAGTCTTATGAGTCTTTATTACTAGAATTTGAAGATGCTTTCAAAGCACACAGTTTCACTTTTTTTTAAGATTAAAATTATTTCTGCAATGTGAAGTAAGATTGTGGTTTGAAATGTTACCTAATCCACAATTTGCTTGGTTTTACGTCCAAAACTTTATCAGAAAGGTCAATAACTAGCTGACTCAGACTGAAACTTTTCTTAGTATCTAAAGCATAATTGAGAGTTCATCTTAACCCTGAACAGGATTAAATATCTCAGAGTGCTCAAAACGTTCACAGAGAAAACCTTGTAGGTTCCCCACTTGAAGGTGGGGTATGTGCCAGAAATGCTCATCACGATTCTGCAATCTGTTCTTGCGATGGGTTTTTTGTTTATGGCCATAGTCTCGCTGCAGCCAGGTAAGGAACCTGGGCCAAACAAACCATGCTTTTATCCGTATTTATTCTGTGGGAGAAACATAGCAGTTCATTCCTCATTGCAAGGCAGACTTTAAACTGTGGCTGTGTACAAAGCACCAAGTGTAAACTGCGGTGATATGCTTGTAACAGAAATGAATGCCTGTATCCCATTTTCCTTGAAGAATCTGCAGTGTGTCACCTTTCAAATCCCAGAACACCACTTCAGACTGATGTGTTACTATTTAGGCCGACAAGGTCTGACCGAAAAGCCAGCTCACAGCCTAGCAGTTGGTAAATGGTAAAGAGATAGGTTTATTTGCCGCTAACTCCTCCACTCATCACTGAAGGAAGCCAGTACATGGCCAGTGCATTGCCTAGACACATCACTTGTCACATAATGTCTTAATGGTCACTTGATGCTCGTTCAAAATAGATGACATAAGGTGTTGCTAGAGGGTTTGTTATAGTGGCAATTAGATTTGCATCTCTGGCCCAGCTGTGATCCTTACCTGTGCTAAGCAGTGACTGCTCATCTGAGTGATGCCGTAGAGGTACCCAGGGGCTGCAGCCCCAGGCTGCTCTGATGTGGGCTGAAACACAGACAGAGGGACTTGCAGACATCCTGGTACTTTCTCTCCCCACTTCTGCCTTTTTCTTTTTTTTTTTTAACATTTGCTGCTCTTTTCCAGCATTTTTTATGGTTCTGTTCTTCTGTGGCTGTTGCTTTAATTTAACTGCTGCCTATTTACGGACTAGACTGCTGATGGTTTCAGCACCTCCAAGGCATGGCAGATGCTGACAACAGTACATGAGCTCACGGTTTAGCTGCTCCATTCTCAAAGCATTGCCTCCACCTGGGACCTGAAACCAAACCCACTGGCCTTGTCCGGACCAGATCGGGGGGATCCTTTCCATTGGTTTCAGTGGGCTTTGAGTCAGGATAACACAGTGGTCCACTGAGCTAAGTGTGAATAGAAATGTTTGGAAAAAAATACGGACATACTCCCTAGAACAGTCTGCCTTGGCAATGAATAGCAGTCGGTCAAAAGGGTGCTAGTACCAGCTTTTGTCTAAGTGATAATGAAATTATGGGGCTGGAGGGATGCAGAAAAAACCTATTCTTGAGATGCAGAGAGCTGCCTGCCACAGGCAGATTAGCAAATAGATCAAACAGCATTGCCAGCCGTGCACTCCTCTGCCTCAAACATCTCACTTACTCGGCAGTCCTTGTGAAGTTTGCAAGATGTATCTGCCCTGGCTCCTGCTTCAGAGAGTGGGAACATGATGGTTTTTTCAGGTTTGAGTTCTGAGGCTTTGCTTTCCTGATCTGTCTTTGCTTAGCCTGAAAACAGCTCAGCAGGTCTTCTGTGGGAATTAAGCAAACAGACTATAAGGCTGGGAGTACGTTTTGAATGCTTGAGTCGAACAGCTGACGTAGGGAGTGAAGGGATGCGCATCAGTAAGAGCTCAATTTAAGCTATATGCCCTTCTGTGCGGGGGGGTTAGCTGCATTTCTGGTTTTATTGTTGCTACATAGGTAAGCTGATGTAAAGCAGAACATGGCATTGTTCATAGCTTGACTGGTCCCCTCAAACATGATCTAGCTTCAGTTATACTAGTTGGGCTATTGCAATTTATGAACCTAGGTTTACTGAGATTTTTCTCCCTCCAAAATGGACAAAGGCGGTCAGGATTTACCTTAGAGATTGCTAACAAGCACAGCTAGAAGGCTGTGGTGGAAAATATTAAATATCATTAATTCATAGGTACCTTAAAAGTTATTAAATAATAGTTAATTTGTAGAGACCAAAGTACAGTGAGCCACTCGAGTGAATTAATGTGATCAGGCTCTTGGAAAAGCTTCCTCAAACGTGGGAAACTCTGACACCTCTGTTGAGAGAGAGCAGATATCTGTTAGATCTTCCTGCTTTCCAAATAGAAATCGAAACAATAAATAGGCTTCCTATTATGTAGGAAACAACAGTATTTAGCCTGTCAATACATTTCAGCAATAAATCAAAAGGGGGTTTTGACATCTCTGGCATTTGAGCTCCAGTAAATGTTAAAGACATACTATTTATTTCATGGGAATCCCTGGGTGGATATCATACTCAAAGATTTGATATCTATTTCTTTACGAATTAAACATACATTAAGCAATTATTTACTCAGATAATTTGTATGTATTTAGTATCCCTAAGTCACTGCTCTTATTATAGATCTAATCTGTTTTCCCCCTTTGAGAAGCAAATAACCTTTTTTACTATTACAAATGTCAGGAAACAGTTACTCTGTTTCTCACAAATGTGACAGAGGGAGGGAAATATCACATGACACTACTGAGCAGAAATATTAAAAAAATGCATAATGAAATTGTGGAACTCGTGGCTGCAGGATGTTGCAGGACCAAGGGAATAAAAAACAATGAGAAATTAATTTAAGAAAAGTCCATTGGATACCATTAAATGAATCTGTCTCTCAAATTTCTAGCAGCTGGGGACATTGGATAATTCAAGACCAGGCAGTCATTGTAAGAAATGAGCCATCTGTTACTGGACACTTAGTAGCGAGGGTATTAGGCTCGAAAGGGTCTCGCTCTGATCTATGTTGCATGTGTTATAATGGTAGGAGAAATAAAGGAGAAACTTGTAAATGATTGCTTGTATACAACTATTTACCCTCAGAAGATGCACTAACCAGCCTTGTGTGTCCAGCTGTGGACAGGATTGCAGCTCTTCCGCATGTGAATGCTGCTGAGCAAGCCCCGATGCTACGGCTCAGGGGTGCTCAGCTGGGGCAGAAAGCAGCACCCGCTCAGCCCCGCTTCTGCTCGGGGCATCCCAACACGCGGGTGCTTGCATGGGCTCATTCTGGTGCCAGCTCAAAGTAGTTTCATAAGAAGTGTCTGTAAATGAGCAACAAAGCAAGAAATGTCCAGAGCAATCTCTTACTTAAGCATGGCCAGCAGAACTGGGAACAGCAAACCTAGGCAAGTGTCTGAGTCCTGTTCGGCACGGATCAATGAAGAGCACGGTCCTTTTTTCCCCTCCCATCCTGACTCTGCTGTGGGTGATGGGAGTAGAGCTTTTCAAGCAAATGGATAATATTGAGGCCATTTTGTAATACTATACATTTTAAAGTGTTCATGGCATGTAACTAACCCCAAATTCTGTGTTGCTGAGTAGTTCCTCTACTCTGGATCCACATGGTGACTCTAGTGTCCCAAATCACCCTGCTTGCCCCCAGCCTTGGGGGATCTGTAGAGACACAGTCTTTCTACAGCTGCTTCCATCTCTCCTTTCATCCTGTAGAGCTGATCCTCCAAACTGGGCAACTCCAGACACACACACATACCCCCACCCTGCCATGCATGTAGATTTTAGGGTGATGTAAAACACATCTTTCCATTACCACACGGTTATACTGGCTTCCAAACTCCTGACCTGGCGCATATGCCAAAACACTTCTCCTCCTCTCCTGTTTTCTTCAAGCAGGAGCTGACTTCCTTTGTCATTATAGCTGAGTAAGCCAGATAGCCTATAGGGACCTGAACCACATACTCACCTGTATTTCCTGGGGACAGTGTGACAGGGCTACAGAAAGAATGGACTGAAGACATTTTTCCTCTATTATTATAGTTCCTGTCTGCCATATGGATCTTTAGTGCACAATCCTCACTTGTTCTGCATTCAAAATGTCTCCGTGGATGTGGATGCAAATTCCACACATTAGTACACTGACAGGTATTTAATATGAACAGAGAAAGCCAAGTGAAGATTGAAATCTTCAGTCCTTTAGACATCCATATGAGCAGTGAAACTGCTAGCTATTATAAATGCCTGTTGACAGTGCAGCTGAACTGCAGGTTCATAGCAGTAAAGAGGCAGGAATTTTATTGCTTCTGTGGTCTGAGAACACCCTGAAGGCTGCTTGTGATGGCATAGCTTGGCTAATATGGATTAGAAAAAATTGGGGAGCCTGTGCTCCACCCAGCTGCCGTTGGCAGCTCTGGCTTAGGTCCTGCCTGCTAGCCCTGGGCTGGGGATATATAGAGATCATGGTGCCAATTGCTCACATGGGATAACTGGAGATAATTTTACCTGCCCGCCGATTGTGCTGAGCTCTGTTGGTGGAAAACAATCAGTGTGGTAACCAGCAGCTAAGTTGTATGGAAAGATGGCTTTCTTACCTCCATGCTATTGGGAGCCAAATTATGCCAGAGAGCCCTACACCTGCCCCCCTCTGCTGTGACATCTGTCTCCCTTCACCAGCCCCTACCTGGCAGAGTGCTTTTTGCTTGACCTGCCATCTGATCAGAGGCAGCATCTGCCCCTTGCTCTCTGTTTGCCCCTCCTGTGAGAGCAGATGAGATGGTGAGTCTTGCTTTGGTGGTGCCTTGAGGGCTGCCAGGCCGCCCCAGGCTCCCCAGCATAAGCGCAAGAGCTGCTGCGGTGCCGCTGGGGCTGAGCATCCAAGTACCCATCGGGGAAGGCTGTTTGCCAGTGGGATCAGTCTGTCCAGCCTGCTGCCTCCCGGGGACAGAAGAGCTATTTTAGCTGCGAAACCCCAGAAGTGAGCATCTTGCTTGTGGCCAAGCCCTTAGCTGTCAGTTTTGTGGGACTTGAGACTCAGAACTCACCTCCAGCTCTACCACTGCTGAGGATGGACTTGCTCTGCAGAGCTTGTGCCATAGCCACAGGAATAACACCCGGTAAAGGCAACGACAGGCAGCTACAGTGCAGAAAGTGTTTTGTCCATCAATTACCCCCAATTCTTCATCCAGAAAGATTAAAGGCTGTTTGTTTGCAGTTATGTGTAATGTCATGCTCTGTTTGTCATCTTATTAGCTCTCCTGGGATCATAAGACATGCCTAAATGCTACAGTGCCACCTTTCAGAAAACAGCCTACTAAAACTAATTAATAGTGCACCCTAGTTAACACATGCAAACTTGGCATTATTAGTCTAATTAAAAGGATTTTAACAATCTGAGTTCCCTTCTCTCTCCCCCTCACCAATTCCAACATGCGCAAGTCAAGTAAATTAAACCCATTAATCACCGTTGTTGCAAATGATATAGGTGCCTGTAACATGGGCTCATCTCTGAAGAGAGACACTAACAGGCTTCATTATGTTTAATTTCGCTCCTTAGCAAAGGATAATAAATACAAATTGTAACATCACAATAAAATATTTAATTATTCACGAGTTTGGTAAGAAACATAATTAGCTTACTGGTATGTGTCTTCATTTGGGTGATAATGGATCCAATTTAGGAGCTTAACCATTTCTGGATAAAGGTTGAAAATGAGAGTTTTTCCAGGACTTTATTGCTTAAACATAAAGAGAGTGAGCCCATTTCCACAATCCCCATTACCTCCCGTGGAGAAAGCTATGCGGACATCGCAGCCCACAGGCCTAACAACGTGTCCCACGTACCTGGAGCTCTCCTGCCTGTGAACGGGCTCGGGCTGATCTCTTCAGTATTGCAGAGATACAGGAAACTGAAGGCTGATGGTGTTTCCAGAGATGATACTAGAGCAATCCCAAAGAACAAGGTGTCAATATTTTAAGCTTAATATTGGTAGATTTTTAATTTGCTGCATAAAGACTCTGCTTTGCATTTTGCAGCTGCTTTGAAATCCAAGGTTTTCCATTCAGCTACGTGAAAGATGAGCCGCAGCTGGGGAAGACCTGCCAGAGCATCACAAGCGGTTTAGGCTATGTCCCATCTGCAGAGGGGGGGTGGACTGGATGGAGAGCACCCTTACCCACCCCACCTCCCTCCAGCCCATCCGCATCCCTGGACATGAGCCTGGCCGTAATAAAAATGTCCCGGGAGCTGCTGGTGGATGGGCCTGTGGCTTGCAGAGGCAGTGTTGCTGCAGCTCAGGGGTGCAGGAGTTAACCTGGTGCACTGCTTGGTGCAGGAGGCAACCATGCCGGCAATTTAGCGGCTGCTGTTAGCTTTTATGGGATCCTAATTTTATTTATGTTATGTTCTCCTTATTGCATGTATTTAGGTGACAGATGTGTACGTTCCTTAATCTCTACCTCATTACCCTATGAAATTGTAGCTGCATTTTGACAGCTTTCAGACAAAGATAAAAGAGGAGAGGAAAACTTCAAACATATGGAGATTCGCAGAGACCCTGGACTGACTCCTGGTGGGGAGATTACTGAACACATAGTTAGAGGAATTAGTTAAGACTGACAGCCTTTGAGTTCACGGTGTCTGAATGCGGATGTAAGGGAAAGCATTGCTCAAGCAGCCATGATCTCAGCTTTCGATTATGTATCATACAGGAGCGAACGGAGCTTAGGAGTGGATTAATGCTCTGAACAGATTAATTCAAAATTCTATTTCCAATGCACTTGCCATGCACCTCTGCACTGTAACCTTTGCTTAAGGAAAAAAAAAAAAGGCACCAGGAAAACCTAGGATGGCTCAGCACCTGCATGATGCAAACAGTACAATTCAGACTTACTTTGTAAGGTAATTAACAGTGGGGAGATCGATTGGTTTGGCAGAATACAGTGTCTGACCACAAAGGGAACAGGAGCTTTATGCCAAAATTAAGAACAAGGCACTGTATTTTTGCTTAGTTTGAATTATTTTGCATTATTTGCCGTTCTCATTTTACTTGCCCTATCATGATGTCCCCCTTGCCATTTCCCATTTCTAAATAGATTTTCAAAGAATCCCCTAACACATGAATTATATTGTCTTTCTGAAGAAGGCATTCGAATTAGTGCAAGAGAGTGTGAATATAAATTTGCAATCAACATTGTAAATGCGGTGTAAGTGTTATTTCTTCCTCCACTAATTCTTCTAAGCAAGATTTACTGTCTCGGTGAGGTTTTTTTTAAATAAATTAAATATAACATGAACTAGATAGTTGTTCACATGGAGCTAGAGCTGGAAAGGCTCATTAATCACTAGTTTAAATCCCAGAGTATCCAGTCATCCTAATTAATGATTCAGTGCTGAACTTTACTCGGGCAGTGGCAGCAGAACCAAGCTATTACCCATCTCGGCTGATAGGGACCGAGCGAATCGGAGGACGTGAAACAGCCCTTTGGGCTGGCGAGGCAGGGCTGCTGCTACCCGGGCAGCCCTTGACCTGCACCCAGTGAACGGGCAACGCTGGCGGTCGTTGGTGCTTGATGCCGGATACAGCTGCCCCTGCCACCCAGTAGCCACATTCGCAGCATTTGGCTGGCGTAAGGGTTCAAACAGCAACCCTGCGGGATGGGTATGGGGTCGAGTGCTACAAGACATGGGGTGGACTGCATCCAGTCACTCGTCCTCAAACAGCAGCGGGCTCCGTGACGCGCAGTAGGGTGGAGCGAGAGGTTTAAAATGATCCTGCAGTCTAAGCTAGGGCACCTGCAAGGGAGAAAGGCCATACCTGTCTCCAGCGACTGTTTAAGTAAAATGGAGCATATTTACAGGAGAAGAGGGTTTCTAGACCTTGGATTCCTGGTAAGCTGCTGGCTAAGGGGCTCCTTTTGGCGGAGATGCAGGACCCCAGGAAGGGGAGTATTTCGAAGCTGTGTCCGTGCATGGTGCCTGCGGTCTTCTCTGAATCCTGTCTGGGGTCCTGATGCTTTATGCATAGGAACAGAGCAGCTTTTGTGCAAGCCAGTGCATAATTAAAGGCTGTAGAATTGAAACTCGCTCTTGTAATAGGAAAATCATAAATCATAATCCTATTATTCAAATGAATTTACCTGCTCTTTAGAGCTGCATTAGTTCTGTATTTCATTTATCTGTGTTTTCAAGGCAAACAATTAATGCTATTTCAGAGCTTTTTTTTGCTGTAATGTTTTAGCATGTAAATGCTTTGCATTCCTCAGAAACGCAAAGGAGAGAACATTGTCTTTTGGTTTTGTTGTAGGTGCTTTATTTATTATATATTGGCAGGAAACTCCACTAGGAAAGTGTTTCATCGTGCCTTAGAGAACAAGAGACACGCTCAGGCCCCAGATGAGCAAAGCAACAAATCACAAACTTCTTTGCCTTGCTACAGTCCTGCTGCTTGAAAGTTAATTAATTAGGTGGTCTTGAAGGGTTGAACTTCTCTGACTTCAGGGTACAGTAGGTTTTTTGTTTCTGTTTGGTTTTTTTTTTTTTGTTACAGGCAAATTCTTACAGGAGAAAGTTAGCTTGAGCGTAGTCTCGGTGCATGGAAAATCTGCAGAGAATGGGGTTTGCACTTGCATCATTGTTTTGAACTCAAAGTTTTTGTCAGCTGTTGTTATAATTAACCACGAGAGCGCTTATGGCTCTACTCACCTAATTCTTAACGCAGAATCAGGGCCTTTGCAGCAGCAAATAATTTTTATTCTTGTTGATTTTTAGCCTGGCTGGTGGGAGCTGGGAAATTTTAGCATATGTAATTTGAATTATTTCATGAAACATTTAACAAGGGCCTATTTCATTCTTCACTAAGGCAAGTTGATATAAGAAGGATGATGTTATGGTTAATGTAAATCATAATTATTACCAGGTGCATCACTGAACTGGGAAATTGTGCTAAAAATGTAAGTTTTGCTCCATTTCATATTGAAAAATTACTTTGCAGCCTGGCAGCCATTAATCTCCGTTACAGGAATGTTATTCTTTATTTTGGTAAATTACAGCTCTAAGACATAACAAGGCATAAATTATCAGGCCGCGGGAGTCCACTTCACTGAGCTAAGCTGGGCTCAAACAACGCCTGACGATGAGAAGAGCCAAGCCACCTACATCCCCCTGCCCCCACCCCAGTGCTGTCCAGCCGGGGGGGCACTTCAGCTCCCCACATAGCCCAGCCTTCTGCAACTCCATTCCCTGAAACTTGTCTTCTGGACATATCTAAAATTGTTTGTCATAGCAGCACTCCGTCTTTGTAGCTCCCAGGAGGCTGTACCGTGGAGAGATTTGTGGGCTGGGTGCTCTTCATCTCTTGGCATTGCTAAATCCTCTCTAGGACTTACGATAAAACAGGTTTTATCATAAAGCAGGGCTCCAGGAAGAGTTTCCTTTTTAACCAGCAGCTTCATTTGTAAAGCAGGATGGGACAACTGTGTTTGGTATCCAGCTCCGAAGTGGGGGATGCAAAACTGTGTTGCTTTATCCCCGGGGGATGAATTGGCTATTCCAAGGCAGAAGCTTGAAGTACTTTCTGACTTGTAGTAAAGATGCTTTTCCAGAAGTGATTAGCTCTGTGTTGGGCTTGGCAGATGGGGAAGTGCCATGGCAAGTAGGACTCTGATAGCACTATGTGTAGTAAGGTCTCTTCTTCTAACAGGGAGAGCACTTGTACAAAGGAATACCTATTATAAAATACCTAAACTTCCTCAGAGCAAGGTGCTGCTCTTCTCAGTTTATGCCATAACATCAGAGGTATAGAGTCCTAGTAGTTTTTGCTTTATAAGCCGAAGCAGCAACTAAACGTGCATTTCCAACCACTGAATTGTTCAATAGAAGTGTGTAGGTTTTTGAGATGATTCTCCACTAGGCTTTTCATGTGCTTCCAGTGAAGCAGTTTTGGTTTGTCCTACTTGATTTACTGTGAATCCAGCTTCCAGGCTACTGACTCCATGAGCAGTACGAAATTCAGAAAACTCTTTATTTTGATAGATATGTCTTTCTGCATATAAATGATACCTCTTCTCTTCCTCTCACTTTTGTCAGCTATTCCAAATCGGTGTAATCATTTTAACTCTTCGCAATAATGTTTTAAAAAACTTCATAGGATTGTTTATCAGTACACCATCGCCTGCCATACAAAGCTTAAGTCTAAGTAGGTGAATCTCGGGTGCTCTCTATGAAGTGCCTGTATCTCCCATTTGTTGAAGCTCAGCTCCTTGTACTCAAATCACTGTCCAAAAGCCCTGAGGGTTCCTCCAAAGCTTTTTATTGATTGTGCAAGCAATACTTCTCACAAGACCCTTTATTCATCTTTGACAGCTTTCCAAGCAGGATGAACAGTTTTGATAACATAACTGACTGAGGGATAGGCCAGAGAAAAGTCTGTCCACCTTTAGTTACCATTTTTAATTTTCATGACATCATCCTCAGGCTGCCGGGGAAAGGGGCTGGAGCGGACGTGTCCGCATCTTGGACTCTCTGGTCTCTTCACTTGCAAAAAGCAATATTGAAAGTGTTAGAAGTGCACAGTGAAGCTGAAGTGTAGCCTGTGAAAATGATGATAACAGCAAATGGGAAACCATTTAATACTAGATGTGTTGGTTAGCTTAACAGCACTGCGAGAATTTTGCCAAACCTGAAATGTATGCCTCGATAGCACAGTCAGCAGAACAGACCCGAGCCAGCTGAATTGCCATGCTTACGTTCAAAGAAATTGCAGCAACAGATGCAAGTTATGTTGCACTTCAGGGCTTGCTAGAAGCATGTGAGAGCAACATGGAGCTGCCCTTTACCTAAGCAAGGCAAGAAGTGAAATTAAATACATTTCCCTCAAGCTGGTGACTCAGCCCAAATGGTGCTCACAGTCGCATTAGTAACTTACCCGATCAAATTTGGTTTGCATAGGAATGCAACTATGTGCAGCTACCTTTAAATGATTACTAAAAAATTATTGGTATTTTCCATACTTTAGCATCTGGCATATTATTATATAGAAGGCTTATTTCTCCTGGAAAAGTGTTGAAGTGAAAAGGGTTTCAGTAAGACGGTTACGATTTGATAGCAGGGAATACTGCAGCACAAACATTTCTCTATGTGCCATTTTCAGGGCTCTTAAAAGAAATCTAGTGTCTCAGCCAGAAAGAACAGATGTGAGAAAATTGCAAAATGGTTGCCAAGCATTATGAATTAACTCTGCTGGTCAGATGTTCAACACCCCCGGTTGATTGTGTGCTAATCTAAGAGTAGAGTAAATCAATCATTATCCAGGCTCAGGATATCTAGGTAGACCATAGGAAGCCTCTTGATTAATACGGACATCCTCACCTAGATGACGGTTAGCTCTGCAATTCATGGTTAAACTGAAGGCAGAAAGAATTGCTTTTTAATAACCTTGATAATAACCCTTCTGATAGCTCCATTTAGGCATCATTATTGAATAATAGCCTGTGCATGTCGTCAAGTCACTCTGACATTAGAACGGAAAACGTACAAATATCCTGGTCATGCCGCTGATCAAAACAAGAGACAAATCCTTTTCTGGGGCAAATTAACATAGTTCCCTTAATATTAACAAAATGGAGGAGAATTTCTAAACAGACACCGAACCAAAACGATGCTTAAAATTTTGATGCAGTATGTAAAAGATTTTATACTTATAAGAGTCTTAAAAAAGCCTCAGCTGCCCCTGTGCTGTCATTCTGGCATTGTACAGCATCTAACCTGGTGCTCAGTGGATTTGTGATAGACTTGAAGCTGCGGGGTGAAGCAGATGGATGGACACCCCAGCCAGGGGGGACCTGAGCCATTGCAGACCACAGAGGTGTGGGGACGTGATCAGGGCTGTTATGGGGTGGTGAACCAAAATTGTAGGTCTCAAAGGTTTACAGCCATTTATCACAGCTGCTGTGGTGGCAAAGGAAAGCAAGTCTGGAGAAACTGTTGGTACACACACAAACAGAAAGACAAAACATGGAATATTCCTGCGCCACAGAACACCTTATAGAGGGAGACGTGCTTATCACTGGAATACGCTACTGTCAGCTCAGCAGTGCCAGCATCAGTAAACCACGGTGAATTACGTCGACTGCTTATTATCTGGTCCATGACATACTGCATCTGAGCTTGCTCCCGAGACTAGAATATCTGTGGTGATTCAAGTGGGAACAAGACTGTGTCCAGCATGAAGAAGCTGATACTGTTTGCACAGTTAGCCTAACTTCGGCAATGCATGGCATGTGAAATACCCATTTCATGGAGGCTTTTGTTTATTTTTTCCTCCATTAAACCAATTACTAGCTAATCATTTTGTATAAAATAACACAATATGACATTATTAGATCTGATCCGTGCAAACCCTTTATGTATAACGGCCTTGCTTTAATTTCATTTGTAGGATTAACAAACAAATCTAACAGCAAAACTGGCGTTAATGAAAACAAAAGGGAAGGCAAATAAATGTCACCCATGTTCAAGGCAGTGTTAAATGGTGTAAGTTCTACTTAAATTTTCAGCTCCGATGACATGAAGCTAGGAGGAATCTTCATGCCATATAGTCAGCAAAGGGTACTAAAATTGTACGATCACATTATTGGCTGTTTCTGTCAAGTTAACACTCCATGGTCCCTGTCAAAGTCCTTTCCTTTTTCTTTTTGTGTTAATACTGCATTTATTATGGGATCAGCTCTCTGTGTGGGCTCCCGTTCCCCTGGATGGTCCCAGCATGAAGCATTTACTGGCTGGGCAGAGAGACGAGACCTGGGTGAACAGCACAAATCGGCGAGAGGAGAAGAGAACGAAGAAGCAAATGTGACTACACAGGTACGTGGATGTGACTGCATGCCTGCTGCCTTCTGCAGTTTGTGGACCCGAAGGATTGCTGACAGCTGAGGAGCATGAGGCAAGCCGGCTCAGAAGACGGAGCTGCAAGAGATCCCACAGGGCTCTGCAAGAAGGTGCAATAAATCCTGTCATTCACCATTGCGCTGGCTGTGCCCTGGGTGCAGCTTACCCTCACCCCTCCTTATTCATAAGCCGTCGCCTGTTTGTTTTGCTGCTTTGAAATTAATATCAGCTATCGATCCCAAAGGGCTTTTCCAAGGAGATCAGTATTGTCCTTCACTTCCAACTGGGCAAGCTGAGGGAGGAGGAGGAGAGGCGACGTGTCGAGGTTGCTCCGCACCTGCAAACCAAGACCTTTTTCGTGGGTCTCTCGTACGCCAATGGACCTCTCTGTCCTGCAGCAAAGGCTGGGCAACAGATGGCAAACAAAGTCAAGGAGGTGGTGATGGAAAGAGGACGATATTCACATCACTTTACCTCTTCCAGATGCATTTAACCAGGGCAATAGATATTTTTTCCCGATTTAGGAAATGAAAGACGTATTTGCTCTAAGTTTTGTCCCGAGTTGTTCCTTACAGGCATGCTGTACAGCTAAGATGACAAAGCAATACTGCAGAAGAACCAGACTTTTTGAAGGAGGATTTGAAACAGCATTTGCAGGATAAACATTTCTTATTGTCCTGATTCAGAGATCTCCGGCTCTGTTAGGGATGTACAGTAGCAATTGTTTGTGAGCTTCTAAGTCCTTCACAACTTGCTGTAGTCTGGTGCTTTGCAAATGCCAGTGAAAAACTCCCTAAAGAATCAAATCCCAGCCTAGCTAGATCAGAGATATAAACTGAAAGGTGCCTATAAATCACAGCATGCTTTCATAACTCCATTCATATGTGAACAATATGTTAGAGCTCCTATATTAAGCAATGGAGCTGTGCCGAACAGCTCCGTGGACAATTCTGTATTAGCTGCCAAGAAAATATGATTTATCCAAAAGCTTGCATACAGAAAAACTTACACTGACTCCCAGGTGGCTTTTTTCCCCACCCCTAGCACTTATGGCAGAAAAGAATATTTTGAGCTGACAAGCCAATTAGCTGTCAATTAGCTGACTGATGTGCTCAACGCTAAACACCATGCAGCAGAACAAATTGTCACAGTCCCGGAACCAGGAGTTCAGTTTCAGCACACGCTTTCCTGCCCTGCTTCTTTTTAAGCGGGTGTGAGGATTCATCCAGGAGTAGAAACAAATTTTGGTAAAGAAGGGCCCTCCTGGGCTTTGCACTTGCGCTGACCCCTCAGACTTGTGTTTGGGTGGATTTAGAAGGTTTTTGCTTCTCTTTAAGTTTAACTTCGCCAAACTTCAGAACCCATGGTAGCAAGAGTGACTACGATTTCAGCATAGAACCATCACTGCTTACTGGGTTGAGGTTTTTTGTTCTATTTTGTACATTACCTCTAGTAATCCTTATTTACAATTATATTTATTCCCAACACCTTTGAGGCAAACTGACACACTTAGTTTGCTATAAAAAATAAAGATTTTGGGTTTTTTTTTTAATGAGTACCTTGAATTCTTTATTCACTTTCTGTGAATATTGAACACGCAGTCAGATCTCCTTCTTATACATTGGTTATACATTACGGATTTCTTATTCCCTATATCAATGGCTGTTTAATCAGTTACACTGTGGAAGGAAAAGGGACGCAAACCTGCTAATATTAGTATCATAGGACCTAAATATGCTCCTTCTCTCTCTTTTTCTCAGTGGAAGCGGACTTCTAATTGCCAACCTTCATGCCTTCAGAAAGCCATCTGATACCCATTTGTCTGTGTGCTGGCATTGTTCAATAGCTGAAATAGTTTTTCCTCCTTCTCCAGGACTTGTTCCCCTTATATAATGAGGCTGAAAATTTTCCAGTGGTTTAAATCAGTATTTTCTGCAGTAATTTTTTTTTCACATTTTCTTAAGTTTCTCTTTGAAGGTAAAGATGAAAATTAATCCGTCTCAACAGTGAGTGAGTCTCTTCTCTCATTTATTATGGGATGGTTTTGAGGTGCCGATAGAGGACAGTTATCTTGAAGGACAAGAGAGAGGGCGATTCTCATTCCACAACTGTATTTCCCTGGCATGTCCCTGGGTCTGTGCCTCAGCTTTCCCTCCCTTCCCATGGTGTTTGACAGGGCTCTTTAGTGGAGCGGTTGTGTACTGCCTACAATAACTGTGTATCCTGACAAGGCACATGGGAGCTCAGGGGAATATCCTGGATTTTCTTTCTCCTGGATGCTTGGAAACACTTCTTGGATGGAACTGCAAGACAGCAGAAACAACTGCCTGGGGGTTTAGCAGGGAGCGGTTAATGAGGTGGTTGTGCACAAGTGAGGGAATCTTTGACATAGTTCAAGTGGGACGTTGTTTTCTGTTGGAGTGGAGTGTAATTTTTATTTTAAGAGTGATGCAGGTTGGAGAGGAGCTGAAGTAAGAGTGTGCTTGATTTCCTGGGTTGATCATGATCCACGACGCATTCACTGCCTTCTGTGACTATTTGTGTATGAACCTGCCCACTTCTTATTTCCACCTTAACATGACAGGTATGAAACTCTTCTGCTTCAGAAGGCAGAGGGACCCCAAACCTGCCAGCAGTGGTGTCGCAGGGAAGCGAAGGAGGTAGGAAATGTGCTGCACCTGGAGGGTGAAAGCAGGGACAAAAGGAGCTGCTGTACATGCAGGATGTCTTCCTCCTTTTCCAGCTGTGACATGATGTAAAGAAAACATAAAGGATGCTTAGGATGAATAATTTAGGGGGAAACAAGGGGTATAAAACTGGTGAGCTGTAACTATGCAGCCAAGAGAGCGACTCGAAGCTGTGCCTGTGTATCATTTTCCAGGCAATATTGGATTTTAAACTCTTATCTCCAGATGTTAATCCTTAATGGGAGGAAAGCTGGAGTTTGGCTTCCACAACTCACTTTGTAAAATAGCGGCCACATGTTCCCTTCATCCCCCCATTGTTTTTATCACATAAAATGCAAAATTGCAATTCCCTTGCTTAATTTTTCTCCTATACAGTCTTCCCATTTAAAAGAGTTATCATCCAAAAACCCATTAAGCAATGTTTTTGTCTCATATTATGGGAATATGCAGTTTTTCTGCAACAGATTACGATTTTTGGAGAGTTGAGCTAGCCTCTGACTCTGTGCCAATTCATTATGAGTCCAAATTATTGATCCACTTTGACTTCTAGAGGCCTGATCCTTACCTGGTAGGGACTAGTCCAACTCGTTAGTACACACTGAGCCTGTTGCTGTACCCGCCAGCCATCCATACATTCTGCCCTGCTGTTGCGGGCAGCAGAAGATAGCTGTCCTACTTGTAGTCATTACAACTGATTTTGCATACAGTCAGCCGCACAAAGTGAAAATCCCTTTTTATTTCCATGCTTCCATTTTTGAGTGGGGATTTTCAAATTTCAATTACTCTGTGCAATGAGAGATGAGCACTGATGGATATACAGGTGTCTAGTTTAGCCCTACAAGGAGGAATACCTAAAGTTCAGCCCCTCACTTATTTGTGTGTACCTGGGAGAAAATTGCTTCTCTGTCACGGTAGCAGCTGCTGAATTGGAGGGAAAGAGGATTAATAAAAAGCGGTACCCAAGAAATTTGGAGAGGCTGGACAAAGCCATGCAGCATTCAAGGAGAAATGATTCAGAATCGATCCACACTCTCAAGCTTTGGGGCTGCAGGGAAGAGCAGTTAGAAGAAGCTGGTAAATAGTTAATACATTTTCCCTCTGAGGGGCTGACAATATCAGTGACAGGGTAACAGAAGCGTGACGGGAGCTTTGCCATACGTGAGCGCGGTGGCTCATCGCAGCACGGCGCGCTGCTTGCCATGTGCCAGACGGGACATCTGCTCTGGTTGGAGAGAAGGCAGAAACCTCTCGCTCCCATCCTTTGTGCTTGGGTTTCCTTTAGGTAAGATCTGCCTTCCCCCCAGTTCCTCCAGGGCCTGAGGAAAGTACAGGGAAAACAGAGCGAGGAACATCTGGAGCGATGCAGCAGCTGGGAAATGTCTAATGTTGCAGGGGACAGTGGTATTGTGCGGAATGGCTGTGACCTTTTCAGTATTCCAGATTTTGATTGATTGGCCATTTCCCCTCTTTCTCAGGCTGTAAACAGGGGAGCAGTGAAATAGGTGGCCAAAATAAACACGGAGTTACGTAGACTCATGCAAATTTATATTGAATTTATGAGAGATAAAATTTTGCTACCGCGTTTCACCCATAAAAATTATAAAGAGAAAAGAAAGTGACATAAAATCAATCCATTTCCATGACAAAGCTCATTATGAGAAGAGAAAATATAGTCCCATATTAACTTGTTCTCATTACTGCTCTAAGATTTACTATGTCAGGTGCAATGTGCAAGGGAAGAAAGGAAAACCTTCCTTGCCCTTACCTTAAAAAAATCAAACAGACCAAATAAGCCAAATTATCCTCATAATGTTCAGCGGGCATATATTTTGCCAAGCCTCACAAGGGGCACGATTAACTCCAAAGCTATGACTTTGAGGAGCCCTTCCAGGCTGGATGCTCTGGGTAGCCCTGCCCCAGCTATCGCTACCAGACCAGCTCTTCCCTTGGCGTCGGTGAAAACTGGCACTCTGGGAGGAAGATGCTACTTGAGGGCTTCACAAGATGGAGGAAACCACGCTGAGTCTGTAACATCATACCTCTTCTAAAGGGTGGCAGGAAGTGTGTCACAGCTATTAAAATGCATGAAGTTTTTTAATACCTACGAAGAAGTTACATTAAAGCAGATAATGTGTTCCTTTTTCATGCTACTGCATTTATTCTGAAATGCTTGTGGAATGTAGTGGTTACCTGTTTTCTAGCAATTTACTGTAAATGTACAAGTAGGGAATCTATAGAGGGCCATGGATATCTCAAGGGTGTGAATTATTTGGCTTGCAAATGTACTAGAAAAGTTTTAATTGGAGGAGCTGCTTGGCAAAGCACAGAGCTTCGTAGCTCCAGCTGAAACCCTGGCCCTGCTCCCATCGACACAATCGCAGTCAGATCAGATCTTGATTGAAACAGCTGTGAAACGATGTATAAACAAGGTTCTTCACACTGCAAAAACCAGCCCAGACTCCCACACGTGACTAACAGTGTACCCCAAGTGCCCCTTCAACTGGCTACCTCCAAATACCGCAAGGACCAAGATCTTCTAGATTGCTTATCAGTGGTGGATGAGTTAGGACTGGTCCTTCCAAGGTGTTTCCAGTAGGCTGTTAGGAAACAGCCACCTTCCTTCTGGAGGAGCAGGACTATGGGGATGAGCAGCTGAGCTGGAAAGGCTGATGCACACCGTGTCTCTGAACTACAGCTGAACTTGACCACCCACTGATGTGGCATGAGGCAACTGTGCAATAGGTTGGAAAGCCTGGGTGGATAAGCCCCCTTGTCCCAAAAGCCCAGCAAAGAAGTCATCTGCTCCAGCCAACAGGCAGAGCAAGGGGCTGCTGAAGATACAATGTGGAGTAACACCACCTAGCTGGTGGGGAGCAGGATTTGGAGTAGGAAACGGCTGATGGAAAAACAAGAGCAGCCGTGAGTTGCTGAGAGCCAGGAAAAGGAATTGCCATGCTCAGGCCAGCCTGAAGGTCAGTTATCTTGTCTGACTGCTGTATTTTACCTGCAGTTCTCATTCTCATCTCAGCTTAAGCAGAGCAACAAGTCCTAGGAGAGAAGTGCAAACCTGTCTTTGCGGATGGACTCATTGCTGCATTTGTAATGCAAGTCCACAGCCCTGGCTCCGAGGGGCCGTTCGAGACTCTAGTCTCATCCTCGCATGCATTGCTCCTTGTGTACTGCTGAACAGATGCAGTTCATTTTGGAGCTGACATCTGGTGCTGTCAGAGTACATGACTGGTGCTGATTTGCAATGCAAGCTGAATACTCTGACCTTTTTCGTGCATTCATAAGAGATGATAGTCTGTATGCACTATATAGATAAACTAGTCAGTGTGTGGTATGTGCGTTTGTTTGCAAGGATGACAAGGAAAAAGTAAATACACAAAATGAAGCCTGCCAAATTTGGCCAATGTAGAACCTCACTGGTCAGCTGAAGAAGAGATGTCAGATAAATGGAGGGTATAATGCCCTGATAAACACAGGCGTTTCCTAAATCAGGATTACAAATGCTGCTTGGCAATTCAACCAGCCTCCTCCTTTCCCATGCAAATAACATTCCCAGCCCTCTCCCCTGACCTGCAGAGGATAGCACAGAAGTACTGTGATGCTTTAATAGGATGGTTGCCTTCATCCTTCCAAAATCTGGGAGGGCAATATGAGGTATCACTGAGGCTGGGACAAAGAGAACTGTGTCAGGAATATCTGTACTTCACTACATGAAATGAATCCTGACCTGTTCATGAAACCTAACGTGCCACTGACTTGAATGGGAACTTTTATATGGGGCAAGGCAATACCCTGTAAAAAGGGTAGCTCTAGTCTGGAAGCAGGGTCTCTCAGGACAGGCTAGGCTTGCTTTCCCATACGTGGCTCTGGGGTTTATACTGTTGTATGGCTGGAATTGCTTGAGGTCTTAGATCTCTCTGTTTTGCCTCTGCTTTGTGGTGTGGTCTTTGAATACCTCAGTCTTTCATGCATTTACCCCCCCATGTTAGATTGGGACCTGGGGAATGGAGAGAAAGGCTCTTTAGGGAGAGGCTTTGCTTTACTTGGCCGTTAGCATCCAAATCTCATGCACCCCAAAGCCTGCTGGCATGGGGAAATGTAGGGTCACACAGTGGAGTCCCTCAGCTATCGGCTGAGAAGGGCACTTCGTGTGCCTGTGAAGCATGAAATGAAGATGGGATAGCCAGAGCGAGGGGGAGAGGGGCCAGGACCTCTCCTCTGCAGCCTCCTCTGCAAACTCTCACAAAGTCACACCCCGCTGCGAAGGAGACGTGCATCCCCGGCTGTGCTTTGAACTTGCCCTGTGTTTTGAATTGCATCAAGTGGTGGAAAGCTGAGTGATCACAGGGCTCGGCTGTAACGGCAGAGTAGCTTCAATAGTGTCAGTGCAGATAAAAGTGAGATACAAATGTTTATCTGCCAAGAAGCTTGGGCACTAAGTGACGTATTTAAGGGAGAACTGAACAGAGCTATCCAAAGCCCAAAGTTAGAGCATCCTCCCTCCATATAAAATCAGGGTTCCATACCTGTCTAAAGACCAACGCATGCCCAATGAAGGGCAAGACTTCGCGCTGCCAAGAGAGAGTTGCCTGGGTCCTTGAGCCTAGAAGAGCCACAGTACGCTGACCCCCAGCTTAGTAAATTATAGGATTTCCCTTGGCTCCACCAAAAGTTTGCCCCATTACAGAGATTAAGAATCTAGCTTAGAATGTTCCGGACACCTTTAGGATAGAGGAAAACAATCTTGTCATTTTTCTGAAGGCACCACGGGGACAGTCACACGGGGGAATTCTGGGTTGCCGAATCCCTGGTAGAGGAGGAACTGCAGCTCTCCCTGGGGCCGGTCTCCCCTGTGAGCTCAAGGGGTGAAACACGTCCCTGGGCTCCATGAGTTACAGCAAAGGTTTCACAGCCTGTACCTCTCCTGCCGTGTCCTCTGCACATCTGGCTTTTGGCAATGAGCAGCCTAACAGATTATTGCGATGGCCTTGAGATCTGTGTGTAAAAGTCAGAAGTAAAAAATTCCTCCTTACGAAACTCGCTCAGAAAAGTTGAATTTTAAATGAGTAGTTCCTTCAGCAGTGGGACTAATAAAAGCTGGTTTCTTACAGGCCTGTACTCTGTAGTTTGGTTTTCTGGTAGCCTGGAAGGGGCAGACTCCAGGTGAATATTTTCCTGGTTTTGGGATGCTGATAACATCTTTCCCTGTGTGGACTCTTGCATGGCTGAGTGAGGATGAGGCCTGGCTGCAGCCTTTCCACCACCGGGGATAGGAGCGACTGTTTTCATGACAGCCAGAGGATCTCATTTGCTTTTGAAACTGCTGTTGCCTTTCAGATTTGGTGCAGAATGCCCCATGGATTCAAAAATTACTCAGGGAGAACAGACATAGACACATAGAGGTACATGGAGGATGATTGTGTGAACCTCACTTGCTTGGGAAAATAGGCTAAAAATAATAAAATGCAGAAGCCTTGTTATTACCACAGCTGAACAGTCCTTTCTGACATATTCTATTAAGTCACTTCTGTTTCACTCAGGTTTTGCATTACTGGCTCTCCTTTCCACAAATGACCTTTTCCATGCCAGGCTTTGTGAGAGTATTGCCATTCTTCATTTAGAAATTTGCTAAAGTGTGTTTGCAGAAACCATAGATTTTTTTTTTTCCTGATGAATCATCCCTTTTTGGGGAAAGGAACAAAGAATTATGCTGCTGACCTTTCTTTGTATTTAACAGGATCTTTTTGCAAGTCGAAAATCATACCATTGACTCTAAGTAGGAACAGTTCTTCGTATTCTGTGTCAGGGTGTTTATTTGACCATTTCTTAAGTACATCCGTAATGGTATTTATAGTGCAATGTTTTGTGGGGAAACCTCGCTTTCTCATTCCACATAAAACATAATTGAGAAACTGAAAGAATATTATTAAAACATTTAAGGAGACAGGGATAGGTTAACAAAGTGAAGCACTTAGTGTCCTATATTTGCATGAGAGAGAGCATAAATCTATCATTTATTAAGCCATATTTCGGTTGTTTTGCACTTTTTGGGGTGTACTCAGGCTTCCTATCTCATGCACAGCACAACTGTCTCCCCACAGAGCAGGGAGGGAACAGGGCTTCGATGGCCAGGGGTGATGAATCAATTGAAAGTCTTGCTGCTGTATTGCATTGCACACTGGCGGGTGCCCACACCAGCATGGCCCTACGAAAGAACAGGAGGTAAACAAGATATAGCTTGACCTCCCCAGTTGTATGAAAGGTTTGTTCGATGGCTGCATGTACACAAAATACGTGTTGCGTGCAATCTTATTGCCTGCTCTGGTAGTGCTACTTATTACTTAGGTCATGAGGACTTAGTTGGTGTAGAATTTTATTTGCTGCATGAAAAAGCTACTAAACATTCACCTTTACCACTAAACTTGTTATTCCAGCCACTCGTCGCTTATCTGAGACATGTTGCCCTTGCAATGTAGTACCTAAGCCTCGGTAATATATAACATCACCTGGTGCCCTAAGCAACGATGCTCATTAGCGATTTGTGATCCCATAGTATGTGCTATAGGTAGATGAATGAAATCATGCAACTCCAAAGAGCTCATCCAGTGGCTCCTGTTCAACCCAAGCGCATCCCTTTTGTGTGCCTGCCAGGGGTCTATGAGAGCAAACCTATGGGTTGGTGACTTTGGTCTTTCTGAGATGTCATGTTACAGATCTAGGAAGGAGCTCATGCCCAATTACAATTTGCTTCCGTCTTTAAAACCTGGCTTCTGGAAGTCTCCCCAGTTACATCTTGTGTCACGATCGTGCCAGCCATCTCAGGGATTCACCGCTCCTGATAGCTGCGCGTGGGATTTGGAAAGATCACTGGCTGTCCCCGTAAATCACCGCTTTCCATTCTGCCTGGCTATATTCGTAATGGGTTTTCATTCTCTCAGCATCTGGCTCGCGTCTCACAGCACTGAGCAGACATCTGAGCCGGGGGACCCTGAGGCATCAGGTTCAGCTATTCAACCAAATATTCTGCTGTTAAATGTGTATAGGAGAGGAATACCTTGGGCTGCAGCCCTTTCCCATGCCACAATTCCCACCGATTGCCAGGGCTGACTTGCAAAGCTGCTATTGTTGGTGCTACAATTAACTGAGGACTTCTTCTCAGCCAAGGAGCAGAGAAGTGGCACCGAGAAGTCCCGTTAACTTCAGTAGCATATAGCTGCACATAAGGACCGGCTCAGCCCAGGCTGCCAAACCTCCCAGCTGATTTGAAAAAAAAATCTCTTTTGTTCTCCCTCTTTGTTTCATGCAGTAAATAAAAATGAACCCCCAAGGACCAGAGCATTTAGGCTTAGCATATTCTTGTTTGTTCAGAGCATATCAGTCTGTTGTTCTTCCTGGCTAATCAGATAGAGCGGAAGCTAAAACAATCTCAATTTGTTGTTCCATTTTATTCTATACATAATCACTGCTTCTCGTTTGCCTCTAAATAGCTGCATAAATACACATTAAATGCAGTGACATCTCTTTTGGGACTCACTCCAGTGTTTCCTGGTTATTTTCTCTCTTTGAAAGAGATTAGGTTCTCAGATACTGCCATGTTTCTTGTAAAATCCTCTGTACTATGCACATGCAGGAATGGATATTATAATGCCAGCCCTATTCTTGTCCCCTGCAGACGTAAGGGGTTTGGTGACACTAAACGAGTGCAGAAGAATAATATGTGCCCACATACCGTGTGTGAAAGCAGAAAAAAGTGCTCAGTCTGGGTAGCCATGAAGGTTATTTTGGACTGACACTTCTTGCACTGTTCCCCCTTCTCTCAGCTTTCTCTCCCCTCACTCTGTCTAACTCTCAAGCTCCTATCCCAGTTTGCAGGCATCACTTTGGGTTAGCGGTTTGTGGTTTCTGCCGAATGGCTGGCTCCTCTTTTGGTCTGGTTTCCATCACCCAGCAGACACATGCTGTCACTTTTGGCTTTTCAGAGAGCCTTCCTGCTCATCACAAGTCTAATGTGTGGATATTAGCACTTCAGGCCTTCAAGACTGAGGTAGATACAGGTGTGTGACGGGTTAACCCTGGCTGGACGCCAGGTACCCACTGCTCTCTCACTCCCCCTTCTTGATTGAACAGGAGAGGGAGAATATAACAAAAGACTTGTGGATCGAGAGAAGGACAGGGAGAGATCACTTAACCAATTACTGTCACGGGCAAAACAGACTCAATTTGGGGAAAAATGAACGTAATTTATTACCAATCAAGCCAGAATAGGTAATGAGAAATAAAAACTAAATCTTAAAACACCTTCCCCCCACCCCCCTTCTTCCCGGGCAC
>JAVKLA010000036.1:17683206-17703422 GCA_034782735.1 Sagittarius serpentarius | reverse complement strand
TTTTTGGGGGGGGGGGCGGTATCTTTTGGGGGTGTCACTCACAGCACCGCGACCCAGAACACGGTGAAAATTTGTCCAGATTTTTTTTTTTTGCCACCTTTGAGTAATACACCGGAATGTATTTTCTGTTGAAAGGAAGCCATTTCTGTAGCAGCACTACCATGTGTCTCTTGGAGCAGAGCTCTTCCTGGAGTGTTAGGCTTCTTAACAAGAATTCTTTGGATAAAAAAAGGAAAACATTGGTTTTTAGAACTTTCTAGAATTTTTTAGATTCTGGTTCAAAACAATTGTTTCTTTTTTATTCTCTGTAGAATACTTGGTTTCTTTTTACTTTCTCCGTAATGTCCAATCTTGTTCCTCCAATGACTGATGGAAGGAGAAAAGGTGGAAAAAAGAGTGGTAAAAGAAGTGAAGTATTTTTTATTTGTCTGAAAGCATTCCCTTCCTAATTCTAACAAAAAAAAAAAAGTGATGGACTTTCATGCATGATATTTGCAGTGCTATTAACAAGACAAACAAAAAGACATCATTTCTTTGGAAGAAAAAAAGGATGGTTCGTCTCCAATAGGAAAATGCAACTCCTCACTAAGCAAAGTGCACACTTGTGCCATCGGCCAGACAGCAAAGCGGTTGTTGCTGAAATTGTGCACCAGTCAGCTAGTGCCTGGTTCACATTTTCTGGTTTCTCAGCCAGAGTCTCTGAAAGGGCAGTTGGGAAAATCAGACGCCTTTTAGCCACTACTCATAGGAACCAGGAGGAAAGAAGGAATCCAAAACACATTTCAAAATGGACAAAAATGATGAGCACTATGTACTTTGAAGGGCTATATAATATTGGATTTGTCAGGCAAGTCATGTCCCTCTGGGTTGTGCTGTACCACCTAAAACCACTTATTTGTTCTCAAGCTGCAAGGCTAACAGTGACAATACTATTGCTTTTTGAGTCACTGTACATATTTGTGTTCTACATAATGCTGACAAGTCACTGAAACAGAAACCACACATTCAGAGCATCACTTATGTGATTACATATGCTCACACATCCTTAATGTAAGGGCTTTCTTTTATTAGCTGATAAAACACACAGCACTGCTGTATATTTCTGTATGTTGCATTAGCAATCGTTGCTTAATATTTGCTGATGAACATTGCATAAGTGTAGAGAGAAAAGCCTACAAACTTCAGAAAATTATTTCACCCATCACTGTCCTTTGAAGCATGCAATTTTTTTCCAGATAAAATATTACCTTTCCTTAATTAAAGATGACATGATTAAGAATACTTCAAATTGATCTAGCACAGTTCATTCAAGGGTGCTTTGCCTGTCACATCCTTCCCATCCTGAGCGGTTTTCATTCTTGCCCGTACAGCAGCTAACACCCCGTGTTCTATTCCCTGGCTGGGCATCACAACAGCTAATAATATTATCACCAAAACCACAAACACTTCAGAAAGACAGAAGCACCTAATCAGCCCGTAACCGTAATGTAGTGGGAAGGAGCCAAGCTGAGGGATATGGGGCTTTCTGTAAAGGGCAGGTTTGTTTTTTTTCTTTAAGTGTCCAACACTGGTCTAATTCTCCTCCCACCAATGGCACTACTGAGATCCCCTTTTTTAGGTGAGTGTAATCCCTCTGATGTTCCTACCATTTGAAAATCTTGGGAATTAGCGTGTCTTAGGGCATCTCTCACTCGCCAGTGGAGCTCAGCCGGGGATAGCGGCTTGCCCTGTGCACCTCACTGACCTCTGTGCTGCCACAGTCAATGTCCATATTTTGGCTGGAGATAGACCTATACTCCTCCAATTGTGCTTTTAGCCCAGGGAAATTTTTTTTTCTTTCCTGCCTCTTGCTGAAATCTTTCCTTTTTGGCAAAAGCAGGGCTGTCCCCTGCAGCGATGCCTCACGAGTGACAAGTGCTTATGGGAAGAAAGAGACCTTGCTCCTCAAGAGACAGGTGGCAAGTCCCGTGCATCCCTGAGCCAGGGCAGGTCTCAGCCTTTCCATGTGATGCCTGTGTCCTGAATTTTCCTTAATGTCTATAATGAAAGGATTTACTACAGGGCTTTCTTGGTTTAATGTCAATTTGGTGTTAAGGGGAGGAAGGTATGCAGGTCTTGCACAATGTAGTGCATGTCATGAGTTGGTCAGGGCTGGGCTGGGCAGGGGGGGTCTGGAGGCTATTCCAGGAGAGCATGGCAAATAGTCGTGCTCATGACAGCATAAACTGGGAGCACAAACCTGTGCAGAGGAAGCTCCCCAATTTTGGCACCTTTCCTGTAGTTCCTTGGAGAGCGGTCAGGGTTTTGTTGGGGCGGACGCTTTCCCAGGCTCCTGCCATAGGGACACTGTGAAAAGCAGGTATTCAGGGCTCCCGCCCCAGCATTTCAAAGCAACCCTGAATGCTTTTTACTGGCTTCAGAGCCGTATTTTACATTTTGCCACTGGCTGTCCCTCTCACGGCTCCAGCAGCCGGCACTGAAAGCATTTGTTGCCCTGTGATGAGGAGCTGCATGACAGCCAACGGGCAATAAAAGTCCTGCAGCAACCCGCTGCTGTCTGTGCGGGTCCTTAGGCTGATTCATGTCTCTCTCTCCAGCAGCACAGGCCTGACACATCCTGCTCTTCCCGGCGTTAAGGAGAAGCCAGTCAACAGCTTTGCACTTGGAGGACGCAGCCTGTAGAAAATGCCTCTCGCTGAGCCTTGCCGAGGAATCCTCCTCATTCGGCCATGCTTGCAAGGAACAGCCCCGGCTACAGAGGTGGGCTCTCCTGCACAGGCAGGCGTAGGGGAATGAAAGAGTTGCCCTACTTCCATGCTTTTTGGGGCTCTTCCATAAGAGGACTGATGTTTCCCATGCAGGGTTTCCTTCCCCTCCCACTTTGCAGTGCAGGCACGATAGGCTGTGCTCTACCTTGAAAGGGGCACCAAAGGGAGTGGTGGCTCTTCCTCCTCTGACCCCCATCCATGTAAGGCTACTGTATTCCATCATTTGGAGGTCACAGTGATGGAAGACGCACATAAAAGCCTTCTTACTTATTGATATGCATATTTATATAGCTGCTACAAGACCATTGAAGTACTCTTTGTTATGGGCTTCTGCTTTTCTAGATTTTCCAGCTCATATTAAAGTCATAATGTCATGACCTGCATTTTAAAGTAGGGTCTCTGGGAAGTGCAGGTCATGATCTGTAGATAAGTGTACGAGTTCCTATTGGCCTGACGGTCCCAAGTGGTGCTTTGCTGCTCTAGGAGCATAGAGACACTGGGAGGGTAGGAGCCACCAGCCCAGCTGGGTGTGGGGCTCATGGATGTGCAGAAAAGCCACAGCTGCTGAAATGATACTGGCGCATAGACAAGGACCCAGTGATACCTGTGCAGCCCCAGGATGCTTTTAAGCCACTAGAAAGCCCTGGAAACAGCCTGCACAAGTGTACATAGGGCTGTCACATGCATACGGTATCTGTTCTCTGCATGCAATGCATGCACAGATAAGTGCGTGTGCGGTGCACAGAGTGCCCAGACACGTCTGCACATTTGGATGTTCTGCACGTTGGCCAGAGCTGTCCTTCCGACCAGATGCCGGGGGCCTGGGCTCATGGCTTAAAGTGGCATTGGAGTAACAGCCATGAGCTGTTCATGTCTCTGGTGCTACCTCTAGCTGTCCAGCAGCTTTGTCCCCTTCTGCAAAGCCTCTTGGAACCTACACTCACATTTCAGTTCACGTTATGCAAAATAGGAGCACCTCCAGGAGCAAAGGCCTGCTGCTCTCATCAGTGCTTGCGAACTGCACGTGTCAAGGGGAAAGCCCTGCTCAGCTTGTGCGCTCGCCGTCATTTCTCACAGGTAATGGCTTCTGCTAAATCAACCCCAAAACGTTTCTCCAAACAGTGCTTAACTGCTCACGTGCTTAGAAGTAAACCACATTTAGCTGCCTTTAACACTTTTCCATCTCTATTTTTACGCAGTAAGATCAGTTTCATGAAGTTTCCTAGGTAAGATGATTGCCATCAGCAGGAAGAATGTAGTAAGTTAATTATAGATGTATGTTAAATTACTTTCATTACCACCCTCAGTTCTGGGAGGGAGTCATGTGAGCAGGATGACTGATGAAACAGTGTTTTTACATATTCCCCCGGTAATGGATATTTTTACTTGGCTGCCAGTGTTGTTTCTCAGCTCAGAGAAGCCGGAATTACACATTTCAGAAAATGGAGGTTCAGTCTAAAATTAACCTCCAGACATTGCCAGACAACTGTAGCTAAGACAGACTGGCTAGAATACAAGCTGTCTCTTCAGGGTCTTCTACTGGCAGCCCTCAGTGATGTACAAAGGTAAACTTAGGGAGGATTTATCCTCTTAACATCAAGCACATCCAAATACATGGGAGAGGGAGTCCCTTGCATTGGGGGTGTTGTTTCTACACGCTGTCAAAGACATAACAGCCACGACAAAAGTGAACATGAATTGAAAGTTATTTTCCATATTCACCTTATAACAACCTTGGTGCAGGGTATTTTCTAGGGATTAATGACCAGGCCAGTTTAATGGCTCTCTGCTGAACTTCAGGCTATCAACTTTTCACAGCCTATCATTAATCCCTGGAAAATATCTAGGTTCATGATAGATATGAGTGAAAAATAATACACAGTGTGAAGGTAAGTATATTGCTAGTGTTTCATCATGTACTGGCCCTAATTGCTAACTTTAGATGCACTTCAGAGTACAAGTAAATTAGCTACAGTTTAGTTACACTGTAATTACAAAGCTGCTTCACTGCACTTCTATTTATATAGTGTATAATTACTATCTTCTCTGGCTGAAAGCTGAAATTACGATATTACTGTCCCTCATGTTTCACACTGGAATGTACTACACAATACTGTATTTTGAAGGATATCTGTAACAGGAAGGTCAGAGGACAAATACCTAGTGGGTAAATTAATTCAATATATTTCTAGCCACTGCACTCACAATCTTTTTTGTTTAAAAAAAAAACAAAACCAAAACCAAAACGAGTTTGGCAATGGTTTGCTAATAAAAAGGAAAAGAGAAAAAGATAAACGCAAAGAGTCAGGCTGTTTTCCAAAACATTGAGCTTAGGGAGAAGGACACCAGCCTTCTGGATATTTGGGGTTTTCTAAACCAATCCACTGATGGAGGTCTCCAAATGGAAGCTTGTCTTTGGAGAGGTGATGGTTCCTCCTTGCAGACCTCTGTTTAAGTATCATAATACAGATGACATGTTTGCAGTCCATGCAGAAGAAGTCCCCCATGGCTGTAGCCCACCCTTTGAGCAGCAGGGAGGTTTTGCTTCTGGTCTTAATTAATCAGCACAGTCATCTTTATTAACTTCTTGGATGAGTTATGAGGATCCATTCATCTTCGCCATATGAACCCACTAGCACTGTTCAACAGACTTCTGACAGACTTTCTGGAGAACACACCATCTCACGAAGAAGCACGTGTGCTCAGAAAAATCTTTCCACATAAATACTCACAGTCTCAAGGTTAAGTTGACTTTTGGGAGTAACACTAAGAGATCTCAAAAAAAAAAAAATCCAAAGAAATAAGAAATATGAATCATCATACATCATGTCCTAGGTCATGAGCTGTGAACAAACTTTATTACGTGGGTTGTCCTGCCTGGAAGAGTGGAAAGGAGAGCCCAGCCCCGGAGAGCAGGTTGTGCTGTCTCCTCAGTCCCTGGCTGTGGTCTGGGGTCAGGAATCGGCGCTGGAAGGAGCTCCCTTCTTGCTTCACATTGCGACTGGCACCTGCCCAGCACCATGAAAGGTGCTTTGAGGATCCTTCTTGCCACCAGATTTAAGACTCGCAGTCTTTTAACACATCAGTCCTGACATCACCAGGGAATGCAGCCCTTGCGTGCAAAGCTTTAGCTTGTGGATTTTCCCTCCAATTTCTTGGAGTGAGGCTGGGACGTGGGTGCATGCATGTGCATACGAGGTAGGGACTATCTTGGACGTCTGAAGCACATCAGAGAGATCTCCTTCCCCATGCTGCCTCTGCAGGAGTAGGCCTGCTGTGGTTTCTACCAGACTTGTAGAAGTGCCAAAAAAACCCCTGTAGTCTGCTGAGAGAATAATTAGACTTGGCAAGTTTGCTCAACAAGCACTTATTATACATAGTATTAATGGGTGATAGGTAAAGTCTGTGGTTTTTTCACTTAATAATGCATGGATCCTCCTAGATATCCTAAGGATCTCTCTCTGGAGTTGTGTTTTGTGATCAGATGGCATAACTAATGGCCAGGGCTGATTACATACTGATTAAAAAGTACTTAAGAATCTCATCCATCCAGGAAGGGAATGCCAAGCCCTGCAGTACGAGGGAGGTGCTTGTCTCTATTTCATTTCAGTTGTACCAGCTCATCGGTTACTAGCAGCAGGCACTGAATGACTCTGCTTTGCACATCAAAGGGAATGCAGGATACATAAGGAATCTGATGTGTCTGAGTTTAGTCAGAATCAGACCATGAAGCTGACAGCTTTAGTGAATGGGTATCTTCCCCTCCTCAGAAGCGTAGAAGCCCATTCTTGTCTGGTGCCTATCCAAAACAGCAGTGTTCCCCACAGAAAGTGGGAGTTTCTTCACGCGACACATTTTGGTGGGACACCTTTGCACTGAGCAGACAGAAGTCTAGAAAACTCCGGAGAGCCTGTGGGGAGCACATGTTTCTCTGTGTTTCTCTTCCCATGGATTTAGGCTGGTGTGAAAAATGACAAATTCATGGGCTGGGGAGTCGGTAGTGAAGAACAGACCATTCAGCGATGATCATGGTGTGATGATGGGCGGTACCAGCTGAGGTGTTTGCACCATTAGGACTATCAGATAGTTAGTTTGAAGTAGATCTAGACTTTGGCTCCTACAGGCAAAGTGCAGGACTCCATCCTGTGTGTGCATCGAGGGACACCCCCATCCTTTCCAGCATAAGATACTTCTTAGCTGCCTTTGTAGCGATAGACATATTTCCTTCTTATCCCTCCTAAAAATTGCTGGGCACGTATGCCTTAATAGGTAAGACACAGAACAGAGCTGCATTTACCAGAAGGCTTTGAACTATATGCTGGCCTGCTGGGTCTGCCTCTAGCCTTTCCCACAGCATTGGCTGGGAAAAACTAGTTCAGCTAAATGCAAGCTTCTGGTGTGATTTTAATAAACCTTTGCAGAGAAGCAGTTTCTGCAGTGCTGGACATGCAGTCTCTGAAGAGAGGGTGTTCAGTTTACAAAAGAGAGCTGACCGGGACAGCCTTAGACACTTATTGCCAAATATCTGTCACTGAGTCACCTGTGAATTCAGAGAAATCAAAATGTAAATGCATCTTTTGAACACTGGGGGGACTGTACTATTCGGAGGGTACAAACCTCAGTGTCAGTGCTAGATGCTCCATGATTGCCTTGTCCCTGC
This sequence comes from Sagittarius serpentarius, assembly GCA_034782735.1. NCBI lineage: Eukaryota > Metazoa > Chordata > Aves > Accipitriformes > Sagittariidae > Sagittarius > Sagittarius serpentarius. The sequence goes on along the minus strand of JAVKLA010000036.1, from coordinate 17,695,994 downwards.
TGCAAAAGGCATGGTGTTGCTCCTCTGAAGCTCTCCCTGTCTGGTTTGCACTGTAACAGGTTTCTTAAGATGTCCAGCAAAATTGCGTCTTGAATTTCTGACGAAAATATGACCTACAGCTCTCAGATGACTTTGTAGTGTTTCAAGAATGTTGGAATAGGGGAAAACATGCTTTTAAAAAGTATAGAAACAGCACGCTATGACAGCCAAGCTCAGTGTAAAGTTAGTGTGTCTGAATAAGGTAGTTTAAAAAGAGAAAGGAAAGGGAAGTCATTAGAGGAAGCATTTTCAGTCTGAATTAAGCAGTAATACTAAAGTTGAAGAGATGTAGAGTATGTTTCAGAAAGTAGTAACACATAAGCAAACAAATACTAAAAAAAGAAAGATTATTTTTAAATATCATTCAAATTTATGCCTTTTTGGAGGGAGGGGACATACAGTTTTTCCCTTGCATAAATATCCTCTCTGTTTGATTGATGGGGTAAGGGCTTGGGTATCTCAAGCCAAGTAGGATTGTGTTTGTGTAAGCCTCTAGACACCTGCGCTGTCGAACATGTGGAGATTAACCCTCTGCAGACTCACTGAAGTTGCGGACACAAATATCATAGCAGGGTCACACCTTGGCAGGTGCTTGGCTCTGCAGGACAACGGGTTGTACATTTTTTAAAAGGGAATTATATGATGCCGTTACCTGTGATAGCAGGGTCTTGACCGTGGTGACATAGAAGATCTCGTTTACCTATATATGTTCATTTTTTTGGTGTCAGAATGTAAATGAGCTTCTCTCCAAACACAAACAAAAGCATAGCAATAGTTAGTGAGTGCCAAAGCAGACGGCAAATCAAGTCTTCGTTTTGGAGCTGCACTGCCATTATGGGAAGCTTTGCTGACAGTTATGAATGTCACTCATCATAGCACCCTCACACCGTTCTGATAAGTCTAGAGTACTATTTTATAGTCAATGTCACTGTTACCACAGAGGGCACAAAAGTCGTCTTTTAAATTCATTCCTCAATGTAATCTGAATGCACCTGTACTGTCTACGAGGTGTTTTCTGAACGCAGGCAAATAAATCTGGCGTCAGCTGCCACAGGAACTGTCCTTCTGAATAATCTCGTGTTGTCTAAAATGACTGCATATTTCAAACATATAGGTTGGCACTTCACTTTTTTTGTTGGCTTGCTTGCTTGCTTGCTTGTTTTTAACACAGTTACTACCAAGTTACCTCTACTCGTTTTGTGGTTCCAGACTTCTCTGGTCTCCTCATGTGTTTTGCACTTTCTGGACATGGTTCATTCTTTTTATTAAAAGGAGGACAATTATATTTTGCTCTATTGCTGCACATATTGCCAGCGAGCATCCTTCCCCTTTGCAGCCATGAGCTCCTCTGTGTGCCGAATGTGGAGGACTGCCCAGAGCAGCATAGATACACACCAGTGATGTTTGCAAGACTGAAAACTGCAGCCTCCTGCGCTCACTTCACAAGATAGCCTGGTTTTACACTCTGTGCCTTAAGTGCTGGGTACTGGCATCCTCTCGGTTATCACCCTACTGAAGGTTTTCATTAACAGTATAAAATAAAAAGGACTAAAGCTCTTCCTTGTGATGAGCTCAAATCTACAGCTGGCCTTGCAGAGCTGTGTCCCCCAGCCTTGCTCATCCGTCCTGGTCTCAGGCAGTCCGTCTTGCTCCTTTCCCAGGCCGAGAGAATGCTATGTGTGACAAAGCAGCATCTGGCATAATGTGCGATGGCAGAAAATGTCCCCTTCTAGTAGCGTGACACTCCACCACATGGCACAGTCACTGCGTTACCATTCTTTTAAAAAGGAAGGTAAGAAGGTGTACAAATTTTGCCACTTCAGAGTAAGTGTTGAAATATTTGAATTCCTCCTCCATGCCTTTAAATTTGGAAAGCTAAATACAGGGAGGGGAAAAGTGAGGGGAACTATAAATAAGAAACGAGTAAGTGGGATAAATCTAAATCCAGTCCACGGTACTTGTCACACCTCCCCATCAAACACCACTCGTGCCTCACCAGCAGAAGGCGGCTGCAGGGAGTGCTGCGTTGCTGCCTGGTCTGTTGCCACCTTTTGTGGTTGTTGGGAACGATGGTTCAGCATCAAAATCAGGCTCTTGTAGAAGTTCAAGCAATCCTGGAAACAATGGGCAATTGCTTCTAATAAGGTCACAAGCTAATGAAATATAAAAGACCTCTAGTAATTGCACTCCAATGAAAGTGTTAGCAATCATCCTTGCATGTCTGATATCCCAAATACGTCCCATGTGCCTAGTACGTATGTTTATGGTACAACACTCACACCTCTTAACTTTCATACACAGGTGCTTTCCAGACTTACGCGTGCATGTAAATATGAATATTGCATTCAATTTGCCACACAAATCACTAAATTAGATGCAGAGGCAGTTTCTACTCCTTCACAAGAGCTTTTTCTAATGGATATTTCATATTGCACCAGTCATTTTTAGTAACTAAAAATGTTCTTAGGAAAGTTTGAGAGTTTTCCAAGCCTGGATTATAGCTTGAGCCTGCAAGGTGTTGAATTCACGGGACTTGATTCAGTGAAGCATTTCTAGGGCTACTCACATGCTTAAAAGTACACACTTGACACTGCTTTGCTGCATTGATTAGTGAGACGTTGTGATCAGAGGTTTGAACCTACGGTGAGGGCAGGAGGCAGGGTAACAGGGAAGAGGCAGGCCACTCATCACTGAAAACCAGCCGTAATCGCCAAACTTGTATTAAAATAGTCTGGCTTCCTACATGATAGAAACAGTGCCATAATCTTAAAGACAGTCTATGTTTCTACGACAGGAGGTAGAGTAGGTTAAATGAAGTAGCTGCTTAATGTTAGGAGACTTCTGAAGCCATAAAGAACTACGTATCCAGTGTAGCATTTCTTGCCCTCAGGGAAGGTGAACAAAGGTGTCTCTTTTCCAGAGGATTTTCATAGGTAGCTGAAGAGAAAGCCTTTTTATTGAAAATGTTACCGGTATTAACAACGTTTTATGATCTAAAAAGCCTGCTTTGGGTTTCTGCTAGCTAAAGAGCCTTAGCATCATCTCCTGCAGAAAGGACAGCTGAGGAGATGGGTCATTGTTCCTAGAAATAATTGATATGACCTGGTGGGAAGGTATGAAAATCATCTTCTAAGATCCTTGCCAGATCATTCTCAGCTGCTTTCAGACTCATGGGCCCACATAACTGGAGGTGTGGGTCAGGCTGGCCCAGATCACTGAAAATGTCAAAGAAACTGTGTGGCAAGGAGCTCCCTGTGGTGGTTCTGGAATAAGAGGCTACGACCAAGAGTTGTGTTACCATGTACATGGAGCCAGGACTAGAAACCCTATGAGGATAAATTCCTTACTGTATAGAAAGGCAGCATTACCCTACAGATCACAGCAGGCAAATGTAAACTCATTTCTTTTTTTAAAAAAGTCTCATTAAGTATATGAAAGCTTCCAGAATACATATTGGAAAATGTTCAGGACCTTCTATCAATGCCTTTTTTACTGAAATACCATAGATATATTTGACAGAAATAAAGAGTATTAAAACCACAGCAACAAAAGCCTAATTATATTGTACAGATTTTGTTTTTCAGAGACAATACAAGATACTACATAAAGATAAAATTTAAGTCCTACTGAAGTCAATGGCCAAAGACCACTATTCTTTAGTGGAACAAAAAATTTCACAGAAATAGTTTTGTACAAGAAGAGATGTGTGATCTAAGCTTAAAAGTATAGTGTATTTATGAAAGTATTTTTACAAGCCATTCTTCATAGTGTGTACACAAGTGATAATTAAATACAGTTCTTCAGTGACAAAGTCATGAAAAAATACTATCAAATCACATAAAGGTACCATTGAAGCAAATTAAAAGGAGACCTAGCCATTGGACTGGGGTTAGCTTCGGATTTGCGTAATCTGCTTGAAAAGTCTCGGGTTTTATCTAGTCACTTGGAGCTAAATCCACAAAAGGCTGATGATTCAACTACATGACGCCGTGCTCAGCATCCATGGCTCTTGGGCAACAGCTGCTTATTATAAAATACATCAGTGCTTGCTGTCAGTTCAGATCTTCCCAGCTCAAAATTATCACCCCTGGATGAGAGCTTCCTACATGGCCTCGGCTCCAGCTCTGCATCACTGGCCTGGGGAGACTTTATGTCATACAACAGGATGGCATAAGGCCAGCAGGTATTGCAGTGCTAGCAACAGGGAGGTGCTTAACCCGGCCCAAACAAGGGGGAGGCAGCTATGTTTGGATTCCCTCCAAGATGGATGTGACTTAACCAGGTGAAAAAAACATGGCACAAGGTTGCAGCTCTAAGATAGTGTTTAAAACCATTAATCCTGAGTAGTATGAAGCACAAAGTAAGCAGGCTGCACTGCAGAGAGGGCTGTGGTTTAATGCACAACTAACCATGGTATTTCCTATTTTCTAGCAGGGGGGTACCTGCACTCCGCAGAGCTTTCAGGCACCTGACAGGGCTGTGGAGCCCATTTCAGCTCTGGCATGCCTAAGCGTTATTCACTGATGCAACGATACCCATAGGTCCTCTGTGCTTCGGCTCTTCATTTGTACAGTTAATTAATAATAACAACACTTACTGCTTCACCAGGGTGTTGTAAAGAAAAAGCATGCTAAAAACAGTAAAGCACTCAGATATTGGATAATAAGGATTTTGTAACCTCCTAGGGAAAATTTTAAAGAATTTGCACTGTTCGAATGTAGATCAAAGTTTTAAGACTTTCAAGCCTAAATTTCTGCCACGCACAGACAAAAGACCTAGAAGAAGGACTCCTGTAGTATGTCACATTGTGCTGGCCCCGTGCATAACATCACCTTTCTCAAGGCTTTTTGCTAAATGCAGAGGTCCCTGAGAAAATCCTCAGTCAAGCCATGATGAACCACCCCAAGTTAGTGCCTTCCTAGCATGCTCCAGCCCCAAGGACAGGCTGCCTTGCTGCCACTTCTTGCACAGGCACGTACTGCCCTTGTTCTGTTCAAGCAGCTCTCTCGTGTTTAAAATGAGTGTAAGGTCTATTTTACATTTCCACGAGACAGAGGTGCAAGCCACTGCCGGTGGAAGGCAGCACCAAATCCCTGGGATAAGTCTGACACTGCAGTCAAGGAGGGTCAAAGAGTTGACTGCATGGTGAGAAGATCCAGCCACCACAGTACTCAATGCAAAGCCCATTCAGGCTGCTGAAAGGGCTTTGCATTGACTCTGATGGCCTTTGCACCGAGTAGAGCGGTAGTACAGGGAATAAAAGTGGGGTGTCAGTCACACCTTTACTCAGCCTCTCTGGGAAATACTTAAAGAAAAATGTTGCAGGACCTTTGGTATGCAAATGGATACTGCACTGTGTCCCAGCACTTTATAAGAAACTAAGACTTGTTACGGTTCTAGTCTTCTCCTATAACAAAGAAGAGGATGCACATGACAGAGCATAGAGCAAAATTTAAAAACCTAGTGTGATTTCACAGCTGGGGTCCATTTAAGCAACCCAAAAGTAATTTCCCATTCAGCCCGTTATAATAGGTTTAAACTTCACTTGTGCCGTTCACTTCCTTCTTTAGTCCTTCTCGTTCCTCTCTTAGAGGTTCCAGCTCAGGCCCATCCTGTGCAGTTTCTTTGTTCCAGTTATTTCTGCCTTCATTTTCTGTCCTTACAGATTTAGGATCCTCTTCTTTTGCCTTTCTTTCCTTCTGCTCCTTGGCAAGCATACGATAATTATAATAATTCATGATGAACAGGAAGGTTCCTGCCAGGACCATCACAGCTCCGCATTTAATGAACATATATTTATAGTCCCCAAAGGTATCAATAAGAGTTCCTGTAAAACATATATTCAAAAAAAAAAAAAGAAACTTAGAGATGAAGGCAAGAATATTGTGTTTTCAGATCCTAAATATAAAGGGACTTGGCTTTAGGATAAAATACAAAATTCTCTGGACTTCTGATCTCTTCCACAAATACTCTGATCCTGCAAATACTTCACACGTGTTCCACTGTATAGGCTGAGGGTAGTTAAGATTGATATAGGTAATACTACCAATAATTTGTACAGTTAAGTAGAAGGGGACAGAGAACCTACATTGCAAAGCCTGGACTTTTCAGGCACACGTATTTTTTCCATACAGAAACTGTCTTCTGATCACAGAGTCTGCAGACAATCTTTCCATTGACTCCAGTGATCACCTACAAGGATGTCCATTTGACTTGGTAGTCCTCAGGCTGCCAACAAAAGTGGCAGCTTTCGGGAAGGCCTTCATGAGATGGCACTGGCCACTGGGTCTCTTGACAAAGACCCTCCAATTTATTCCATCACGGGTCATTCACCAGCATTAGAGGAGACTCAGCGTTCGGTCACAGCTGCCCTTTCTGCATATATATTCGTGATCTAAAGATGAAAGGGCACTGCGTGGAACTGGAAAACATTAGTTTCAGGGAAAGCAAAGATGATGCTGTCAATGTCAGATAATTTCAATGCCAAGACAAATGTGACAGGTTCCTCTCAAAGGTTAATGCCTCTGCTACGGAGTTACAAAGTAATTGAAGGGAGATGGCTTAATTGAAATGTCAGTGTTCTCCATTATGTCAAAATGTAATGCAAATCTTACTGGGATTATGATCCTGGAATTAATTCCCATTTACTGGTGCAACACAGACCATTCTTAACATCCCAAATCCTAATTAAAGTAAGACCTACTCCTAACCTGGCCTTCATAGCACAGACTGGCCTCCTTGAAACTGGCCTATCATCCATTAGCTCTCCGACTTTTTGGCATATGTTCTCCTCCTTAAAAAGAGGGACCTTTAATTACTTCCTGACTGACCCGTAATGTTGAAAAGCTGATGATTAATTATCCCACTGCATTACACTAACAATGGATTTTATGGCCACCAAATAGATTTCTTGATCACAAAAATAATAATTTTTAACTGGTTTTCATCAATGGTTCTTCCTGAATCATTCCTAGATGTCTTGGTATACCATTTTCAATGCACTGTGTTTTTCATGTTGCTGGTGAAACATCAGCCAAATGCTAACTGCAACAATTTTTCCTTTTCTGCTAATCAGGATGACCTAGAGGTCTCCTAAATAGGTTTCAATGAGAGTTTTAATGAGAAGAATATTGGAAAATTCAACAGTAGGATAGTCGTGCCTCTCTTCCTTTGAGAATAAGATAGTCATAAAACACACTGGGAACAATTTACTTAGTTCATTAAAGCAGAACCCTGCAGTAGGTTATTAAAATGCCAAAGAACCAATAAATTTGCTGCTTATTAAAATGGTGGGGAAAACCCTACAAAACTAATATTACTGATTATTACATAGAACTGTTTTAGTCTCATTAGCGGTCTCTGGTCATTAACTTAATCGTCCACACAGAAAATTATGTAATTCAGAAAATGGTCATTTTAAAATTGTATCTTCTTTTGTTTGTCATTAATTAAATAATGAATCTCTGAGACAGCAAGCGGATACAGCTGCTTCTGTCACACTGTATGAGCTACATGGTAATATGAAGAATTAAATGGCTCTGCAAGATGTGTTATACAGAGTATTAGCCAGATCTCAGTTTTGAATCCAGGAAATGGGTTTAAATTGCCTTCTTCCTGTGCATTCTTTAAATTTACTATGATAGTGTCCTATTAAAAGAATTAGCAGAGTTTAACTTTTATACCTCCAAATACAGATAGCACACACAACCTAATTAAACATTTTAGCATACTTAAAGGCAACCAGTTTCCAAACCAGTTATACAAGCTTGCATACACGTGAAATACAAATTGCAGGACAAGGCACATAGATGGGATGGTATCTATAGACTGAGAGGATGTCACCTGTAAAGTCATTTCGTTCACAGCCAACTCAGATTTAATAAGGACTTTACTTGAGCCAAATGCCAGATTCAAATATGGTGTCTTCCAGACATGGTGTGTTCCTTGTAGAAAAAGAAGTGAGCACATGCTATAGAGGAAAAGAAGCGGAGGCTGATAAAATCACAGGAGATCTCTGCGCCCACTTATCTCCCGATGACTGTAAGCCCTGCTGGAGGTTCAATATTGTCAGCATGGACCTTTGAGGGTCTCTGCCTTTTGTTATTTCAAACTATGCCATCCAAAATAAACTTTTTTTTTATTTTCAGAACAGACTTAAATCTATCAGATGCACTAAGGTGACTGAAATCTGTAAGTGGAAGTACTCAGAGCCTTAGAGACAAATACCAAGGCTTAGGTTTGAGTCAACAAGAGGATTTCATAGAACTGTTGTGTTTTACTGTGCTTAAATTGTGGTGGACTCCAGCCTTTTGCAACAGGAGGAGTCTCCCGGAGGAATCATCTGGAGTGCAAGGTTCTTGGTGTTGCAGGAAGTCCCACTCTGCAAGTTCAGTTCAAGTGTTTGAAGGAATCAGGGACTAAAAGATCATTCTCCAAACTGTTGCCTTCAACTGGAGGACTACAGAGAAAGGAGTAAAGAGAAAATGCTGGAGGAGATACCTAGGACCTGCCTTCTCTGTCCAGTTACTAGTGGAAAAACGGTGGGTGGGAAGCACTTCTTACAAACTGTGCTTGCAAGAGACTAAATATAAGCGACAACCCCGTGGAATCAGAGGAAGAAAAGACACTCACCTCCAATAGGTGGTCCCAGCAATATCGTGCAGCACTCTGCAATGGTGACGAGGCCAACAGCACTTGTGAACCGGGCAGCTCCCACGAGGTCCATGAGCGTTTCAAAGAGCATGGCACAAACCATGCCAAAGGCCAAGCCAAAAAAGATAGAGTAGACGACGAGCCCTGTGTAGCCGGAAGCCAGCGGGCACAGAAGGTGGCAGGTGCCGTTGAAAGCAATGGCAAAGCTGAAAAAGTATTGAATCCGCGGCCTCACCCACTTGCTGTTTGCAACGATGCCAGTGGTAGGTCGGGCAATCATATCCACGATAGCAAGGATCGAAAGGAGGAAAGCAGCTGAATATTCATCAATGCCTATGTGCTTTGCATAGGGTGCCAGAAAAACAATAGGGGCAAAAAATCCCAGGAACATGAGCACGTTTCCGATCAGGTAAATCAAGAACCCTCTGTGCTTAAAAAGGGAAAAATCGAGGTACTGATTGATTTTTTCACAACAGTCCTTCTCTGCTTCCTTTTCCATTTTGTTCTCCACGGGGACATTCGTGGGACTACTCATTTCCATGGCATCTCCAGTGACCTCTTCTTTCAGAGCATCCTTCCCTTCCTCAGTCACCTGGGTTTTGACTGATGCTGTGGCTGCCCTGATGGGCCTGAAGAGAGCTCCTGCCACACAGCAGTTTAATAAAATTGCCCCAAGAATTAAAAAGCTGCCCCTCCAGCCAAAATTGTCAAAAAGGAACTGGTTGAGAGGAGCCAGGGTGCAAAGCATCACGGGGCTCCCTGCCATAGCAAGGCCATTCGCAATGGGTCTTCTTTTTAAGAAGTATTTCCCTATGATTATCACTGATGGCTGGAGGTTGAGAGCAAGGCCGAATCCTGGAAGAGAGAAAAATAGTTGAGATACGCAAAGGAAGATTTGAAACCCAGTTATCCTCAGCTCATTGTTTAAGGTAAATTCATGGACAATTGGTCCACTGGTGGCTCTTCAACATGATAGTCTGGATGCAAACTTTGCTCAAGATAGCCCTGAGCTTCTGGCTGCCATGTTTGGGTAGCCAGACCCCCAGAAAAACTCTTTCAGTTAGAGAACACCCCTTCCTTTTGCACTGCAAATGTCTTGGGTGGCAAACCTAGCACAAAGAGTTTGCCTCAGAATAAATTGAAACTTGTCCTGGTTTCGGCTGGGATAGAGTTGTCTTCCCAGTAGCTGGTACAGCGCTGTGTTTTGGGTTTAGTGTGAGAAGAATGTTGATAACACCCTGATGTTTTCAGTTATTGCTCAGTCGTGTTTAGACTCAGTCAAGGACTTTTCACCTTCTCCTGCCCAGCCAGCAAGAAGGCTGGAGGGGCACAGGAGAGTTGGGAGGGGACACAGCCGGGACAGCAGACCCAGACTGGCCAAAGGGGTATTCCATACCATGGGACGTCCTGCCCAGCTTGGTGGGGGCGGAGGAGCGCGGCTCGGGCATCGGTCAGCGAGTGGTGAGCAATTGCATTGTGCATCACTTGTCTTGTGACAAAAATATACCCTCGATGAATGCTGGCTGGTTTTGTCCAGACACAACAGCCTTGGAGGAGAGGATGGATCTATTAAAAAAGAATGACAACTCCCAGTTTGAGGAAAGTTGCTCTGACTTGGACAGTGTTCACCACTAAAGTGCATCTTTCTCACGTGCAGCTGGGGCTCACACCCCCTTCCACAGGCAGTGGGCACCCAACACTGCTGCTGGGCAGACAGACCTGCACAGAAAATAAGATTACTCTTCTCAGCCACTACTGATTTGGTGGTGTGAGCAATTCAGGTCTGATGCAAAAGATTAAGAGGTCTGCAAGTACACAGCAAAACAGCTACTGAGGATGCTAATTAAACAGGACCCTGGAGTGCTTCTTTTAATTAAAATCTATTTTTATTGTATTTGGATATATAAATGGTATTATAAATCTGCATTGCTAATTCAGTTAGCCAGCTTCTCTTGCACAGATGAAAACTGAAGGCAGAGATATCGAATGCTGTGATGGTCTCAACTTTCTGTGGTTCTGTTTGAGAGCACTAGCATATAATAATCTCTTCTTTTCAAACATTTCTATGATGTTCAGTATTTCCTTAAAAAGTTAAATTTTCAGAACTCCATCAAAATGACATTTAAAAATCATGCCACGTATTTTCCACCCTATCATCCAGGAAAGAACGAGCCACATTAGAACAAAGCAGAAATGTAATCCTTGAAGTAATTATATCAGAGAATTTGAATCCTGAAAATAGGGTCATGCAGATTTTTTCTTGTTCATTAGTCTATATAATTAGTTTGTTTAACTGTGCAGTACATAATTAGGTGTATTGCTTTACAGAAGAAAATTTAGAAAGGTCAAGGTCCTCAAAATTAATTAAGGAACACTATCATTAGTCACTGATAGAGCAGAATCCAATTGATGCAGCAGAATTCAACTCATGATGTTGGATAGCTTCAGTTTGAACAGTTATGATTTTTGCCAAGTCTAAGATGCATTTTTTTTAATTACTTGGAAGTTTACAACATTAAAAAGAAATTGAAATGGCAACATATTAAAATTAATCTTGATATGAAACATTCTCAGCATGAACTCTTCTAGATAGTCCATATATTGGTGGGGCATGTCTTTGGGAAGCACAGCCTGTTCAAAATGCATAAGGGGCCAGATTCATCCCCATGAGAGGGCTGACCTGAGAACTACAGAGGCAAAACACAGCCTTGGTTAGAGAACACCCTTGACGGTGCTCAGATATAGGAATGCATCTTCCTTCACCTGAGAAGATGCAACACAGTGGATCAGAGTTTGCTTTAACTCTGATTTCCCAGGCTGGTGGGTAGGGGCAGAAATTGAACCATCATTTCCACAGAATCATTTTTGGTAGGGACCTTCCACACGTTGTGCGGAGAAGGAAAATCAGACTGGATGCCAGCTACCCACTTAAACAATAACCAACTCAAATTTTTTATTATGTGAACATTAATTTGCCAGTCAGACAAATCTAATTTAATATTACCTCATGCTCTTCCCATTAATTAAATTTGGAGAGTTTCAAACCGACTGACTGGAATTTCAATTTACTTTAAGCTTTTGGCTGACTTTAGTTGGAAATATTTATATCCATTTTATTCCAGTTTTCAGAAACTACAGCAGCTTTTCCATGGCTGAAATTGTTACTCAAATAACCACATTTTCTCCCCAGGGATATGACAGAGGCCTATCAGTGGTGTTGCATGAACAGAATCAAGCCCGTGCCAGAAGGAGCATCCTTCCCTAGATTAAATACATCTCCCTCATATTATAAGGAAATAAGTGGTGCTGCAGTATTGAGCTGTGTAGCTATTGATCTTGTTAGTTATCAGCAAGGGAAGATCCTACCAGGTACTTCCATGCTCAACATTTACAGCTGAGGCAAAGACTCTAGTCTCATTAGTCAACATGCTTCACCCTAGATCCCATTTTATTTCGTGGTGGTCTAACTGGTACAGATTGAACTAACCTGACCAGTCGTTATTGCCTTGTATTTAGCTTTGAAATTCGCTGCTTCTACCTCAGACTTGAAGAAGAGGTTGCATGCCTAAACACCTATTTAATGCAGCCAGGCTGGCATCTATCCAGGTCGACAGCACTATAGGGAAACAAGTGAGGAAGACAACAACAGTTTTACAGCTTATGCAAAGTGCCTCGTGCAGCCCACAGCTCGGTGCCATCAAGGACAGAGCTGCTTCAGAGCCGCCTCCGACAGCAGAGCCCAGTCCCTGCTCTGCATGCAAATGGAAAAAGACATAATCAAGAAAGCAATTGAGATTGCCATATCTAATCCCTTCACTGTAAACAGATACTTCCCACTCTGCTTCTCTGAAAAGATTTCTGTTAATATGCCAAAGGCACAGGACTGTAGCAGAGACCTCCTGCTACCAACTATCTTGTTTTTATCTCCATCCCTGCGAATTACATGAACATGGTGTCGTGGTTTAACCCCAGCCAGCAACACAGCACCACGCAGCCACTCACTCCCTCCCCCCCCACCCAGTGGGATGGGGGAGAGAATCGGGAAAAAAAGTAAAGCTCGTGGATTGAGATAAGAACAGTTTAATAGAACGGAAAGG
>JAVKLA010000036.1:17666274-17683106 GCA_034782735.1 Sagittarius serpentarius | reverse complement strand
AACAACTGAAAACATCAGGGTGTTATCAACATTCTTCTCATACTGAACTGAAAACACAGCGCTGTACCAGCTACTAGAAAGACAAATAACTCTATCCCAGCCGAAACCAGGACAATGGTCTTATACGTCAGTCTGTTTCCTTTTCAGGCTAGTAGGAAGGAGGCTAGAAAGAGTGTGATGTTCACAGGTTGCTTTACAGTCATTGCAAATCGCCTTTACAGAACTCTCTATCCTTGTACAGTAATGCTGTCTCACCTGCATGGTGAGCAGGCAGCTTCATAATTGCTCTTGAATGCTTCCACGTTAGGCCTGACCAGCGAAAGCACTTCAGGCATAATTAGAGGCATCAAGCGCGTTAGCAGGATTACAAGCATCTTCCCTTCTCTGTCAAATTAATATTCCTTCCCCAGCACACACACCATGCCTGGAAATGATGGGTTATTAGCTAAGACCTCATCCATACAGCTGCCCTCATTCAGCAAGAAGGAGGAAAAGACATACACAACAAAAAACCCGTGCTTTTCTCTGAGGAAACATCACAGCATTAAAGGTGAGGCAATACGGGGGCAATTTGCCCCTGTACCCTGTTGCTGGCACAAGCGTTACACGTGTGCATTGAGCACGCCTCATACTGTCAGCTCTCTGGGGTGGGCAATGGACCAGATTTGCCATTATTATTCAGGGACCAAAAAAGAGCAGGGTCTTGTAAATCCTAGTCCCATTGGGGTTAGGCACAAAATTCCCTCCTGGCGCATTTTTAGACAAGTACCTTTGAAAATAGGAGTTGGTGCCTTCCTACAGCACTGTTCCTTGCCAAGCCCTTCTGCTCACCAAAACGCATATATTTTTAGCAAAGGATTTATAGTTTCTATGTGCTAATCCAGTGTTAGCCAACTTGCTAGAGGACATTTGTTTAGCAGGGAGTGATGCAAGCTCATGCATCAACAAATACTGAATTTATCCATAGGAGACATTGGTTGTTTTTATTTCTTACCACTTTGTTTCTGGAATCTCTTTCAAGGAACCTGCAAGAGTTACTCATTCAGTAATAACACAGTTTCATCTAACTACAGTGACTCTCCTTAGAAAGAGTAAGGTTTAAGAGAGGAAATCCTACATGGGGATTTATTCAGTACTGCATAGATTTAATAAAGCAATATTGGTGTAGGAGAACAGGATGACAAACTTGCTGTCCCAATTTACTTTGCTAGTGGCTGGTTTTATTGATTTTAAATGTTGAGCTCGCACTTTTCATGTTCAGCAAGCAGCAACACTTAATGTGGCTGCAGAGAGATAGGGAACATTCACTAAAACACGCGCCTTGCAACCTCAAAAGCCGATTTTGCGCTCATTGTGTCATGTTTGCAGGCAGATGTCCTAGCTGCACTGGAAGAAACGTTGGCTGTACCTTAGTGAAAATAATCAAAGAAAAATGCTTGCAATTAAGCATCTATGCTCACAGAGGTGGAGAACTCCAATCCATCTACCCTTAAAAGCAATAACCCAGCAACTGCAGGCTTTAAAGATGCTGGACTGAGCCTATGCCTTCTCCTGTTTGAGTTTCCAATATGGAAATTCATATTTCAATACAGACAATTCAAATTGTAACATCAATAAGGAAATATAGTTTTATATTTTTCTCAATAGGGAGAATATTGCATATTTTCAATCAACTCCAGTAGTTATTATTTTCAGATAAAGGACCTCCTAACCTCACAAGCAGGCAAAGGGCAAGTAAACTGAAGCAAACCCCTGACATCTCATTTCATATATCTCGCAGAGGGAAAATAAGGCACAGTAATATAGGAACACAGGTGCTTTCTTCACAGTCGCACTTGTATCTCGAAGGGCTTGCCTTGCCCAGGGCAGAGCGCAGTCAACCTGCGTTCGCTTCAGCGGGAGCTGAGGGCACTGATGGCCATCCTCACCGTTGCCTCTGGCCGAGAGCACTCACCCGCAAAGAGCACATCCCCTGCTAAGATCCTGCACCTGGTGTTCAGCCAGGAAAACAGCTCTTTGCTAAAGTTCACCTGGAGCAGTTGATAAGGGAGGGCCCTTGTCCCACCAGAAGTGAACCTCAAGTGCGGGTGGAAAGGAGATGCTTTCTTCTTACCTGTAATGAAGCCCACGCAGATGTAGAGCTGCAGGATGCTGGTGCAGAAGGCGGCCGAGACCATCCCAATGCCACACAGCAGGCCTCCGAATATAACCACGGGTCGGCTGCCGTAGCGGTTTACCAGAATACTGCTAATGGGACCTAGGGAAAGAGTGCAAAATGGTCCTGGAAGTAGGTATCATCTCACAGAAGGGCGTTTGACACAAAGCAGGTAAAAATCTGCAATATCGGTGCCCCTGAGGTGCTGCTGACAACTTCTAGGGTGCCTTCAGGAAGAAAATGGAAAAAGAGAGAAAGATGATTTGCACTGTGTGGAGATGGCAGCATGTCCCGTGCCACACAGTGGTGATGTAGTCAGTGACAGCTCCTGCCCCCAGGACTTTTAAGTGTCATCAGAGAAGGCAAATGGCAATAACAAATCAGGTGAACACATGATCCCAGCATAGGGGTTCTTGATTTATTATGATGCTAAACCATACACACAAAGCAGTGGTTCATATTATGAGGCTGATATCATGAATACTGTTGCATTTTTAATGCCTCTATTTAATGCAATTCCAATACTGCTGCCCAGGACTGAAGCTTCAGCAGAACATTTGTTAATTAAATCTTGATAGCAGTCTATGTAGGTAGAAACAGTTTGGGATGATGGATTAGCTGGAGCTCAAATGAACCAGTTTGGTCTTGCATTTATGTAAAGAGGTGGTTCAGGAAAGTGCAAAATTATCAAAGAGGGAAATGGCTTAACAAAGACTGTGCACATTAAAAGGAAGCATTTAAATCTGAGGAAGTGGAACACGCCAGCAGCTTTGGGCGGAGGAGGAAAGAAAGGAGGTCTTGTGTACCGTAGTCTCAAGCAGCTGGACAACCAGTAAAAATCAGAATCACAGAATAATGTATGTCAGAGGGACTTTGAAGGTCTCAGGACCAACCTCCTGCTCAAAACAGAGCCAGCTCTGAAGTTCAATCAGGCTGAGAAGTCAGAACGAGAGAAAGTAAACTGAGCAGGGAAGAGTAGTCCAGAAGTCAAGCTGTGAGGTGTAAGAAAAAGATTCTGTATTACTCAAAAACCCTGAAACAAAATGCTGCAAAAATGATGCTGGAAATGAGGCAGGGGGATACAGGCAGCATTTAGTATCTTATCTTACCTGACTATTTCTGGTGCTACTCAGCACACAGCAATGGTGTCTCAGGGCCCAGTGTGCCTGTTTGCCTTCATTCCTGCTGTTACGAGCAGCCCACACCATCCACATACAGATTACTGGAAACGGGTATTTTAAACTTAGAGGCATCTATGAAGAGTTTGACTGTGGGATCTACCTCACCACAGAGCCATTTGGTAGGATATTTACCTTTGCTTAAATAATCTCAGCCAGAAATAGTGCCACAGCTCTTTCCAGACCCTGCAAACCACAGCACACTTGAGCACGGGTGCCGGACCCAGAAACCTCAATATCCCCTCAGCATGGCTGACAGCATCCGAACAAGTTCTCAGCTGTTATAATGTGCAAGAATAAAAAAATAGTAGGTATGACTCGCTTCATCTAGGGAATGAAGCCCACTGTTACATCTGTAACATGTAAAATACTTTCCACCAATTGTCTAAGGTCAAACCACTCATGAATGAAATACACACAAGCACAGTCTTAACAGCATCCCTGTAACTGCATGATCTGTGAGCTGGTCCCATGGAATGCACCATTCAATTAAAATATTCGTAAGTGTATAATTACGTGGAGAGTTTTTTCTCCTAATCCTGTAATTGGATTCACATGCATGCATCCTTTTGCTGCACAGAGCACTACAGAATTCAATGAGAAGTTCTGGGGAAAGAGATACATATGTCAGATCAGCACAGCAGGAAAGGGACCCCTTTCTCACTGAGTTTCCCCTGATCAGGGCTTGGACTTGCATCGTGCTTGAGCTGGTCTCGGTGAGTATTGTAATTCAATAGATCGAGCCAGTGTTCCTCAGAAAGGCACCAACATACTCATCTGCCGCCTAAGGGCATGCAACTCTTCCATTTTTCAATTTTCCACATGTCTGCATTTCTCCAGAATCAATCTAATTACTCAACTGAGAAAATGTGGTTTCAGTTACCTTCTCCGGCTGGAAGAGGGCTTTCACATTAGCCCTAAAACTACAGGATGTCGTACCATGGAGCAGAGCATTTAAAGCCCACAAGATTCCTGCTAAGGCCCCTCTCCTGCTCTGACTCAGGGCAGCTCCTGGGGAGAGAGAAGACCCTGCTATGAGAAGTAAAACAAAATGCTCACAGATGTCCCACTCTCACAGCATCCACCTTGGGAGAAGGGAAATATGGATCCACATCCCTCTCACTCCAGTCCATAAGCTGTTGTATTGGCTTCACCCATCAGTAAGAATGGGTTTGGACCATGACAGGAGATGATGAACTGGAAGGGGCTGAGGGTGGGACACATTCTGCTCTGCTTCCTGGCTATGGAGACAACCCGGGGTAGAGGCTGGAGCAGATGAAAGCAAAAGTTCATATCCCAGCCACTGGCTTTACAAATGAGAGCACCCTTCCTGTGCTCCTGGGGCACCCTCCATGAATGTGCAGCATCCTCAACCACATCCCAACTTCCCAGCGATCGCTTATTAAGCTGCAAGACCACAATTGCTCCCTGTTCTTGTCTTGTGTGATCTCTCAGCAATGCTTTACAGCAGGTCTGCGTGACCTTCAGCAAATAGCCTTCATCTGCTGTAACCAGCATTATCAGTTTTACAGGGGGATAATCAGTCCCACTTATTCACCAGTCTGGGTGGGAGAGCTGTGCTCTCAAAGGCGTTCTCTGCCTGGGCTGCACCGAGCTCACAGGGAACTGTGACAAACTCTCAGAAGCCACATAAGCCTTTCTCCTTCGCAGCCTGAAACCTGAAGTCCAGGCCCTGTGAGCCTGCTTTTCTAAAGAAGCGCAGTGTGCAGGATCACAGCACACACTTGTGAAGGGACAGCATTTGGTCGCCCTGACCGGCCTCACCCACACAGGACTGGGGGTCAGAGACGTCTAAGGTACTAAGTGCAGCCAGTTAGAGGAGAGAACAGGACTGAACTTTTCCAGCCACTGCAGAATCCACAGCAAAGGCCATGATGAGCGCTTAACCTCCAGAGAAAGCATCAGCTAGACCTGCACTTTACGAGACACCAGAGGATCCAACCCAAGGCCTCCAACAGTTGGGAAACCAAACTTCCCTGAGCTGCTGCTCATAGGCTGAAGGTTTTGTAACAGTCCTGAGAAGACCTTTCAAATGCACTGAAGCAAATGCAAAATCACATCCCCAAAATTACTTCCACTTAAGTCATTTGGATCTCCAGAAACGTCCATAGGCTTTAATGGAGCAGCCTTTCAAAACCTGTCCCATCTCGGCAGAAAACAGCACACGCAATGTGTCACATAGCTGTGCACACTTCAGCACGCAAGCCCTGCCGATTTGGGCAGGCGCACGAAGCACAGACGCGTACACCTTCACCCTGCACAGATGTCCTCAGTGATCAGCATCACACCCGACAGATCTAAATGCACCTCTCTTGCCCTGCTCTGCCACACGCCACCTGTAGTGTGTTTCTTGCAGAGGGCTGATTAGCCATCAAACATTGGATAACTTTAACAGCAGTGTTGTGGGGAGCTTCGGAAAACATCGGATAGCTCCAGTCAGGGCAGAGGAATTAAGAAGAGGGAGCAACAAAGCCAGCACTGCAGTTGTGGGAAACAGGAAACACAATTACTGCTTTGCTTACAGCTATTGCAAAAATTAAAAGTGTGACAGCCCCTGGAAACACGGTGGAATTGAAAAGCGGGACCTGTCATTTACCAGTTATTCAACCAGCATGGAAAGAATAAAAATGCTGTATATTACCACACAGAAACCATTTACAGTAACAATGTGTGCAGCTTAGATCCCAAGGCACGTTTACTTGCTAATACCTGCCTGGTCAAACGTGCAGGAACCACAGGCTCCCTGACCTGGCATCCAAACTAAATCATTCTTCCTTCCTGTGAGCCAAAGGCAGGAGAAGCTAACAGGAGTCAGGGTGATTTTTGCCTCTTAATTTACAGAGTCAGGTGAAGACAGGGCAAGAGAAACAGCTGGCAAAGCTCTCAGAAAGCCACCATTTACCTGGCTTGACCTTGCAGAAGCAGCCACATGAATGCTAAGTCCCTGAAAAGTCACGTCAGGGAGCAAAAGCCATCTTAGCTGCTGAGCGTGGCCCCGATGCGTGGCTTCTCAGGGACCGGAGCAGCCAGGGCTAGTGTCACCCAGCCAGCGCTGTCCCCACAACCCCACCACCCATGGCAGCACTGCAACTTCTAATGAGGAAATTAGAAGTAAAATTTAACCACCCCCTTGCACCCCAATACATAACAAGGACAAGGCTGCCAACATGGGGATGGTAGCAGCCAGTGCTTTGCTGCAGGAAGGGGTGACATTTCCACCCACCCAGCCTTAGGAAACAAGGCAGCCCCTACCACAGCCCAGTACGTGGCTTCCTCCCTCCCAACGAACTTCTAGCCATGGCCATCATTTGTCATCCGCTGCAAGGGGATGACACGAGACAGCAGAGGACACGGGGTATGCTGAGCGTCATCCTGCTGCTGGCGTCGCTCCGAGCCGTGCCTGTGGCTCTGGACCTCCCCTGGCTCGCAGGGCACTGCTGGGGGGGGACACTCTCCAGCAGAGCTGCCATCACCCCCCTGGGTAAGAGCGAGGAAAGTCTGCTCAGAAACACCTCACTTTACACCCCAAGCCCCTGCAGAGCAGGGTACACGCAAAGGGGGTTCTGCCTGCAATAAAACTCTGCAGTCTGGAGAGTAACATTTTGCACCAAATATCCCCAAAAGGTGCTGCTGGGATCATGGCACTCCTGGAAGACTGATGCACTGTCCTCAGCCATTATAAATCATGCTGGTTTAGTGCCTGTCCTGTATAAAGCCCCTCTTTTCTCACACCTGTGGCAGATTTCCATTCGTTGTTAGATGGTACATGAAAGGCCGTGTCAAAGGAGCTGATCTTGGTGGCAAGCAAAACACAGGAGCTCACCGGTGGGAAATACAGCAAACCCTAACTCATTTGTTAGCTTGTCCAATTACTTTTCACCTTGAGTTTTGTGTTTGCAGAAGTGAAAAGGACCCTGAAGAGGAGACTGTAAAACCATAAAGAAAATGCAAAATACCCTGGAATCTCCTCTCTTCTCTTCCACAAAGCCAGGCCATCTTGTCATTTATTCTTTTAGAGCTGCTGAACTATGATCCAGAGAGGATCATAATGCGGAGTTGGCATTTAACAAGAAATATCAATCCAGAGTGGCTTAAACTCTTGCAAGTATGACAGTGCCCAAAAAATAGACACCTAAATTGCCTTTCTGTTTTCCTCAATAAGCCTTATAATTTTTTTATGAGCTGCAAAACTTCCAGTGTTGGTGCAAAACACCAATGTATTTTTAACAAGGTCTAAAACATTCTTCTCTCCCATACCTCTGACCATATATATATCTCCCTTATTTGTAAAGTTTGGTTTGTCATTTTTTTTAATTTAACCTAATACTAACAGAAACAGTTTTCCCCCTTTTTGGTGGAACCTGGCTTGGATGAATTTCTGCTGAAATATTTCTGTGCAGGGCTCTCAGAGAAGCAGCTAAGAGCCAAGACTCTGAAAGACTGGCCCCATAACCCAGAGGCCTCCACGCAACCTGAATTTTTTCCAGGTTTCACAAGACTGACCTTCTGAAAGTGTAAAGTGGCACAGAGCCATTGCAAACATCGCATGTCTGCTGGTAAGACCATTTGATGGCCATGCAGATGATAAAATAGCAACACTTCAAAACAGTCCACTGCATGGACCCCAGTGCTGGTAGATTTGGGACCACCAGTGCCCCCATCGCTGGGGCTGCAACGTGCGGCTCAGCTTTTCCCACTTTTCTGCAGTGACATGCGGCTCTAAAGAGCTGTTACTGTACAGGGACATGGGCCAGCACCGAAAGAACTGCCCAGATAGTTAATATTTTCCAAAGTGCTGTGAAAACACAGATAATACTGAGAAACTCAGCATGACATGACTGGCGTTGACTATGTGGAGTCACTGGGGACGTAAGAAGGAGCGGAGCGTACTCAGCTGGGAGGAAAGGGGGGGAAAATCATTTATACTAATAAAACAAAGTCTATTATTACACTAGTAGTAAAATAACGACAGGAGCAGGCCTGCAATTTCCTCAGTAATAATCTCATTCCCTCCGTGGAATAACAACACTGCCTTTGGCCTCGTAATTTATCCACCAGGGTACCAGCCCATTGTAGCAGAGCAACCTCCTCATTACCCCACAAATGAAAGCAAGTGCCCCCGCATTATTAACACACTGCCAGAATCCACCAGCCTCCCGAGGTGGAGGGGATCAGCATCAGCAATCAGCACCCGGTAACGATGCGCAGCCCGAAAGGGAGGTGGCCTGAGAAAACACAGGACACAGTCACAAAGGCAGGGGGAAAGGGATGGGGGGGTTAAAACCTGCAGCCTTTC
Organism: Sagittarius serpentarius; assembly: GCA_034782735.1. Lineage (NCBI taxonomy): Eukaryota > Metazoa > Chordata > Aves > Accipitriformes > Sagittariidae > Sagittarius > Sagittarius serpentarius. Next base: position 17,674,456 of record JAVKLA010000036.1, on the reverse strand, counting down.
AGTCTTTTGCCTTGCTAGAAGAGAATTCCAAGGTCCAGGACCTGGATGGCTCATGCTCTTAAGTGTTTGTCACCTTGGGCTTGGAGAACTGCTGCTCACCAGCTGACCCACGCTAACTGAGCCCTGCACGTGCCTGCTCCAGATCACTGGGAAAGAATTGGTGGTACTTGGTAGTAATACAGTGTATTATTAGGCTCAGCTGCTTGGTTCAGATGGTGTGTTTTGCACCTGCAGTGGCTGAGGAGCTCAGACACAACTGACGCTTCCTCAGGCAATGCTGCTGGAGACAGGATGCCCATGCACGCCGGTGCTGGAGGACAAGCGGCAGGAAGCAAACACCCCAGGTGAGAGGCATGGTATCAAATAGCCCTCTGCCAGACCCCAAAAGGCAGCTTCCAAAGAACTGTCCACCCCTAAACCACGCTGATGCCTTCTGTTAGTACTCCTTTGCACTGCAAACAATAATTTTTAAATAAGGACACTGAAGTCCAGCATATGCAATAGCAGCTCCAACAGCTAACCAGCCACCAGAAGCCGCCTCTCTTTCGTCCTTGTAGGTGAGGAAAATGGTCTGTACGTTAAAGGGGGCAATAGCTGCAGTTTCAGCACAACCCCTGTGAGATACATAAGCCAAGCATGGGAAAGACTGCCTGGACAGACGTTACTCAGCCATCAAACTGGTCAGTCCAGGCTCTGTGGTGCTGGGTCTCCTGGGCAGGATTGGCGCTGTACCCAGCTGAGAAGGCAGTGGGTGTAATGATCTGCTGCAGAAACCAAGCTGCGGCAGCCCTCCCTCTCCTGCACCCACCAGGCATGTCCTTGGGAAGCCAGGGACCCTGACCCCCCATCAGAAATATCATTTGCCACTGCATCATCCTGATGTTAAAAAAAGAAGAAAAACAAAGCAGATGAGGCCCAAGCTTCAGAAAGACAAAGCGTCCTCTTCCTTATCCAGCAATCTTATCTGATCAGCGCTTCGGCATTTCAATTTCGAGATTATACAGCTGACGTGCTGCTCCTGCGGCGCATGGAGGAGCCACAGGCCAACAGCTCCAAAATTGAGGCTGGAGCCAAGGTCCTTCGTGTCACTTCATATTTAGGCAATTAAATAACCGCTCCTGCAAGGGTATGGCATCACAGGTGCCGAGCACGCAGCTGCCTGTGCTCAGTGGTTTCCCCAGGCTGCTGGTTTGGATCTCACCCACACAGCAGATCACAGCCGCTGACCTTCAGAAGGTCATGACTTCACGTTTTTTGAATTTCTTTCCCATGATTTTTTTAGCTAACCTTTTGCTTTGGCAGGACCGCAGACTTTTATCCCTTCCGTCATTTGAAGCCCAGCTGCAGAACATGAGTTCCCTGCGTGGCTGAAACACCTATTCCCTGAGATCAGCAGCCCTTCCTTACCAGTCTTAACACACTGCTCTACAAGCAAATCAGCCCCTGCCTCCCGTGTTCTCCAAAGGGCTTTTTCCACCTCCTGGAAGCCCTACATAATTTGACCAAGAAACCAGTTACGCTGCAGAGCCATCCAGGGGCAGAAAAGCTGCAATGCTGCAGGACAGGTTGGCATCAACGCTCTCGCGCTCCTTCCTACGGCAGCCCACTGTACCGACCGGGGGGAAGAAGCTTTCACGTGTTTGAACTTCACTTGTGGGAGTGGATTATAACTTACTCCTGGACTTAACACCTGCCTGCGAAGCGCTAACAACCCCCCAACCAAAACTCTTCGCTTTCTTCTTCCTAGTTCTTACTAATCTTAGGTTTTATTAAGTCTATCACATCTCTATTACTGCTGCCTGGTGACCTTGCTAGCTGCAATGAAGGGCGAAATGATAAAGCTTTGTGACCAAGTCCACGAACACAGAAATATTTCACCTGAACCTATAGTGCTATTATCGCTCTTAAATAGAACAGGGCTATTTAAAAAAATAAAAAATATAAGCACATACATGGTGACCTTGCAGGGCTTGAGTGCTCTCTGAGAGGCAGAAGTATATGAATCTGCAGCATCATCCATTACAGAAATCAAATCGTTCCTCATCCGGCTTTCTTAACAAAATCCACGATCATAATGGTGCTGCTACCCCAGGGATAGCCCCAGTGTGGGAAGACTTCTCGTGTCAGTGACACGGGAAGACTGATTGACTCTTGGTGGGACTCCAAGAGGTGGTGACGATAGGCAAAAGGAGGAAGTCCAGCAGCAGGCAGCTGAGCCGCGGGTGTGCAGGGAGCACCTGCCTGGGCTTGGACCACGATGGCAGTGTGCCGGATATCCACTGTGGATAAACAGAGATAGTCCTTTTGTTTCAGCCTACACAAAATATCCAGGTGGAAAAGCACACGCCTAGGGAAATCCTAGCGAAAGCCCTGCTTGGGAATTTTTGTTGACCCAATGCTGGAAGCACGTAAGTAGAGCTGACACATGATACATTACTGCAAATGTCGCCTGTCCTCCTCTCCCGCGCTCCTCTCTCGTAACCCTCGCTCAGCACTAAGGGCTGACGAGGAAGTGCTCATGTCATTTCGGACGCCCTCAGGCAACTGAGGCATCCCACCGGCGGTCAGACACAGCACAGGGCCCAGAGGACACCGGTGCTGGATTTCCTGGAAAGACGAGCGAGCAGCCGGCTGCGCACCGCAAATCCGCACTGCACCCGTATGGGCTGAGCATCTCCGAATGCAAACCGTGCCCAGGTACTGACCTTTTTATTTCTCTGCTAAGCCCACGTTATAGAAAGCGATGGGAAGCCCATAGCACAGCCACCCAGGCATAACACACAAGGATAACCTCTGCTTTTTAGGAGCTCACAGGCTTGGGGCTCTGGGTTTCTTAAAGAACAAGAAAAAGCCCCAGCACATGCTGCGGCAGCTCATTTCTTAGCAGCAGGGGATGAAAACAGCAGCCACAGCATGTGAGCGCGGTATCTGCAAAAGGACGTGTGCCTTGGAGAGATTGCTTCTTAAATGGATGACAGCCCCGCGGGATGCTCCACGCAGGCAACCTGCTCTCATGCAAACAGCTTTCTTCCCCGCAGCGAGGGGGATGCCCAGCCATTTCCACACACAGAAAATCCACTGCAAAATGCTGGGCAATGCACAACACACAGTTTTGCCAGGCACCCTTGTCACTGAGATTTTAGCACGGTAAAGCCTACACCGGTCAAGGCATGTCCTGCCCTGGCACTTGTGCTCCATCAGGCAAAGTCTGAGCCAAAACTGGCTTGCAGAGAGCTTGCACCTCCTGAATCCTGGCCTAGGACTTGCTGCTCGTCCTTGAAAAAAACCCACACCACCCTTCCCATGCCTCAGTTTCCCCTTTTAGTGCTGTGGTACTTCACAACTAATTGCAAGCACTTGGGATGGGTGGAGAGCCCCGGGTGAGGTCTTCTGGAGGCAGAGAAGGTTTTGATGGAGTTTGGACCAGACCAGAAGAGAACATTGGCAGTTTTGATTAAGTTAAGAACTGCAGAATCAAGCTCATTATTAATATAGCTTTACGCCACTGCATGTTGTAAGGTGCTTTCTAAACCTGTCACTGCAATTTATCATGCTAGCACTGTAATAAAATACAGCTATAAAATTTTGGATTAAATGTTCAAGGTCAATGGTTGACTTTCAACTTCCCAATCTCTTCCTTGCAGCTTTAGCAGATGCTCTATTAAGCAGTTACAAGGTCTGGGAGAAAGTTTCTTTGGAGAAAAGACTCAGTTGTGGAGCATCTCCAGAATTAAATCTTCAGACATTTCATCCAATTACAAAGCAATAAATAACAAGTAATAAACACTGACTGACTTCAGGATAAGGCTTTTACTTCAGAAACGCTCTCATTTTTCTTGTGTTTGCAAAAGGTGGCTCTCTGCTTCTGTCTTTGCAGAATAGACAGAATGTGATTCCCTAATTTAAATAGAAATTTGGATGTCTAAGAACAGCAGCCTGGAGGTTTTGGGGGGCGTATTACAGCAGCACATAGCAAAACTGAGACCAAGACTCCACTGCACTGCATACTGAATAAAACCAATGTATGGTCCTGATGCAACTTAACTTTTTATGTTTTAAGGGGCAACAGAAGCAGCACATATTTACATCTACAAACTGCACACAAACATGCACAAGGCTTAGCTGCAGAGCAATTGCAAAAGAGTGAGATTCTTCAAAATGAGGGAGAAAAAAAGGTCAGATGTCTCCTGCTGTAGCCCTAGCTATTCAAGCTTATCAGCTGAAATGACTCCGTGTCAGGATCTGATCTCTGAGTTTCACTCAGATGAATTCTGTTGTTTCATTACAATGATGAAAGGAGCATTTTGGCCACACAGTCACCATAAAAAAAAAAAAAAACAACTGAAAATGCAGATACTGTCCTAGGGTAAATTATTCTCTGTATTCTGGCACACGTGCCAGAAAGCTGGCTCATTGTTCAAGCTCTAACAGTTGGCTATAATAGAAGACATTACTTCTTCCCACGACCCTTACCTCTCTTATAGCCCTAGAGGAGACTGTAACAGCTACAAGAACATTGCTGCTATTAAATTAGTAGCATCAGTATTTCTTATTTTTAGAATGTTTGGCTGCTTCCCCCGATGCTGAATAGGGCAACTATATTACTAGCAAATTAATATTGCTTATCATTTCTTTCCTGGGAGCTCAATTGCCTCCTGCTTTCCCTGGGTAATGGTTACCTCTGGGGACTCATCTGTGGCCCAGCTTGAAATGTGTCACCCTTAAAAATGGGAAAAGGGCAGCTCAGTTTGGTATTGTGAACATGACATGGGCACATGGCCCAAGTCAGGAGGTGTGAAGGCCAAAGGCTTTTGTTTTTGCAATTATATTATTTAAGATGGTCTTCCTGAACAAAACTCATCCCTGTGCACGAGGCAAGACCTTGGGAACCTTGGTCTTGTGCTGGCATAGCAAAGTCCAAGGAGGCAGTTTGCAAAAAGAAACCCTGCCAAAGGCATGCAGCAGCACAGCGAGTGCCCTACGATGCTCCACGTTTTGACCATGTTGACGTGTCCTCACCACCCCCCGAGCCCGATACCCGGGAGCTGAGGTCCAGCTGAAAGCATCTTCAGGGAAGGATGATGGCATCTCCCCTGGTCCCTTATGGACAGATCCCAGTTCCTTTTCTTTCCATCCGTCAAAGCCTCTGCTCTGTAATACTTTTCTCATTTGGGGTAAGGAATGAGGTCTTTGCCCACGACAAAAAAAAAGTAGAAACATTGCAAACCAGAAATCCTTCTTTATCAGACTGATAGGATCTGGTCAGAGAAAAGCAATGATGTTCCCTCGTGCTCCTCACTCACAGACCTCTCAGTTGTCTCTCTGCAACTGGAAACATGGAATTGCTGAACATGAACGCTGGCGAGAACCACAAGTACCCTATCATAAAGTCCAGGCTATCCACTTTACTGCACACTAATCTGTTTTACTACTTGTATTATAGTGACAGAATTGTTTTCTGCAACCTAGTTCAGATTAAGAAACTGGGGGATAAGACACATTAAAACTTCTGCAATATATATTGCCAGAGCCTCGGCTGGTGTAAAACGGCTTCCCAGGGGAATTAAGCAAAAAGTGAAGGGCAGAAACAGTATCAGCTGCTGATTTTCAGTTTTAGCCTGAAAAACTGGAACTGCTCTGGTGCTACAAGCCAAAGCCTCAGGTGGTCACTGTAAATCTGCATCCATTCTGTCAAAGTCAACAGAGCTACTCCAGTGGAGATTTGCGTTAGTTCATGCGAGTATTTTCAGAAATTACGCTTCATTTGCATTATTTACGAAATGCAAACATAAGCTCTGTTACACAGTAAGCAGCACAGCCTAGAAACAAGTTCCCACACCACCGAGCGCGCCAAGGAAATGAGGGACTGTCTCCTGAGGATGTTTGCAAACAAAAGCTGTTGTCAGTGAGAGCATCAGACCCTCCGCACCCTGCCAAGGTGCCGGGCAGGACGGCTGCCCCGAGCTCCTGGGGACGGAGCCGAGCCAGCCGGGTCAGTCTTCGTGGGGCACATCCCTGTGCTCAGATGCCAGCCTGGCTGCCCTGAGTCCTGGCTCCGAGAGCCACGGCACAGCCCGGGGACGTGGCCGAACGCCGGGGAGGGGACAGTAACGCTACAGCCTTTCCCTGAAGCCAACTGAGCAAAGAGCAGAGCCTGTGCACTCTTGAGGAAAGCTTTTGATCTACGTGGCCACCTTCCAAATCACGGTCATTTACTGCTGCTGGAGCAGGGGGAAGGGGTGGAGGTGAGGCAAGTTTGAGGCTTTCCTTTCGTGGCTGTGATGCCCACACCTGACACCAGCAAATGCACCATTTGGCCCCTCCAGCCCCCCAGGACACGGGCCTGACGCCTCGCGCAGGAGGTGCTCGGCACCCCCAACACAGTTCCCACGGGGCTGTGGACTGCACCCCCCTGCAACTCCACGCAGGCGGTGACAGTTCTGCCTCACCACCGATTTGGGAAAGGAAGGGAAGGAATGGACAGGAATGGACAAGACATGGCAATAATTACCTGGTTTAGCAACTCTGCTAGTTACTCAGGACTATGTGGAAAGCTTGGCATTTTTAGAGCTTCTTTTTTTCAGAAGATTAGCAAAAATCCGGTGTTAAACTATTTTCTAGTTTTTCAGCAAAGTAAATCAAGCTTTGCCGCACGGACATCCTAACAGCTCGAACAGGCAGCGCTGCAGAGCAAGACTTTGGCAGCTCACAGGAACCGGCGCCCTGTACCTTTAATGAGTATTTCCGAATCACTGAAGTCGTTCATAAGTCAAACCCACTCTGGCATTAAATGCCCAGTCAATCAAATTAGATGTGTTAAATGCACTCTTGGGCACGTGTGTTTCATTTGCTTCATGTTCTGCAAACTCCCACCGCGACCCTCTCTGCAGCCACTGAGCGACTCGGCATCTCAGCCTGGATCGCTGCAGAGAGAGGGATGATCAAACAAGCATAAATCTTATTCAAGAGCAGAGCAGAAGAGGGGAGGACTATTAAATGGACATAACTCTGAGCAACTGCAAGGCAAGTGGGAAGGTACAAAGGTACAATCACCTGCAGTTAAGCCTAACAGTTGTATCATCCCCCATATTACCGTATAATAGCACAGGGGAGGGTAAAGTTAAAGCTCCTTGCAAAAAGGCAGGAGACGCTCAGTTAATTGGGATAAAAGTCCACTACAACATCCCAGGTACAGAGCACACGGCACTGGCTTGAACACTTGGAAAGAAAGAGAAGGAAGTGGGTTGGAAATTCTGCAGATGGGAGAAGGCAAGGGCGACCAGAGCAGCATTTCACTTGCTCCAGCGCCAGCTCGTTGGCCATGACCTGCACCTGGAGAGGCTCAAGCCCCCCCATCTACACCCCTGTGAGCAACTTGGGGTGCTGCCAGGTGCAGGGTTAATTTGCAGAGCATGTTCCTCACTCAGTCATGGCCAGGCACGAAGCGTCTCTTCCATACCAGAGGGTGGGGAGACATGTTTTTGTTGGAAGCCAAAGCAGAGCTGGCAACAACCCACAGAGGCAGCCAGGGAGTCCCCAGTCTACAGGGCACTACAGGCCACTACCTTGGCACATTTACTGCAGCGTTACGGGACAGGCGATGGGATACCGCTTCAGCATATGGCAGTCCGCAGAAGGGACACGATTTTTGGGGCCACTCCATCAAGGTCTCCCCCCACTCCATGGCAGAGCAGGGTTTCCCACTGTTTCACTGTGGATGATGGTGGTTGAAATTGTATCATCATCCTGGTGCCTTGAGCCCCAGCTAACATCTACCCAAGACTGAGTGCAATGGAAGAAACAGCATTTCCCCAGGAAGGCGGCTTGCACTGTATGATGCCCTGAGCTACTGGGAGGATGGAGAGAAAAGTGTTAGGGACCAGCCATCAGGGAGAGCAGCGGTCCCTGCTCTCCATGGGACACATTTAGCACACTCACCTATATTAAAACCCTAACCACAGCCTTCCCAGCAAGTGATGTCCTAATTTTAGTACCAGAGCACAAAATTTACAGCAGCCTCCACGCATTCAATTACTTTTGGTACTAAATATTAGCCATCTCTCCTTGACTTCCAAACTATGCAGCTTCCTAGTGTCCTGGTTTTGGCTGGGATAGAGTTAATTGTCTTCCCAGTAGCTGGTACAGCGCTGTGTTTTGGGTTTAGTGTGAGAAGAATGTTGAT
>JAVKLA010000036.1:17629614-17663215 GCA_034782735.1 Sagittarius serpentarius | reverse complement strand
CCCCCCCCCCCCCCAAGACGAGCCGCTGCGGGAGGCAGCAGGACCCCGCAGCCGCCCCGCGGGCGTTAATTAAACCATCCTCAGTTATTTAAATGGAAATTATTCCCCCCCACACCGTGTTTCCACCAGCATCCCAGCCCTTTTCTCCCCCTCACAAAGTTGCAGGCTCTCCCCTGTCCCCGTCCCACTACATCATTGCAGACTTTGTGCAGCTGTCCGCCCGCTGTTTTTGTTCACCAGTTTGCTGTATATTCTAGTTTTTACGTTGAAATCCATTTGGGGAAATGTTAGCAGCGTTTGCTCCTGCTGGGAAGTTGCAGTTTTGCTACCAGACGTGCATCTTGCTCAACCGTGCCTCCCCCTGCCTTAAGTGACGGCCCCACGGGTCTCGGAGGAATTCAGCCACGTGCCCTCCCGGCCCCAGTTTTGGGGAAATTCATATGGAGGTGGGAGGTGAGTGTCAGCGCCCCGTTGCCTCCCACTCTGCCTCCAGCCTCCCTTCTTCCCTCGATGTGCAACCATGAAGATTGGGGTATGATCAGGGCAGGTGTAATGAATCATTTTGGCAAAAGACATTTTGCCTGCAAATCAGTGACACTACCGGCATTGCAAATATGGCCCTTTCTTCCCAGTTCCCCTAAGCAGAGCTTCCGTTGCCCTTTGGCTTCTCTGTGTGTTAAGGCTCAGACCAACTCTCCCCTAATCTCCTATAAAGCCATAATCAGTCTGTTTTCAAAAAAGACAACCTAACACTCAAAACCCGAATCACACTAGTTAGGTGTGTGGAAATCAGCTGGTTTAAAAATCTGCATTTAAACACCGCTGCTGTTCACATTTTTCTTTCCTCTTCTTTTTGAGCAGAACACTACCCATGTGCCGATGTCGCAGGGGGCAGTGGGCTCCCCCCTCCCGCTCTGCCTGGGACAGGAGGTCCCTGCCCGCCCGCACCTTCTGCATGGGGATGCCGGGAGCCCTTCCCAGATAATCCGGGGAAGAGCAAATCCCTGCGCTCGTGAGGGGCTCTGGAAGGCTTTGCCGCTGTCCCGTCTCACACCCTTCTGGGCCTGTACACAGCCCTTCCCTCCCCAGGGAATGGGGAGACAAAGCTGGCGGCTCCGGGCTGGTGTTTCTTCTCTAATTTTGAATAAACCACACGATTTTAACAGCGGTACCACCTTCGGTTCAGGTACAATCTCTGATGAAATGAGAAGGAGCTTCCCTCCTCCCTATTTCCACCCTCCCAAAACAGACCTTGTGTTACTGTAAATCCCATTTTTCTATATATGCAATTCAGCAATAATGGAGAGGGTGAAAAAAATCAGTGCCTTGCTCAGTAATTTTCCTGGCACAGTTGATCTAGTGCTTTAACAACACGTCTGTGAGGTGGTTTATTGCCACTATTTCTTTCTTCCTATAAAACTGAGGAAACTTAAATCAACCAGAAGACCTTTACTCTCAGGTGCAGGGTCACAGTGTGATGACCTGGAGAGTTTTGTTTTGGTACAGCCCCGACCCACTTTATGGGCCGTAAGGATACCTGCTTTTACTGCATCGCTTGTACGATGTACAGTCCTGCACGCACGAAGGCGCAGGGTGCAGTGGCGGGCAGTCTGCCGTCGCAGGAGACAGTTAAAGTCCCTCCAGTATGAAAACCCTGTCTGCAGCTGAGCGAGGGCCTGGCCAAGGGGACAGGGCTGTTTTCCTCTCTTTTCCTACAAAGGGATGAGGGTTTGGGTTAGCGGAGTTCTTCTAATAAATGGGAATGAAGTTTGTTCCTGCAGCTGTGTTCTGCCAAAAATAAAAAAAACCCTAGACCAAATCTAAATAAGCGCACCTGCGGCTGAACTTGGGCACATCCTTAGCAGCAGTGTGGAAGGTGGGGAGGGTGGATGGAAACCCCCGGGAGCAGAGGGATGAAGAAGCAGGTACAACAACTCCAGCCATGACCTCGGCTGGAAGATGGGAGTTGCCTTTTGCAGAAATACTACATTTGGTGTCATGTTAAAGACAGTCCTCCGCAGCAAACCCCGGCATGACACCTTCTGGGTAAGTGTTCACACAAACTGGTGGCAAACTCAAGACTGGAGCAGGAAACCGGCTGCAGCAGGAGGTATTGAGGGCAAACAAAAGATTTGTGAAGGTGTCTGAAAATGATTAGTCTTTGCCCTCGTGTTGCTGCTCTGAAGAGATGCTCACAAGCAAAGCATGACAGGCTGAGGGCAGAGGGTGGGACTGACAGTAGAAATCCTGGGCTCACTAGGTCAAAAAGGACTTCCTGGCAATTTGGGGACACTTGGGCTCATCTCACAGTAGCTGCCTACGCAAGTGCTCCCCCTCCATTTCGGGAGCACAGGCTCCCTCCGGGTCCGGGCTCCGCTCTACTCATCCACAGCCAGCAGACGCTTCCTGGAGGGCAGGTTTTTTAATTTGCTGGCAAGCGGCAACAAAATTGATTAAAATTGCAAAATACCTTTTCAAATGACTCATTTGCCTATCGCAGTCTTCCATGTAAATAAGTGACTGCTACTGTATTCCCAGCGCTCCACTCCAGAGCTGTTGAAAGAAGAGGGACAAAGCAGGGAAAAGGGGCTGGGAGCAAGGCAGAATCTGAAACTCTTCCTCTCCAGCCTGAAAGGGCCCATTTTCCAGTCTTTGCAAAGCTTTGCCTGACAGTTCCTATAGATATTTTAAGTCATGATTTTTAAATCACATGAGCTAACATCCTTCATTTACTGAAGCCCAAGGTTTGATGAACAATATTTAAAATATAAGGTCACCAAAAAAAGTGTTGACAACTTGAGTGGTTTTTCTTTTCCTGAAAAAAAAAAAAAAGGAAAAAAACCCTGGGCTCCCCTAAGAATGGAAAGCATTTCTATTTATTCTCAGTGGACCACTTTGCTATTTGGAAATAATTTTGTTCGAAGCCTTTTACGCAAGGCATTTTATTGCAGCCAAAGGTAGGAGCTACAACTCTGTAACCCCAACAGTGTTTTTCCTTCATTGAGTCTTTGAAAGTCAATTAAAGGCTTTAGAAATTGCTTCCACGTTAAAAAAAAAAAAAAAAAAAATCCATACCTAGCTCTGCTGCATGAAAACAGCACCAGGTAAGTGAGCACCTAAAGAGGTAACTGCACTTCTTTAAAGGGTCTGTGATTCTCACTTCCATTTCTCAAAACTATTCCGTTGTCATTTTCCATTTGCTTATAAAAAGCATCAGCAGTGAAACCCAATCCATAACCACCATTAAAATGGAGCTTCTGAATTAATGAATGAAATTATAAACAGCAATTGTCCGCACAACCGAAGGGCTGGCCCCCTGGCCCGGGATGCGATACCGTGACTTTCGTCCGTGCAATCTGTCTTAGGAGAAAGATATCCCAGTCCTCTGAAAACAGGCACACACATTCATATTCCTAATAATACGCTTAACGTTTTTCAAGGGATCAATCCATACTAATATCGATTATTACTTGGGAAAAGGTTTGAATTCAGCAAAATTCTTGGCTCTGGACCTCAACCAGATGCAATCACAAAATGCAAGCCTGGGGACAGATCAGTAGTTCCCTGCCCGGCGAGGGCAGAATTACCCTTATGGCCCCACGCTCTCCTCACCGCTGAGCGTGACCAGGCTGATACAACACATTCCTCAGCATTTAGCCACAAGACCTCCAGCATTCAGGGATTTACCACTAATATTTTCATGCTTGAGGTTTTAATTAAAGGGAACCTAACTCTGCCCAGCGGCTCCCGAGGCGCCGAGCAGCAGGAGGGATGCGTCGCAGCACCCCACCAACGCGGCACCCACACATGCTCCAAATGGGGCACGTGGGTCGAGCATGGTCAATCCGCATGCCTTGACATCCCCATGGCTATTTTGGGGGGACCTTTAATTTCCATGCAGCCTCTTCGCTGCCGTGCGAGATGCTCTGCTGTGGGCAGAGCCACCAGCCCCACACGTCCCTGCGCCAGCAGCGGGATGACACGGCACGGCGCCAAGGGACGTTGGTGCTGGCACTGCTCAGCACCACCCAGGGCGCTGGCAGAGCCTTGTGGCTCTGCTTTCCACCAAGTAATGTTTTACAAGGGGGTCAAGGAGACATCAGAACAGAAAGTTATGAAATGTCAAACTTGCTTTTTGCTAAACCCCAGTATTAATAGCGCGGAGGCCTTGTAGGCAGAGGGATTCACACGACATGAAATAACTCTCTCCGGAGCCAGCAGACCTCTTAAATAGCTCCAGCCCTGTGTCCGTGCCGTCAGACCAGCCATGTGCATGAAGCATCGCTGCTGGATGAGCTGGTTTCCGGGAGATGATAAAATGAACTGAGCAGTGGTATCACTTCTGTTTTTCCCCTGTTGCAGGAGTTTAATCAGCAGCCCAAACCAAAACATTTGTGTTGGTAAAAAGATGGTTACAATTAATCTAAATCTAATAACTGGAATGTTTTCACTGGGGAATTAAAACAAATTATTCCTTTACTATTGCTTCTTTGTCTCATTTACATTTTAATCCCAGTAGAATCTTCCTCTGTTATATTTGGAAAATGAGTGCATAGAAAGGGAAAAACAACATGGTTGAAGTGCTCAAAGATGCATCGAGAACTGAGCTATTAACTTTCATGGCAGAAATCTGGCTATGCCAAGCCCTGAATGATTGAAAATTAGGAAAAATACTGTGTTTTTTTCCAAACACCGCTGAATACAGAGCCTAGTGGCATTTCAGATTGTGCACACAAGCATGGGCAAACAAACAGCTGGGGCATAAGGTTGTGTTGATGGTGTAATTACACATTAGCCAGAGCAGAGCAGGTCACTCTTTCATTTGTACCAAAAGTAAAGGGGACTTTTTACTGCAGGACACGGTGTGCAGAGGGAAACGTCTGCCTTCCCACCCTGTGGCTCTCCACTGCCAGACTCAAGCCTCGTTTTCCTTGCTGTGAGGTTTTACCACAGGGTAACGAGTTCATACCTTTTTGCTCACGATAAACACGTAGTGAATAAAGGCACTTTAGTGTTGTCAAAGTAAAATCAGTACTATACCCCATCTTACTCCAGTTTGCCTTACCTACTTTGCCTGCTTGTTCTTATTTTGAAGCAAAAGCATACAAAAAAATAAAGGACCTACATTTCTACCCTGTCAAGGATGGGAAGTCCTGGTAAACACGAACTGTGTCACACAGGTACAACCCTGCAGATCCCCAATGCTGTCACAGAGCAGCTGATCTCACCAGGGACACCTGGTTACACCAGCGACAGAGACAGCGGCTTCCTCCACCCCAGAGCATCTTCTGCCACTTTCAGCCAACTTACTTAGTCACTACATAATCGCAGTTTTACGGAAAAGAATTATTTTCATGGGATCCTGTGCATCCCTTCACTTAGGAAGATGTGAAATGATGGTAGTGTACTAGAAAGGCAGCAACCACCTAAATCCTTGGAGTTGTTTCCGAGGGCAGAGTTTGCCCCTGCCTTGAGTTACCCCAACACATGTTCCATACGATGCCTGCTACGTATCTTACACCTGTTTGCTTATGATGCTACTTTACTACATTTTTTCACCCTGAATGAATTCAGCTGATCTCCACAAGGTCACAGCAGAGAGTTTCTGGGTGGTGGATGTACCCGCTGTGTACCACAGCCCAAGTATGTGTGCTTGGGTCTCCCGTGGCTTCTGATGGAAATACTCTTGTGAGAGCGTCCTTACACATTTCAGTGAAAAGAAATCAGGTTAGCAAAGATCTGCAGCTCATACTGTCAAAACTAATCCAATGAACTGTGACTGCAGGGTCCAAACACATCCAGCCCCTCTACAGGCACCTTCTCCAAGGCATGGCCCTAAGCAGTTGTGGCACAGCTGGAACCAGAAGACCACTCCATCTCCAAGGCTTTCCTGCCACAAATAAACTCTCAAGTAGTTGTCTACAGGACAGAAAGAGGATCCCCTGCCTCAGGGCTGCCTGAATAGTGCTTCAACAAGGTGCAGAGCTTTAGATCTCATTAAACCCTCCTGATGTTCCGGAGAGAAGAGACATTACAGGGCCACCAAGAAGAGAGATTCCCACTCCAGAACAGCAAAAAGCTGGAACTGCACGATGTTGGCTGAGCCTGAATTGAGGGTCAGCAGCGTGCGGACAGGGGAACCATCACACCAGTTTGCAGCTAGTCCCTGGGACACCATTGTTTGCAGATCATAGTACTCTGAGCCATTATATAATGTAGGTATTTTCCCAAAAACTTAACCCCACCTCATCCAAGTTTTAAGGTATTAGAGGGATAGTGAATTAAAGCCACAGAAAAATATCATAAAGAGGCAGCTGGGGCTTTGTTGGGGTTTTTTCCCCCCTATCAAATAAAACTGTTGTGACAAGCGATCGTAACTCCACGAGGGCTTCTGCTCTTGATGCGAGTTCCCCCAAGAAACCTCCCTCTGGGCCTGTAGCATTCTGGGAGCAGGTACTGCTGTTTGCTGCATATATGTCGGGTGCCTTTGACTTGCTTCAAGGGCAAGGATGCACCAAGCAGAAGCCAATCTCGGCTGACACCACGCAGCTCTCATCACCATAGACACTGCAAGAGAGCGGGTGGGAAGCAGGGCTGCAGGATCCAGTCTGCAGCCACTCTGCACATAACCAGCTCCTCTTCATGGGGTGGAGGAAACCCAGCAAGTTCCTTCATTAGCTTTTAAATTCTTTTTAAATGCTGGGATATGGAAACAAGAAACAGAATCAAACATGGGAAGAGATTAGTTCTGTATCATGCGGCGTGGATAGCTGTGTATAACATCACTCGAAGCTGATCAGCCCTCTGTGCCCTTAACACAGGGTGATGTAATACACAATATTACTGTAGGTAAACTCAGCCGGGCTCCTGTGCCTGCATTTTCTGTGTTGCTTTGCCCTTCTGGCTGACCGTTGTCCGGCAGATCGAGCATGATGCTTTAGTATTAACTTTCAAGGTCTTACACAGACTGTTCTTTAGGAACTTGTTGAACTTTTGACAATGTACATCCATGTTACCCCACAAGATCAAAAAGGGGAGACTTTTGGTCTAAGTGTAGTATTTGCTCAAGCTTGCTGTAATCCTGTGTTTACAGACTGACCTTCCCAAGAGCCCCCTAAGTGCCACAGAAATGACTCTTTGTAAGACAGGCTTCAAAGATGCACCTATTACCTAGGTCGTGTTTATAGGGGACTCCATCACTTAACATTCCTGGAGACCTTTGTGAAACAAGTATTTACAGACACAGAATTAATCTCTAAAATTTCAGTTAGTTCTCAGCTCCATTTCCTAAATACCACGCTTGGGGCTGAATTTTTCCAGGCTTCTGGCGCTATAGATCAGCAGATCAAACTTTGCAGCTGAAAGATGAAATCCTGGCTCTACTAAAGGTGATGGCAAGGTGCCTGCTGACTTAGCACAGCCAGAGTTTCACCGAGAAATAATATTCAATGTTAATGTTTGTTGAAGCTTTTCTTTTTTTTTTAATTACTCTAGCGCAAAGAAACACACGCTGTCCTAAAAGACTACTTTGTAAACAGTTAGCTGTAGCATTTCTGAATATTGTAAAACTAAAGTTAGTGTTTGAAGGCATAATTCTCCCTGAAGGGATCCCCCGCCTGCCCTCAACCACTCTGGGCAGGCTTTGCTGGTACTTTCCTCCTCTCTCAAACGCAGCGTGCAGCTTCACTGGGTGTCACAGCATTGTTCTAGATTTATGCTGGTGTAGCTGAAAGGAAGATCAAACTGAGTATTCAATTACTTATGCACTCAAAGATATTTATTCCCCGAGATGAAGCTCCTAAATCTGTTATTATTGCCATTCCCTCTTCTATTACTATTAACACGCTGCTGCTTTCAGACCTATGGAGATGTCAACACCATTTACTGGGAACAACAACTGAAAGATGAGAACATGACAGGGAAATGCTTAGAATTATTAATCATTCGCAAGAACAGAGGAGATAATTGATCTTCCTTAATTCTAGAAGAGTCTATAATGGTTACACAGGGATTCTTCCTAAGACTTTTTCTTCAAGTTCTATTTCTTTCATAGTTTGAGGGGGTGGTTTTTTTGGTTTGGTTTTTTTTTTTAACCTAGATGCTACAGTGATTTAAAAACTGAGTGAGGTGAAGAGCAACAGCTACCACACCACAAGACAGACCCCCGGAGAGGAAAGGTGCTCTTGCAGCAATGAACACAAGTGTTTGTAAATACGCCAGGAAAGGTGGGACAGGACCCCCCTGCCAGCACCGACCTCTTAGCCCAAAGTCTGTGCAAAGGTAAATGCAATGCTGAAAAGGAAAAGTCATCTTGCTTCACAGCATCTCGTATTTTCCTGCTTACGCTGACACCCTCCTGTTGTTACATGCGACGGCTGGGAAAGTCAGGCGCTCGCACACGCAGCTGTAGTTTATAATGATAGCTCCACAGCAATAAGATTTCATGAAAGTCTGTATTTAAAGATGGGAAGATCAATGACGAAAACCACAGGTTTTATACTGTAACAGCTTCTTCCCCCATCAAGATCACTGACAGCAGTTCCCTTGCTGTACTCTCCTCTGTGCCTTCGTCCAGGTGTCGAGGGCCCTAGCTCAGGGAATGTGGAAAACGAAAAACCAGAAATCTCAGCCAGTCTGAGACATGTCTAATGTGCGGTGCTCAGTTTCAGACATCCAATTTTCAGAGGGCCCTGAACAGCCACGCTGAGGAAACGAGCCCTCTAACAGCCCCCACAGCCCAAGTCTCTCTTCAGTCTCTCGCCCAGACTCCGTTAGCCCTTCTCAGCTCCCTCATGTGAAACTACCGGAGCCAAACAGAGGCCAGAGGACACACATTCACTTTTTCGGGGGAAATAGGTGCTCAGTAGAGCTGCTGATTTAATAGCCCTGGAAGTGAACCTTTCTGTCCATCTGTAGCAGAGACCGTAGCCCAAAGATCCCAAAGAAGCTTCCTCGCTGCCCGGCCGATCGACTCCAGCCAGACCTGAAAAAGCTCTTTCTGCAAGCAAGGAAGCAACTCACCCCTCACACCTCTCTGGTCTTGTACATCCCGAACCCCGAGTGTGCCAGTCAGCCCCAGTGGGTGAGTGACACCGGTACCTGCCTGCTGGGAATGGGCTGAGACCAGATGCTGGCTCGGCAGCAGGAGGAGCCTTCAGTCTCCCTTGACAAGGGCTGGATTTGAATCGGTAAGTAAAAAGTCACTTGTTTCTGTGCCAGCTTTCCAAGGCACGCAGTCATCTTGGGAACTGCATGCTCAATAACACTAGGCATGAGCTGTCAAGAGTAAAGACACAGGCTGTCCACCGAGTCACAGGCATTGCTCAGGGCACTGACAGAGCAACGTGTATTACTGTCCTAAGTGCCAGGTGAGCCTTACAGACATTTTCTCCTTTCACCTTAATCCATCCCATATCAGATGACAAAACAGCTCTTTTTTTATTGCCATATAAAACCAGTTCCTAAAGAACATGAGATGAGTGTGCATCACTTCTGTACACAGGGTGTACCCTGACATTCGTAGTGTGTGACCCAGGAAGCCTCCAAACCTCACCCTCCTGAAGGCGAGGGGGTACCGAGAAGATTCCTCCATCTATGACTTGTTTGTAATAGTCTTTCCCAAAGTCTGCGTCACTGACTTTGAGAAAGAATACAGACTTAGGTAGACGTGAGTCGGTGTGGCTGTTCTTGTGTTCTTAAGCGTTAATCCTTTCACGTTTCACCCTTGCAAAACAAGCTAAGAAGAACCAAGAGCCTGAGCCCAGCAATAACCTCCAGCAGCCGCAACTCACAGGCGTCGGCAACCTAAAAGCAAGATGGTCTTCTAATAACCATTAACAGCAAGATACACACCAGCTACTCAGATCAAAGTGGCAGACTGATACTCGGCTTCAGTATCTGAGGCAAACATCCCACTGAGAATATCCACTCGGTGATTTTATTATGAGGACAAGCAGTACCTTCCCACAACCTTTGCGCAACAGCAACTTCCGCAGCCAAGGTGCAAATACTCAGTGAATGTTTTAATTTGAAGGAACCAGTGGACATATTTGTCGTTTCAGAAAGGTTCTGCAGAGAGAAATCTAAAATGTCATCCCTTAATAAATGACTTGCAGCAAGATTGTAGCAACAGAATTAGGGAATATTTCAAAACATATTTACATACAATCTCAAGATTTACATGCACGTAAGCTGTGCCTGTTCATCAGCAAAACTTTAGGTTTTGAGTTTCCAGCATCTTCTCTACAACCATGAGTGCAAGAAATACATTTTTTGTTTCAAAAGGAAGCCAAGAATATGAACAGAACAAAAGATGCAATACTAAATATGCTGAAATAACTGTCCAAGACTCAAATAATTCCACCATGGCCAAGCCTCCCACACATAGCAAGATTTCTGATGAAATAACAAGAATTGGTGACGTCATATATACTGTCAATAAAACACTCAGCAGTACCGGTTTTCTCTGTTTTGCCAATGTACATCATGAGAAAACAGAGCGCCAAACTTGCAGTTAGAGCTTTCCAAGAACTTTCTCCCCTCCCCTTTTGGTGTAGAGATCAGACCTCCTCTTTTCCAAAGAAAGATACGGTCTTGCTTCACTTACCTCCTCCGTAGGTGGTAGCACACATGATGGATGTTATCCAGGCAATCTGGCTGTAGGAGATGCTGTAAACAGCCTGGAGCTCTTTAAAGTAGATTGTGAAAGCTTTAGGAAAGGTATATGCAAACCCAACTGAGATGGAGGCTCCAAACACCACTGCCCACCCCCATCCACCGTCAGGGGGTACGTAGCCCAGGTCTGAAGGGACTGGAGGAGACATGGTCAATCCAGATTTCAGAGCAAAAACTGCTTCCCGGTGTCCTGCAGAGCAAAGGATAAGTGTGTTTTACAGAATATGCAATTCTTGTAATCAGGCATAATTTTAAAGTGTAGTAATATAATTTAGAGGTACAGAGGCTCTTGAAGCCTTAATCTTTTGCTGGCTATTAACAGTTTTATTGTTCAATTCTAACACAACCAAAATCACCCTTCCCTCTCCAACAACCTTGTCCAACCCTTCCACCTGCATTTTAAATACACACCCTCAAAATACTCCTACGGCTTCCGTGTTCAGGGATGGACCCCATTCAGAACTGAAGTTAATGCCTCCATTTTCTCTTCCACATCCAGCCGCTAGCTTGGTGTCTCACCTCGGGAGGTGGCTTCTGGAGTTTGCCCCTGTCGCAGTTGCTCAGCCCGTCCCTCCAGAGAGAAGCAGATGTCACAGTCGTACTGTTTTTAGGGTAAACGCTTCATTGTATATTTTTCAGATGTGGGTGGAAAACTTTATGCTTTCAGGTTATCCCTGCTTAAGAGAACAATTCCCATTACGTGAGCAGCAGGCGATCGGCCCCACAGTGCGTCCAGCTTCCCTCTTCTGCAGGGGGACAGGGCTCTCTTGGCCACTTGCTTCTCCCAAGCCAACGAGCAAACTGTGAGCAACTACTTGCAAAGTGGCTGAAGTTTCTCCCTACTTAGGGGCAGCAATTCCTCTTGTGCCTGGCGCCTGCCAGGTTAGCAGATTATGCTCAGGAGCAACACAAATCAAAGAGGGCATTCACTCATTTGCATTCTTCCCATTTTCCCTGGCCATTAACATAAAAGAAGGGTAAAAAGAAAAAAAGTAAAACCTACATTCTTCTCAGGAGTTAATCCACAAGCCTCCTGTCAAGGCCAAGACATTAAACAAGAGGGGAGAGGAGTAGGCCCCACAGCAAAGGGTGCCAGCTAGGTGCACCTGCATCTTTTTGGATAAAAGGTGGTTTATTGCCTTTATGTATTCCAAACTCAGAAGCAAGTGAAGCTGATAGGAAAGGGCATCATCAGAGCTAGTGGGAAGAGGCAGGCACAGACACCAGCTGGACACATTTTGCTAAACATCAGAGGTAGTATTCAGGTAACTGGGGAGAGAGGGACCTTTGCTTATCTTGCAAAAAAAAAAATTACACCCCCCCCCCCCAACTTTAGGAAAGTATTGTGTAATTTACATCTATTTGAGAGTCCATTGCCTCTTCAGAGATGCAGTTGGGATTCAAACTGTAAGTAGGAAGACACCACTGGAACGGTAAAAAAAAACAAAACCAAACTGTTATTTTACGCTAGTGATGTGCTTACAGATATACTCCTGAATTCATGCTTTCTTTTGTCCGCTTTTAGTGTTTTCACTTAACAGCTATAATATGGGGCCCTTTTGCTACAGGCTTCAAGCTCCCCCTCTGTCTGGACAGCTGTTGCGCACGCAGTAGACAGAGACACATTATCTCCTCTCCAACATCAGCAGCGTGCTGGGGCACCCCCAGATTATGAAATGAACTTACAGCATTAAGACAGGGAGCTGAAAGACAGTTCAAGAACACTGTATAAAGGTAATGAGCTCTGGTTCGTAAACTCTCAGACTGCCATAAGCATTTATTTCCCTGCTCCTCCCATGAAGACGTTGTCCCAGAGCCTCCCACTTCTTGTTAATCACTTACCATCTAACTCAAGTTTATCTGCTTCTGTTTTATAATGGTTTGTGCTGATGGCGTTATACAGCCAAAGGCTTTCTTCTCTTCCCTGGTGTTATCCCCTGATGGTTTTACTGAAAGCAACTGCATCCCTTTTAGCCTTTACTTCACACAGGTAAAGCAGCTGTGTTTTTTCCCCCTCTCCTTAACAAGGACCATGGGAACAGAGAACCTACCTTCCTCTGGTTACCCGTGTCCACTCTGCCCATCATTTTAGTGGCAGCTAAAGGCTGCAGAAGGGAAAACAGCCCCAGCCAAGGAGAATACCGCATTGCTTTTGGATGAGATTTCCAGATATATCAGGAAATACAGGGATAAGTTTAGGAATGCCTTTGCAAAATAGTCGTCATCAGACCTCCATTGAAATTATTCAATCTCCCCCCCCGCCCTCAAAAGATAATTGTTGCTTTTTTTCTATTGTAACCTTTCTTCACTGCCTTTTTTTGCTAGAGACTGAGGCTGTTCAGTTCCATTTACATTTTATTTAAGGAAATTTATGTAAACCCATGCTCAGGGTTGCAAAGGTATCGCTGCTGGTTCTGGAGGCTCTCAAAGGATGAGAAGTTACACTGGAGAAGGATGACCACATGTCAGTCTTGTTCTCACCCTCATCCCTTGGCATCCACTACCAGCCCCTGTGGGCGAGAAGGACTTAGGGTCAGATCCAGTCTGCAGCACACCGAGATTGCACTGCACATGTGGCTGCGAGCTTCGCCCCGCTGAGACCCGCGTGAGGATTCATTGCCATTCACAGCCCGGGATCTTCACTGGAAGATGAGAGGAGAGTGGGCTGGAAGAAGTCCTTCTGCCTAACTGGCCTTTAAATTAAAGGCAGTTTATTCCATTTCTTGTCCGGGATTATCACAGGTACATCTGCACAGCCAAGTCCAAGCAGGCACGACTACTGCGCGCATTTTGAGGTGGCCACA
The DNA here is from genome assembly GCA_034782735.1 of Sagittarius serpentarius. Classification (NCBI taxonomy): domain Eukaryota; kingdom Metazoa; phylum Chordata; class Aves; order Accipitriformes; family Sagittariidae; genus Sagittarius; species Sagittarius serpentarius. Next base: position 17,649,737 of record JAVKLA010000036.1, on the reverse strand, counting down.
TACCTGCAAGCCTGGGACAGGAGTTGTGCAGCCACGAGAGCCGTGCTATGCTCCGGGTAGCACGCCTGTCTGGTGTGCACAGAAACGGGCAGGTAGAGAAACCTGTGTCAGCCTGTACTCTTACCCGAAAGCACTCTTTACATGGGCCAGGAGCTGCTGCACTCCTCACTTAGTTGCTCCGAGGGCCACCTGGCAAACGCATACGTTAAGAACTACTCAACTCTTAACATAAAGGAAAAGCCGTACAGCCCTAGACCTCTGTCCAAAGCAGATGAGCAAAACCTGACCGTAAATGGAGGAAATATTAGTCCAAAATGCTAATATTTAACAAATAGAGTCTTTAATAACTCTTAATTTCTACCTGAGTAACATCAAGGGTGGCAAGGTGTTGGGTTTTCTGAGGTTTCATTGCTATATCAAGAGAGGACCAACGAAGAAGTCTTTTACAACAACAAAATAATAAATAATAATGAAAATGTCCTGTTACACTACGAGAGATGCTATGTTATAATTTCAGCAGCAAGGAAGATTGTACTTGCAAAGTTTCTCTTGTTCTGATATTAAGTAACAAAATGGTCTGATAGAAATTCGTGAAACATTATTTTTCCATTACAGGTATCCAGAATATATGGAACAGTTTCTGATGTAGAATCTATTATCCCCTATCATCTGAGTTTTTCCATAGAAAAAAAATAATTGTCTTTTAGAATTATATCAACTATACTCCCTTACTGTAGGGCAGGATTTTAAAAGAAAAAAAAAAAAAAAAGAAAAGTTAAAGAGTAATAGTGGTGATGTTGAAATGACTGTCCATTGGCAGGATGTTTAAGAGCTTTTATTACTTATCAAATATGCATTTCATTGCACTGTTTCCATTTCTGGTTATTCTACACAATTTAGGCCATTCAAATATTATGGAGAATACCAAGCTCCCCAAAATATCCTAGAAGTTCTGAAACTAGACAACGTAAAATTGATTAAGGGGTGAGCATAGGGAGGACACATTTCCTTATTTAACATTATGTTTTGTATTCACAATCTACTAAAGCTTGAGATATGCAAAAATTCTCAGGCCCCTCAAATTAAAATCTTTTTTGGCAGTCCTTTAAAAAGGTTGAGCCTGAAATTTAAATATATTTTCAGGGATTAACAAGAAAGGTTATTTTTATTACCACCAATTCATTCTGCTTGTAAAACTGTGACTAATTGTACACCACCTTTAAAAGTCTCACATTATGAATATATTTGTTCATTTAATTTAATTTTCTGTTTAATGGGAGATTTATTGAGAAGACATTAGCATAAAATCAGATGATGGTATCAGCTTCATCGTCCAGCTTTTCTATACCAAGGCTAATTCTTACATAACACAGAAAATCAGAGAGGAACCGAAGTTAAATGAAAATGTAGTGTACACTAAAAAATAAAAATCACATCAGTTGACTCTTACTTCCCTGACTGTAAAACAAGGCTTCCAGAGGCTGACTTGGAAGAACTGAATTGTAGGGATTATTTTAAGAGTTTAATAGCCTCAGCAATGAACAGACAGTAAGGTGATACATACACATTCTCCCTTCATTTCTCCTGTGGCACCCCCGTGGTTTGTGAGGACACCAGCACTATAAGGGCCCAGGACCATTCTCTCATGGGGCATTACCCCTTCCATTACCACCCTCTTAGCCATGCCTTTGTCACCTTAAAGTTTCTCTGCACCAGCCCTCCATCTTCTAGAGGTTTGCTCTTAATTTCCTTGTGGCACCACAGCAGCTCCTTCTCCAATATCCACTTCAAGGAAATCTTTTATGTTTTGATTTTCCTTTTTAGTAACCGTTCTCTAAACTGTTTGATGTCCTCTGGGAAGCCCTTGTTTTCTTATGTCAATACCCATTTACCTCCAGGACCACACTTGGTTTTTCCCCTCAAAATACTGTTCAGGCCCTGCCACACCACTGAAGTAAAATTACAGACCTATAAAGTTTTCCAAGTCATATTTAAATGAATGGAGACATTAAATTTCATTTGTTGTTCTCCCATTGCATTGTGCGTGGAATTTAATTTGTCAGCTCTTTGAGATAATCACATCTCACCCCACCCTTGACAGGTTTTATCTTTTCTTTACCCAGAGAGCATTGAAACCCCCACCTCTTTATTCACCTTTTATTGTAGCAGAGGAAAATCCTGAGAGTTGCCTTTGGATAGCCATGGTCTGACCCAAATTCACTTGTAGCCTCTCTCATTTTACCCTTATTTACTTTTTGTGAAGTTGTACATGTCTGGACTTCCCATTTCTCCATCCACCATTCCCAATAGGCTTCCTACTTTACTCTTGTTACTTTTTTAGAGTTAGTTATTCATTGGTCACATCTGGATCTTCTTTATCCACTATTATTCTCTCCTCTTTAGGAAACTGGCTGCAGCTACTGTCAACAACTTCAAAATAAAGAAATTCCAGGTCTCTTGCACAATCAAGGCCCTTGCGTCTCAATCCAGTTGATATTACCATCTTCTTTCCCTACTTTATTGAACTTTTGTCTGTTGGAACCAACATATACAATCACAGTCCTCCATTCTGTAACCCAAATCAACTGGGGACCATTCTTGGACTACACAATTATTGTCTACAACATCGGTTTTATTTGGTTGGGGTTTTTTTGTTTTTAAATGAGAGCACCATGACGAATCAAAACCAAGTCTAATGCAGCTTCACCCGTTGATCCAGGGACTCCCTGGTGCCAAGTTCCCCTCAAGTCGAGCAAGCCACCACGCACCAGACATACAAACTCACCAACAGCCATTCGGTGGGACTGCTCTCTCTTCAGCAGAGGTGGGTACCACTCGGACTCCCCTCCCTGTGGCCCTCCGGTTGCTGGCTCCCCTGGCAGCGACCTACTCAGCTTTTAAAGCCATGTGCTGAACTCTTCCCTCACCCCAGATGCAGCTGAGATCAAAGGTTGAGATCAGAGGCTCTATCCTCAGATGCAAGACCTTTCTGTAACTTGCAACACCCTCTGCCACCCAGCCCCTCAGATTACATCCAAAGGCAACCGCATCCCACGTTAACTAACCTTTCATGAACAGGGATGGCCCTTCGCCCACCAGGGACAAATTCAGGGCAAACTCCCTATTTGCAGTGCTCAGAGTGCTGGCCTCTCTCAGATCTCTGTAGATGTTAATAAATTATTTGTCAGATATCCCTTTCCCTTTCTCCCTCTCTTCTCTGTACATATTAACTTACTCCTCCTTCATGACACATTTCTGCAGGCTCTGCTCCCACTCTCCTCTGGGGGAATTTGCATATAGAGAGCACCTATCTTCGCCCATCCTGCTATAGCAATTTTAACCTTCTGGCTGAAATTCTCTTGCATGACCTCTAGGTCACCTAAAATCCTGTGTCAGACATGTTTTGATCACTCAAGAACAAATGAAGGGATTCACAGGCCACGACAACACTTATCAAGGAGTAAATTTCACCCTGGAGTGAGGTGAGAGGGTACAGAAACTTCCTGAATTTCCTGTCAGTAACTGAGCAGTTGGCTTGGACTAGAGAGCGAGCAATGTCCACAACGTGAGTCCGCACTTTGTGGAGGTTTATATAACCCAATTGCAGTAGGAATGTTTCCACAAGACTTACGTTGCAAATCCCCATTTGGGGGATTTAAAACATTCCCCTGCCATGTTGATAATCCAGACGCTACAACGCACTACTTAAGCACAAGAAAAAACAGGAAAAAAGCTGACTGTAGGCAGGCCAGGGTAATGTTCTTATCCGATCTGAGCAGAAAACTCAGCAGAAAGGTAAACAGAGACAAAGAGAAAAATGATTCATCCAAGCTAACTTCACAAGTCAGCACCTACCATAACCCGTATTTCCTGCCTTGTAGCCACATGCAGTCATCCATGCTATTTCATATTGCCCCAGCAAAAATATCTTCCTTGCGAGGACACAACGAATGCTTAAAACCATGCACTAGCTCCCAGTTTACTTTAATAAGAAAGGTTGCTACCAGTGCTATCGCAGCTAGCTCAGATGTTCTTCTCGCAAACACAGGACACACAACACACACCTCCCATTTAAGAGTTTTCTACCAGCCAATAGTAACAGCATGCTAAAAAAGTCCCCAATGGTGAAAAGACAGCAAGATAAATTCTTGGGAGAAATCCATCAAGGGCTATTAAATACAAAGATGACGCCTCTGGCATTGCAGATTGCTGGAGACTGGGGAGTATTGGCAGCTAGCTCTGTTCTTGTATCCCCAGGTATCCACCATTAGTTCACTGTCAGGGAGAGAATACCAGTGGGACATACCTTGGTCTGATCAATCTTATGGTCCGGCTCTCTCTACCTCACTGGTCATGGCTTCTACCAGCTATTCTATCCAAAACTGTTTTACAATCAGGAACAAAACAAGCGTATCTGGTGTTTTTCTGTCTTCTAAAAGGAATAAACCCTTAAATGAGGATTCATTGCAGATTGTTCGATATGCATGTGGTCCTCTGTGCTCTGTCCCATAGGAGGTCATCAGAAGCTGCCTATTGAAGAGACTGCAATCACATCAGACCTAGAGTTCATAGGACTCATTTCTTTCAACACTACACCTTTAGGAACAATGTTCTTGTAAAAACTTAATGGCATTGCAAAAGGTGAAACTCCTTTAGACTTTTAGAATTAAGCAGCTTCTACACTGCTAGTCTTTTTCTTCCAAAAACGTGCTTTCTGCTTTTCTTGCAGACACTTGATAGTTCCCTTGGCTCTGAGCCATTTTAGACTGGTGCTTTACCACAACAAAACATGAATTTGCCTTTGTGAAATTATATTGTCCCTCCTTCCACCTCTGTGTTAATAGCAATTGCCTAAATTATAAAGGTTTTCTGCTGATAGTTATTGGGCTGTGACCACCTGTATGCGCTTCAGACACAATAGCAATTCAAACTATTGAGTCTGCTTTTCAAAAATCACTTTGGAAAACCTTGGTCACCTCTATTGGTGGTTGAGACAAACAAAAGCAGTAGAAACTCTCCTTTACTATTTCATTGGCCTATGAAAAATTGAAATTTGAATGACTAATCAGATAGCTCTTTCTTCTCAACACTTGCTGTCCATATACTAGTTTTGATGTAGTGTGGTACATCCTTCATTTCTTTTGTTTAAGAAAAAATGCAAATTTGCAGAGTAAATACAGTTTAAGCACTTCATTTACTGGCTGTGGGAGAAGGTTAATTTGATGTTCACCAAATACTCCTGCCCCTGAACTTTTCAGGATGTTTGAAAAAATCTGTTACTGAAGGAATATGAACAGAATCAAACTGGAAGGGTATAAACTAATTCAAAATTTATCTGAAAATATTTTTCTGTAGCTGATGTATCACATACCATCCTGACTTCAAAATTAATTAACGAAATTTAGAACTGAGTTTACAGATAATCAAAAACTATACATGTATCACTAAAAAAAAAAAGAGAATCAAAAGTTGGCACAAACCAATTATATAGTTCATACTTCTTAAATTTGGACCGGACATTGCCAGCCTTCTGTGACAGTAGGAGCTGCAGAACAGAGGTCACATGCAGGTCTAAGGAGACACAGAAACACAGACAGCATTCCTTTAAATGGATTTATTTCGTACTATTTTGGTTGATGTTTTACAGGTACATTACCATTGCTAGTACTCAGTGACACTTAAAGATCTAAATAAGCACATACTGTCTTTTAACAGGTCAGACTCCACACTGTAAAGACAGTAACTGGCTGTCAGGGCACACAGCCTCCTGTCCCGTTAACCAGTTGTGGCTGCGGGGCCAGGCTATGCCCTGGCCCACAGCCGCAGAAAGCAGTAGGATGTAGAAGAAACCTGTGACCCACTTCTATAGAACTGCGTGCAGCAATGGTCCTTCCATGCTGGGAAGGCCTCACCATCACTCAGGAACTATAAAGAGTAGGACATCATGCTTTATCTATTTGCCTTTTGTTCCTCTTCAGGCAGACCTATGCCTTCTTTACTCAAAGCTTATGACACACAGGAAGCTGCCTAGTCCTTCAAAAACAGTCAAACCCAGCCAAATGTTCTCCAAGTGGGGATTTTTGCGTTTTTTTCCATGAGGAAACAAAGTATTTAGGGGTTTGTACATGTGCTCAATCACTCTCACTATCTGCTACCACATACACCTCAAATTCTGAGATGGTGTCTGGATTAAATTACATTTTGTGGAGGGCCAAAGCTTTCAAAGACGTAAAGAGTCCATACAGGTTGTGCGTGCAATTAGTTGGCTAAAAAGGAAAAAGATCCCACTGCCACCTCCCATAAGGGAAAGCTGACAAACACAACCTTTGTTATGCTTCAAAAAATCCACTATGGAAAGCAGTTGGTTTTGCTGCTCCTGAAATAACTTGTTAAACCATAGCTTGATCACATAAACTTAGCTAGTTAATACATAGCTGCTTTTTACAGTGGATATTTGCATTATTATTTGTGTAAAGTACAGAAACACATAAATCGGCAGTGAGGCACATGAGACCTTAACTAGATGTTAAGAAAGGGGGGAAGGTTCAAGCTTTTAGTCTAACTCTTCCTCCTTCGAGAGGCAGGGAGGGGATTACATGTTGCGAAGAGATAAGGAGAAAGCAACGGCTGGGTGGTTATTTCTCCACCTATTGACTGCACATGAGCACCCAACTGTGAGATATTCCCTTGCACGCAGCATACGCGAGTACTTCTTCATAGCTTTGGGGCTGTGAAGAACCAGAGCATGGGTTCATGGGACTGGACTGCCATGGAACAAACCTGGGGGATTATTTCATTTAAGAAATGCTACTTTGGTTTGGGGGACTTGTGTGTGTTCCATTCCTCCAGCAAATGCTTCCAAAATAACATGCCTTGCTTCCCAAAGGATGTCTGAAACGAAAAACAACACGGCCAGAAAAGAAATCGACCCCCCTCAGGACAGAAACAGTCTTTCAAGTGCCGATCTATTTCTCTATTCAAAAAAAAAAAAAAAAATCAGAATTTAATGTCCAAAGAAGGAAAATCCTCTCTGACACTTAGAGAGTATAATCATTTGCAAAACTGTGGCAAAACTGCTCCCTTAGTTGTTAGCCCTCCTCGTATCTGAATAGGTTAACTTGACCATGCAAAGTTCTCTCATCCATTGCTGTGTATTATTTCACATTATAATGCATGCCAAGCATTAAGAGGATTTCACAAGAGCTACTAGGAAATTTGGGGCACAGTGGGCCAATTCATTTATCTATTTTTTGCCATGAGAGCAAAAGAGAAACTAGAGAATCAAAGAATATGCTCGAACTACTCCTCTTCCAGTTTTGGCTCTGATCCCTCTCCCTGGCCATTACAAACCCAGAGGGCCTTCCAGATATGACTTTGATGACTTAGCCGAAAGTTTGCAGACATCTCCATAAACATCTTTTATAAACCAGATAACAGCTACTACTTAACTTGTAGATACACTGACATCTTTTTGAAGGAGCCACGAGCACAGAAGCAAAGCACAAGAACCATTCAGATGTATCTGAAGAGTGAGGCACTCACTGAGGCTTCTGCAACAACGGCTCCATTCAGTTTCTTTTCCCCTCCGGTTAAAAAAAAAAACCTTATAAGGAGATAATTCCAGTTAGCTTCTGAAACTTTAGCTTTGTCCAAACCGTGGACCGCGTTAATTAGATTTGTCCTCAGGAAGTCAATGCAATTTAGTTATCTTTTTCTTGCAGTCTCTTGTTGTTTTGCTTTGATATAACTTTTTCCCTTCGGGGTAACAGAGGGAGGTCTCTCTTTTTTGTTCTTGTCAGCTTCATCTCTTTCTTGATTTCTTTAAGTCCCAACAGTTCATTACATACCAGCATGTTGCCATCACATGGCACTAGAGGATCTTCCCCTATAAGTTCTTAGGGTTTTGGACAGAGCAAAGGTACTCCAAAGGAGACAACAGACATGGAGACTCACATTAGGATGCTTTTACCATTCAAGTATTTGGCAACTACAACTACAAACTCCGTACTGGGGATGGACAATTTGGACTCTCAGTCACTATTTTATTAGCAAACTCCAGAGACAGTGTGAAAGTACAGCCAAATCTAGTTAGACCTGTCTGCCTAACAGCAGCCATTAGTATTTCATGGCCCCAGCTGGGTCCTCGGATGTGGAACCAAGTAGCAAATGCGTACAGTTTAGTGTGTGTTGTTGATTTATTCAGCCCATTAAAATAAGTTAAACAGCAAGCCTACCTCCTCTGTGCTGGCTTCATCACTTTTTCTGCTAGGTCTTCAAGAGGGTGCATCTCTAGTTTTTAACAGAGCAGTTGTAGATCTGGACAGGAATGCAAGAAGACAAGCAGTGCCTTTGCTCTGCTGGCTGATTTCTTCAGAGAAATCTTCCCAGCAAGGGAAGGCTGTGAACAGAAAAGATACAAAGATTATCCACTACCTGTTGTCCTAGGTTGGAGGAAAGGAGCTCAACTATGTGAGGAACAATGCTGTGATCACACAAAATAAACCAGTGATGATATGAAGAAGCTGGGACCCCTGGGTGCTGTAACTGGAGAGCTGCAGGCTGCTATTCAGTCTGACTGGAGGGAGCGTACCATTCTGAACTGGTGACCAAGCAGCGTGGATCTGTTAACACAAACTCACCCAAGGTTAGGATCATCCTGCAGCAGTCTCCAGATAGGTGGGTACCGCACTGCATAGCTCACAAGCGGTCTGCCACGTCAGCCTGCTGCACGGCCAGCCTAGGCAGCCAACCCAGCCTGACTTACCGATCACACGTGGCAGAGTTCAGATGAAGACACACAACCACCGCTAGCCCGGACTCCTGAATTGCTTCTGCTGTGACCAAACTGCCAGGTGAACGGTCTTCAAATCACACCCAGACAAGTTTATAAGCTGGGGCTGACGGCATGAGGGTGGTAATGCCTGCAAGAACCTGACAGTAGGAGCACCTTCCCAAACGAGCACTTCATGTTGTTTTCCTAGGCTGCAATAACTTAGCATCACCGCTGAAGTCATGAGACAGTCTCTGGAAGGGAACAAAAGTTCTCAAATAAAAGTATAATTTACAAGCAGATGCGCCAAGTGCTATCAGTACATCAGAAGCCACATCTAATGCTGGAGTTTTGCTTAAACAGCTAGGGAAGAGGAGGCCTCTCATTCTCAGCTCTGCAGCAGGCTCCTTTGCAACCAGCATCACTGTGCTCTCCCCGTCCCTTTTACAACCTGGTTAGCAACTTCCCTACTAAGTAAGGATGCTGGGAAATTCAGTATGAAGCATTTCAGGGGTTTCCAGTATAAAGTATTATCAGACTGGAAAGCCCTAGTTGACATTCCTGCTGGGATGTGAGCTCAACACCAAAGGCAGGCAGGGAGGAAGGTAAGGGGAAAGACGATGTTGCCTGTGCGTAAGCAAATGAGAAGTTAGACCTGAAGAGCCACAAGGAATAAGACAAAAAAGCAGAACAAAGCACCGTCCACCTTAAGCAACAGCCTAGTGCTGCCTTAAAAACACCAAAGTGACACATACAGCTGAGACACACAAGTGCAGAAACAGAAGAACTGAACAAGCATCCAAAAAAAACAATCATCGGGTTAATTTTCAGAAACTTACTAAAATGCATGCAAGGGATTTATCACAAAACCAGCTGAACTCCATTGTACTTCAACAATAGGTTTATTTTAAGAAACATAACATGACATTAAGTAAAAATGCAAAATTGTGCAATTATGGCAAAATGTTTAAAAATCCACACATTTGCCCTCATAGGACTACAGTACTTCTTACTAACATACCTGAGCACTGAATGTTGGATGCCATTTCTAAACAGCCTTACAAACAGGGAGCTCTTCAATTTCTTGTAGAACACACACACACTGCATGTTTGGTGCACCAAAACTTCTTTTAGTTATCCTAAGTTTTACGGATGGAATCAAGTGGAAATTACAAAATGTTTCCTTCTAAAGTAACTAATAATTTTGGAAGAGAGATTTACACTCACGTAAGTCCTTACAATGCTAGAAATTCATTTAATAAAGGGAAATAAATGAATGCAGAAAAAAATACCAAGAGGGGAAAATGTACAGATTACTGTCTAAACATTATCAGTACCTTTGGTGCATTTTTTTTTTTTTGTGCTGTGCAAGTTTACTTAAGCCTGACTCTAAAGCAAAACTTTACCAGGAATCTGACTTTCAGCAAAATGTAGAAGCATTTAAGAATTGGCAAAAATGTCACAGCAACATTACTGTCTCAACAAACTCCTCATGCACAAGATTTAGTATATTCCACTCCCACAGCAAGTTCCAGGATTTAGCTTTTAAACACATTACAGACTTGGATCACACCCTCAGTTTGAATGGTTAAACAGAATGGAGATCTTCGTACTTTAGTGCAGATAAACAAAATTAACAAACCTACTGCAGAATTAACCACAGCATATTGTACTTCTATACATCACATGACCAGTCAATTGCTAACTCAATTCTATTTCATAGTTTCAAGTAATATATTGAAATTTGTTCTACTAAATAAATATAGAAGATTGTCAAAAAGCAGCAAGAAGTCTTGTAAATATTCAACCAAGCTTAAAAAACAAAAAAACAAAAAAAAAACCAAAAAAACAAGAAGAAAGTTACATAACACTTCGCAAAAAAAAAAATGGTTTTACACACAAATGCAACACTGTTAGGGAGGGTGCTTCAGAAAGCTTGCAGCTAGAGGCCTACAACAGCGCAAAGAGAGCTAGCCAAGGACTAAGGATAATTTTAAAAATGAAATTAGTTGTACTGTTAAAAAAAACTCTTATTCTTGGCTATGGATATATATAAAACAGTATCCAGAAGAAAACTAAACAAAGAAACAATACACCTCAACACTGTTGGAAAATGCAGTCTTAGCAAGAATTGTCAACTTCAACTTCAGAAAAAAAATTCAGGTGCTTGCATTTGAAAGAAGCGTTTTGGTGAATCTCTGGAAGATGAGGTATGTAATGCAAAGAGGCATTTTTTTTTCTTTTCATTTCACAGTTTTTTGTTTATTTTTGCCTTTTAAACATTTTGTGCAAGAATTAAGAAATAGAACCAGGCGACTATTTTCGTGTATTAGAAAGATTCCGCTTCGGACCAGTAAGACCACATAGTAAACAAACATTATCCAAATCCTCAGCCATGCCAGGGGGATAAACAACGAGCTAAATATTTGGCTTACTGAAATATCAGCTGTTAAGCCAGATAATGGTAAGCACTTACAGCCAGTGATGGCCACTGCCATTTCAAGTTAACTGGTTTACTTAGGTCAATTTGAGAAAATAGGGAAGAGTAAGATAACATACTCCACCTCTGCAAAAATTAGAGCTGTAACAAATTAAACCTGGCAAATTACAGCTGATACGAGTTTTAGGATTCATCTTTTCCCTTTTAAATCCAGTTTTCACTACTGAAGGAGAGGCTGAACTTTGAACTTATTTACTACTTAAAAATAAGCTAAATGTTAAATACATAGAGAAAAGTGTTGCAGTATATTGGATCCCTATTCTATATTTGCATCTAAGATTACTTAAGCCATGGACGCTTATTGTCAATTTTGCTTTAATACACTGGATAATGAAGACAGCTCAGTAGTGCAAATTTTCACATTATAGATCAGAACGAAATAGAAGATATTTGACGGCTTGATTGCGGGGAGAAAAGAAAAACAACTTATAAAGTTAAGCCAAACTTTTCCAGATTACTGGAGCACATGCCAGCTCTGCACATAGCACTGTACTTTAGTGGAGACAGAATGAACACTCCACACAAAAAGAAAAAAAAAAAAAAATCAGTATTATTAAGGCCATATCCTGTCACCATTCTGTGCAAGAATACCACTGCAGTAAAAATATTATGTTAAAAAAGACAATATGACGACAGGACAGGGCCTGAAGACAGACACACACTCCATGAAAAATAACAGGCTGTCTTAAACAGTAGCATAAGGCTAGCCCATTTGAGACAAACAAGTATTAAAAATGTACTAGCACCATCAACTTTTGGGTTAAAGCCCTTTATGGGATGAAAAAAAGGTTTTAAGCAGTGTTAAAAAAATGTTTTTACAGCACTACATCTATGTGGCAGAAAATAGGTGTTGGGATTTTTCCTGTCCCTATCATTAAGCTCAATTTTAACAAAAATCCACAGACAGGAATTGGTACAGTAATCTGAACAGGCCTCCATCCAGGGCAAAGGTACTCCAAGTTCCAATTCTGACTTGAGTTTTTCTCCCAAATTGTAGTGCACAGACAACATCACAAAATCTTATCAGACTTTGAAAACAGTAGAAAAAAATATCATTATGAATCAGGATCTCCCATTCCTCTATGTACTTTCAAGCTAAAATAAAAAAAAGAAAACCAACTTAGTGATATTGCCTCAGACTTACCCGTATTTAAAAAAAAAAAGAGAAAAAAAGAAAAGTCACTTCAAAACATCTTGGACATCCTTAGCTATTAATGCTAGATTTTCTTTCACTGTAGTGCATAGTTATCCTGGCTCTTCCACTTAATTTGCTCTTACCACAAAAACACCCCTCTAGTATGACATGATTAAGTGTTTACCAGAAAAAAAATGCTGATAATTGCACTTTGTAACCTCCTTCTCATTTCCCAGGAAAGTATCAGTAAATATGAAACTGAACCAGTAATTCCCTCCCCAGACTGCAACCTTTAAAGAGCACCCATCCCCATATACAAAAAACTGTCTGTTTCAGCTTACAATAAATACTGACAGAATTTCTTTGTTTTCTTTTAAGACATGTTTTTTCTAGCATCAGATTACCACTGAAATCACTAAGGCCTGTTACTGAAAAAAAAATTTAAATAACTTTCTGAAGACACTGCGGATACAATTTAGCAACAACACATTCAAAATGCCGACCTAAATCCCAGAGCTTATCTGGAGTTTCGTATACTTTTTGCCATTGGTCAGTAACCTCATCATACTGGTAGAGCGAATTCTTCCTGCTGGTTCTGAAAACGTGTTCTTCAACAGTGACTTGAGTAGCTCTGACAAACAGATGGAGTTTATTTTTCAGGAGTACGAGTTTTATATATGGATTAATGGACTGATCACATGGAAAGTCTTTTTTTCGAGTCCACTTATTTTGTTCAATGTCATAGGCCTCTACGGTAAACATACGTTGATGGTTTCCACAGGTTCCAGCTATGTAGTAGATGGAGTCATTGTATACAGTTGCCAAGCCTTGGATTCTAGGCACAGTCATTGGGGTCAAAAATCCCCAGTAATCCTTCTGAGGATCATAGCAGAGAAAAAATTCCCCTGAAAAGAGAGAGGAAAAATAAAACATAACTTACGCTTCATTTCTAGAACAGCAATTCTACAGCTATAAAGTTTTCAGGTACATTCTTCCACAGGCAGAAACAGTCTACCAATTTTTAAAAGCCTTGATCCGATAACAGAAACCTAGCACCATCGTCTGCTTTCTTCCAAGTGCATTACAAAAATAGTAATAGCATGAGTAAAAACTACTTTGAGTTTCTATTCCAACTGAAGACGACAGAATTTTAAGCACAACAGAAATACAATGTTTTACAAATTTCCTAGCTATCCTTTACTACTTCTAAACCATGCTTAGTAATTTGGGACAAAACCTTTCAAGATTCCAGTCTTGAAATGTCTGAAGTATTTGTTTCATTCTGTTACGTCTTCACAGCATGTCATCTGCAGGCTGTGGAGTCTCAGAATTCAGTGCTTGAAAGCTGTTAGATCTGAGCAAATACTTGTGTCTTGTACCACACACAGATTTAAGCTACTTGTATCAGGTGGCTGGGTTACACAATTAGTTGATTTGCTTAAAAGGATGCCAGGTGAATAATTGCATGAAGCTACAATTCATCATTAGTTTTGTGATTAGATTATAAAATATCTCTTCTGTTGACTGCACAGAGTAGCATCTACAGACTGTACATAATGGAATTTCAGATGACTGAAAGCTCAAGCTCTGCAAACTCGATGAAAAGAACATGGATAAAGACCACCTTGTCTTTTGTAAAGCCCAGGGCAAGAAAGACCTAACGTTTGCCAAATATTAGCATTATTCAAATCATTTATCATTTCACATGGCTATTTTAAGAATTTCAACCAAGCACCTCAAGTATAACAAAGAATATAGAAATAATACAGTAAAATGGGTGGAACATAGCTTAAGAGATTAAGTCTTACAGATAATACATTTTTTTGTATTCATTTTTGTTCCACAGTGTAATCGCCTATGACTGACACTTGCGTTCTGTTGGCATTTTAACACTCTCGTCAATCCTTATTGACTACTTCAAACGTAGGAGCTTTCTCTAGAAAAATTATTGAAAGTTAATTTTTTTATACTACTTCAGTGCAACTGAATCAAGGTTTTATCTACCACACTCAAATAGAAGAGCTGCCTATTTCCCGTAACACGCATCTTTATAATTTGCTGGTTAGCATAGTGAAGTAGCTTGCTTATTCACGCGAGCATTGAGTTGTTGTTTAAACCACTGAAGCACAGAATTAGTGCAGCTAAAATTTGTAAACAAGATGCACTCTTATTCTAGTTATAATATCCAATTTTTAGCAGTTCTAAGAAACATTTAAAGGATGAACAAATACTCTACCATGTTAAATATTCTTCAGCATTCCTTTTTAGCTATCTAAAGCAGATGTCTGACCCAACAGAAGAGACAGATTGAGAGAACTTGCTACTGTAACAGAATTATTTAAAGCCACAACCAACAATAGTTAAGCCTGATACGGAAACAACAAAAGAAGGAGAAAACTCTCTGTAAATCACGCAGAAGCCCACCAACCTTACCGAGTGGCAGGAATGCAAAGTCAAGAAATCAGGTTGACTTCTTCTAGTAAATAACAATGACCTTACAGTATTCTCTTTCCTGCTTCTTTCCTGTGGTCCAGCTTTGTATGGAAAGTCACCCAAAGAGAAGCTGGTATGGATCTAAGACCCCAGCTTTTGCAGCTGTTTACATAGGTGGCCCTTAGCAAAACATAACCAAGACACGCCTCCTCCTCCTTTCTTTCCACTTCTTGGGACTCTTACTACAGCCTCATAGACCAGTCTCAGCCTTTTTAAGTGTGGACTGCTATATGTCTCAGGCATACATATAAATAAATATTTTATATAAGATCTCCATAAATAAAATAAAGGGAAGAATAAACTATTTGATCCATTCCCATAGTGATCCTTTTTATTCATTTAAGAATCAATATCTAATACACCAATAAGTCTGATCATTTACTGGAAGAAAGGATATACAGGCAGTACTATAATTACTGACCTCAGAAACAGAGCTAACTAGAGATACATCATCTTTCTTAGTTACCAGACAATTTCAAAAAGGAGGGTAGGGCAGGAAACAAAGGCCTACAGTGGTTAATTGACTTTTCCAAGTCACCAAGAATACAGACACCAGGAATTTTCACAGGTTTAGCTAAATAAAATGCAAACTGCTTTTTCATAGGACAGTATCTTTTCTTCAGCATTAGTGCATTTCACCCAGATAAAGAAGTTTTATTAAAAGAATTGTCACAGGAAAATTTAGTACTATACTGTTGACTTAGAACACCACCAAAACTCCCCTTTGTGCAATAACTCAATACTACAACTAAGTGACACATTCCCAGGGCACAAGAACTCAAGCAGCAACCTCACTCTTCCTCGCCTACTGCTCTCCCTAGCTTTCCTCCCACCCCGTTGTCCCAGGCCACTCTTTAAATGTCCAGGAAACTTGAGTTTTCTGAGATGCTTAACAGATTGCAGACAGTTGGACTCAACAAGCCCCACTTCCAACAAAACACCATATAGTCAGTCAAACCACCTTACCCTGTAAAACATAGATGTTATCCTTATATTCCACAGCACTATGAAACTCCATTGCTACTGGCATTGGACAGACAGCTGTCCAACAGTTCTCTCGGCTGTCATAACACTCCACAGACTTGAGTGAGTTTCGCCCATCTCCTTCATAAACGCGACCACCTATTGCATACAGTTTACCACAGCAATGAACCAATTTGCAGCCTATTCTGGCTCGTAACAAAGGAGCTTTCGGAATCCACCTATTGCCAGAGTGATCATACATCCAAAAATCACTCTCTGCTCTGTGGTCAATGGAGACCTCGCTGCTGCTTGGTCTGTAACCACCCGCAATATAAATATCATTATCAGGAGATACAAGAATTCCAACCTCCCTCAAGTCATTTGGTGGCTTGCATAGTTTAAACACTCTCCCTGTGACCGAATCTAAACAAGGCACTGTTTGCTTCTTTCCTGAGTGTTTGTGGGCAGCATCAAAGCATATGATCATTTCAGAAGCGGTCATTCCAAGCCGTTGTGTATAGCCATTGGCACTATGTTGTCCCTTTTGTACACAGCTTTTGGCCATAGCCTGTGCAAACATGGGAGGGATTTTCTCTAAAAACGTCTCTTCCAACAGAGGCATACGGATGCATTTGGCAAATATTTCTGGAAGGTGCACTTCTCTTTTATTTTGTTCATGCTCAAACCACCTTATAATGCTGTCATAAACATGTTCTTCTTTGTCTACATTTAAATCATCACTGTCGAGTATACTTATCAGTTGGTCTTTTCTCAACTGAAGAAATTCTTGCTCTTTGGTGACACTCAGAAACTTTTTACGAATGTAGTCTTGTGATCTGTCTTTGAGTTCCTGATGACCATAATGATCAGCAAAGATGAACACCCCAATGGAGTTCTGTGGGTCCAAATGACTGATCATATATTTAGCACACTGGTCTTGTATGGAAGGGATCTGGAAGATACTAGCTGCAGTGAACAAAGCTTGAACGTTGGCCTCTGTCAGCATTACTCTGGAGGTATATGCATAGTTCAATACTAAATGCATTGACTCTGCTTCAACACCAACTATACGAACTTCTTTCTGGGTACTCTCTGTAAGGCCGCTAGTGAACATAGATCTACAAAAGAAAAATATTTAGCAGTTTATTTGTAATTACCTTTTAACTACAGGTATAAGAAATGAAATTATATTGTACAGCTAATCCCAATGCATTTGCCCTTATATCAGTGCAAATACATTTATCACTGATGTTACAGTGCCCTGTTTGGGTACCTAAATTTAAGATCAGTTCTAGACTTACAGAAACAAAAGCGGCAAGCTGGAATTTCTTGATTATCTCACTAATGCCATATTAAAATTCATTTAGTTTACAAGCCAAGCTCTTCACATACCCAAGTCTTTGCACTCAACTTTCAAAATGTTATTTCATATGCATATTCTAGCATGCTAGAATATATAACTTTAAAAGGAAACAAGTAGTTTAAATATGCTGTTACTGTATCCAAGATACCCTCAATACTGGAGGGATTTGTTTGGTTTTGATTTTTTTTAATATGTGACACTTTCTCCAATGAAACTTTCCTTTGATAAAAAGACACTAATAATTCATTGACATTAAGAGAATAGTAATCTTTACTTACTAGGTGCACTATATTATCGATAGTTACATGGAGTACTAGTATAGGTGTGATTATTTTTTTTTTTTAATGAAAATAAGTTAGAATTCTGCTTTGGTAATCACCACTAGAACAACGGACTATTGTACCTGAAATAAGGACTGATTGCAGCAAGAACATTCCTATGACAGGAGAATGTTTTCCCATGATCCACCTCCACTACGATATCTGTCAGTTGTCCTTCATCATACATGGTTTTAAGCTGTTGAAGAATACTACAAGCATGGAAGGGGTCCATTCCACTGCTGACTGTGTTTGAAGAAGGAATTCCGTTCAGTGTTTGTGAAAACTTACTTGGTTCTACAAAGCAAAATTGAAACTGTTTAACAAAAAACAAACAAAAAAACAACCCCCAAAAAACCTCCACACACCAAAAAAACCCCCAGGCACGAACAAGAATTAGCACAAATTAATATTCCATACTTCCTCACTGTCACCATCCATCAACAGTAAGCCTAACATTTTCAAGGGTGAATAAAGATACCTCAATTTCTTTTTTACTTTCCCCAATATACATGTAGGTTACCATCAACCTATACAATTATATCCATTAATATTAAAGAAAAAAAATCATATAAATAGGTCATATTTATTACATATCACTGGGGAGGGGAAAAATTAAGTCAAGAATCACAATGCTTACTGACTTATAGAATGGGAAAAGCAAAGAATGCAGAAGAATAAAATAAGCCCCCAACCTGTATTACCATTATGCCAGTCTATATGTACGTACTTAACAATGAAACACAAACTGGCTCCTAACTTACACAAGTGATGGTTAACACCGCAAACTCATGAAGAAACAGCCCTACAGCAAGTATGTTGGGCAACAAACTTAAAGTCACATAAATTTGTATATACAGTTGCATGTTTTTCTTTCCAAATAAAATACAATTACCATTTAAATTACTCAGGTATGAAGGAGCTCGCATATCACTGTGAAAACATACGAAGTGGAGCTTATGCTTCTAAGTAACATGTGATATGCCTAATGAAGTAAATCCCAACGTGAAAATTGAGCAATATCTCAGGCACAAAAATCTGTTTCGTAATAGCAACAAATTTTTTTACGCAACAACAACAAAGGAGAGCTCAAAAGAAAAACATTAGGTGGTAAGAGCTGCAAATCAGGTAAAGCTGCTGACTGCAACAGAGAATGCTTCCAACAAATTTTGGGCAACACAAAGGGGTAAAGAGGATAGTGAACAACAATGTTGATGATGAATAGGAGATTTAAATTCTAACTCGTGGTGATATACAGCAGTTACAGTTTCTCTTACTCAGAACCCAGACACAGCTTTGAGCACAGTCACAATTAAATCAGTAGGGATCTGCTGTTGGGCACACATTTCCCATAGCAGGCTTTGGGCCAAATATCGTCAGTGTCTCTTCAAAGAACTGTTAGGGAAAGTCTTCAAAACACTTTTTTTTCAAACACAATAGTAAATAGTTAAAGGTAAGATCTACAACAGGGGAGTTTATCACAGTAACTGAGCTCCAACTTTCAAAACTAATCACTCTTTAGGGAAGGGGAGAATTTGTACTTGTTAAGAAACAATGTTAACCACAGTGAGAAAATTCCAAGTAAATAATAAGCTAGATCGGTTCCAAGGCTTCCTACCTAGCAAAGCTTTGATGTACAAGAAAACTTTGCCGTAGCTACCATTGCAGAAGAGTTTCATTTACTTTCTAACAGTGAAAAAGATGCAAAATAGTTCTTCTCTGACCCTGCCAGTCACTCGGGCAATGAGCACATGAGAACAAGGCAGCTTCCAGTGCTGCAACAGATACTCATCCCTGTATTCCAGTTTTTCCTATTTAATCCTTGACACTATCCACATTACAGCTTTCACCCCATAAAACCTTCCCAGTCACTTTCATCACCTTTGTTTTCTCCCTCCCGCCCCAAGCATCTTTTTCCTCTATTACTATTCCTCTCACTTGCACCTCAAAATTTTAACTCTGTTCCTCCCAGACATCACCCCAAAATACCCGCCACATTAATTTCACAGACACCCCTCCCTTCTCCACTCCCCACATATCCACCTTCATAGAAGCCTTTCATCATGGACAACCCTACCCCTCCCTCTCGGCTCAGCTCCCCTCAAACAGACCACAGTGTGGGGGTGTCCCTCACAGGAAACCCTCCTTCCACCCTAACAAAGCACAGTACCACTGCACGCCTCCCCTCACGCGGTACTGCTCTCTCCCCATATACAGGCACTCACTCAGGCATCCTCTTACCTCACACCCCTGACCCCATCCCCCACAGACAAGCACCCTCCTCTGCTATCACCTTCCCCACCCGGAAGCGACACCCCACACTACAAGCCCTTCATCCAAGCACCCCTGCTCCACTGTGCCCTCGCCTCCTAAGGCCCACCCACCCCCCCACAGTCACTCCCCACCGTCAGTCACCCCTCAGGCCAAGGACCCCAAGCACCCCTCCCTCACACGGTGCTCCCCACGGACACCCCTCCGTGAAGCACCCTCCCCAACACCCCTCACCAGAGAGGCCCCGGCAGACCTCCCCTACGAGCCCCCCCGCAGAGACACCCCTCAACACGTAGGCCCGAACACCCCTC
>JAVKLA010000036.1:17533377-17621014 GCA_034782735.1 Sagittarius serpentarius | reverse complement strand
GTTCTATTAAACTGTTCTTATCTCAGCCCATGAGCTTTACTTTATTTTTCCAATTCTCTCCCCCATCCCACTGGGTGGAGGGGAAGAGAGTGAGCAGCTGCATGGTGCTGAGTTGCTGGCTGGGATTAAACCACAACAGCCACACTGGAGATCAGGAAAAGCACTCACCCTGGAGGATCCATCACTACAAGAGGGTACATCTACACTTTTTTTTTTTTTTTTCCCCAAAAAGTCTGAATGTGCCTTCAAAACTAAACTTGCTGATCAGCCAGAACACAAGCCTACAAATGTGACTGCAGGTGTGGCTGGGCCAGCTAGGGCCCTGTATGCCCATCAGCTCCTTGTGTAATCATCTTCAGGCTATGTGTAGCAACTCCTCAGCAGGCTCACCAGTCCCTCCCAAGAGGTGGCTTGGGAATTGCTCCTCCACCCACTGGGAAATGGCCCATCACTCCTGCTGCCACAATCAAACTGGAAGGCAAAGCTTGTCAGCAACACAAGGAGCATGGGAATTGAAGGGCAGGGAAAATGATTTAGGACATTCATTCCTTTTTCAGATTTGTCATGCTTGCTTGTCATAGGCATGAAGAACACTCGGAGCTCAGTTCTTTTACTAATCATAGCAATAGTATAAATGCCACTTTCTTCTTGCAGAGACTGTTCTCATTTTTAGCATGCACTGTGCAGGCAAGATTCTCAGGGTAGTCACTTTTATTCACCATTCTTTTTTCATTTCAAATGAGGGAAAATTAAAATTTTCCTTTATTTGCCAAGGAAAATAGCAAGTGTGCTTTGGGGATCTGGTAAGACAATTAAGTACCATTTTTAGCAGATAGCATAGCCACTCATTTCAGCTAAAACATTCAAATCTTTATAAATAAGGATTTTATAAATTCAGATCCAATAAAGATTCATCTTTTTACCATAAAAAAATTTACACACAGTTCTATCACAGTCAATATAAGTGTCCCTTTGAGGCAAAGGGAATGCTGGGAGAAAAATCACTATGAGCCAGTCACTTCTCCACAGAGCAGTGGACATGAAACTTGGGGGCAGAACTTAATTCTTCAAGTGACAGGAATATCAACAGTTGGGAAAGCAGAATCATGTATTTATTGAGGTTGGCTCCTGTCTGCTAATGGTAATAGTTTTCTACAGCTTCCTGAATTTATATGCAGACTATTGATCCTATGGCATTACAGCTTTCCTGTCAAGAGTAATGAACCAAAACATACACACATTAAACATAATATACATAAAATTTAGACATATATGTAATACACTACATATTGTACATACTTTGCATCAAATACATGGGCCTGGCATTCAGCTGAACAGAAGCAGACCTGGAATTAGACACAACACACATGCTTAAGTGGAGGACTTCTCTTTCTTTTAATATATTTAAAAACCTTACCTTTCAGAGAGAGGCCAGGCTTAGTGCCTTGTCTCATTGTTCTCCTCTATCTAAAGCTGAAATGTGGGATTAGTTCCACTCTCCGAATTCAACACATAGCTAAGCTCACCTGATGTGACTTGAGGACAGCTACTCAGCAGGGAGGTTTGAAACCTAATAGTGGAACAGGAACAGAGAAACTCCCCAGCGACTACAGTGCACCAGCGTGTGAAAGCTGGAGCTGTCATTTCAACCACGTCAGTGTGGGAGCTGTGGACTGGCTCTTGGCAACTGCACACGATAGAATGAGCTGCAGTTGCAGGAGAAAAGGCTTGAACAGTGTCAATAAGGGAAGGAAGAGAAAGTCAGTGCCAGCATTTTGGAAAATTAGCTTGACTGAAAAGTTTGCATTGCAAAGGTTGGGATTTAACACAGCAGTCTCTTTCAAAATTGGTTTTGTTTTCCAAGAGCATCCTGGTTTTGTTTCTTAAATGTTATGGCATAGAGAGGAAGAGACTAGTAATGGCAAAAAGGAGGTAAGCCAACTAACTCTGTGTGCCAGAGGGAGCTGTGAATGTCACACCACGGTGCTCCACACTCAAACAGCTGTGGCCATGTACTGACTTCTGTCACCCCATCCCCTGCCAGACCTCACCTGGTGTTCAGAGGAAGATTCAGAGTGAAAGAAAGAGCATAAAAAATAAAGGGAAAACACAGAACAGTGGAGAGCAGAGGTGCCTTGCAGAGACAGGGAATTTGTTTCCTACAGTAGCGATCTCACTCCAGCCTCTCCTTCACCAAATACGTCCATAGAGCTCTCTGCACACATCAACATCTCTGTTAAACCTGTCAGCACAACAACCCAAACATACTCCCCTTCAGTAATACACTCTTGCCAACAGGACTTGGCTGCTGTTGCGTGCCAGTGATTTTAGTTTACTCAGACTCAAAGGGCTGGTGTGGATCCACAGACAGTCAAAAGAGCTGCACCACTCATTTAGTGAGCTCTTGGTCAGAAGGAGCTCCCAGCCAAGGTGCCAGGCTGGTTTCAGTGGGCTGCCTGCTGTTGTCATCCCATCAGCTAGTGGTATTGCAAACCCCTTGCTTTAGCCCTGTTGTACTCTTCCCCAAGGTATACAGGATGGATGCTTAATGGGATCGCTAATTTGACTTTTCACTTATAATTTAAAGAAAAACCCCAAACACTACTTTGCATGACCCCAAGATGGAAGCAAAGAAAATCTACCCCCAGCCCTGCATTTGCCAAGGCTGGCATTGCCTTCTCCCTTTGCTCTGAGCCAGACCTTTGGCTTTTACCTCCATCCTGTTGATTTTGAGGCTAAGTATCTCTGAACTGCAGCTGTGCAACTCAGCATCACTTCAGAACCTTAACAAAGCTTTGCTGGTTTACACCAGTGGAGCATTGTTACTTGAAGGCAAAGCTCAGGAGAACTCCAGCATGTAATGAATGCAGTCCAATTTCCAGCCAACAACATTCGTTTCAAGGCCAGGATCTTTCAAACTCCCTGTGCTGCCACACATTACCTGCCAAACCTTCCCACACTTGCAGACTGGAACAATACCAGAAGAGTTGATTAGAGTTAGTCAGTAAATAACATGGGATGAAAACAAATTAGGTAGTAAAAGGGCCCTTGAGAAATTAGGAAGAAAAGCTCTATAGCCTTTCAACTTATTCATGATTTACTAGAAAGTTGTATAATGTAGCAGGCCTAAGAGCTAGCTAAAATGCTTCTAAGGCCAAAATATCCCAATTTGAATAGCTAAGTTGCATACTGAAAGCCTGGGGAAGTGTTTAAAGTAAGCTAAAAAGAAAATCAACACTCTCCCTTCCCCCCACCCCAAACCTTTGATTAAAAAAAAGGCAACAAAAATGCTAATCTTCTGTGGTTAAGCAGAAAGGCTTAAAAAGTGGCTGACAAACAACATGAATTATTCAGGCACAAGGTTACTGCTATTCTACCCACATCGCTCCAGAATGTGAGCACAAAGCCACACAAGCACAGTAATTTCTATTAGTGTTACAGTGATAAACTAGTTTCAAATAACCTCCATTAATTGCATCAACATAACATAGCCTTTCTGGATCTTTAAGGATCCATAACAGACTCTCTAAAAATGGAGGGCCTGATCCCAATTTAAATTGAACAGGTTTTATATATTATGCAACTCCAGTGGGTCAAGTATTACTTTATGTTGAATAGGTATGGTCAGAAGCAGCCCCATTCTTCAATCTGATATTGGTGAAGCATCCAGGAAGGTTGAAGATCAATAATCAGATGAACCATTTAGAGCCTCCATGCTCATAATAATAACCTTCTTCCCTAAATCCAGAAGAAGTCTTGTCTCCTTGCAGGCTGCAGTCATATATATATATGGGAGGATAGAAGGCATTAGCAGCCTCCACAAGCCTACCCTTAACCCAGCTTTCAACCTAGGTAGCTTGGGGTCTTGCCAAGAAGCATTGGGATGCCTTTGGCTCCACTGTACCTTACTTCACCGCTCACCTGTGGGTCCCCTGCTGCTGTTCTGTAAACCCTTTGGCTTACTGGGCAGTTTGCTGCCTTGCAGAGCTCATTAAGGAAACAGACTGTGGCCTGATTGGGGAAATCAGGGTAAAGGACTTTTGTTAATAAGCTTTTCTGCCGTGGCTGCACATGACCCAGCATCTCTGAAGCACAAGGCAGAGAGCAAGGCAGCAAGTCCCTGAAAAGACCTCTGACCAAACCCCTACAGAACCAGAGACCACACAGAGCCGTATCAGCCTGGCTCTGTGCTGCTGAAGGTCAGCACCCTCAGAAACGACCACAGAGATTTTAATACATATTAGTAGCTCTGCAGGGGACTGGCTTTTACCCGAACACACATAAGACAGTCCTAGGACTTACCTTAACTTCGCAATCCCCAGAATACTGCAATACTTGCAGTCCTGTTAAGAATCCCCTAGGCCCAGAAAGCCCCTTTATTGCCACCAATATCTACACAGCTGTGATTATAATCTCAAGGGAGACAACCTGATGCTGGTCTCACAAGGAAAATCACCTGATGCTGCAACACATCAGGTTGATGAAGAAGCCAATGTGGTAGCAAACAGCAATGCTGTTAACTGCACAGCTGTATGCAATGATTTGTTTTCTGTCAGTGGGTTTTGGGAGGGGATGGAAAGTAGAAAAACAGTCACAGAGCAGCTCAGTTACAAAAAACAAAGGTAAAGCTTCCAATTAAACACATAGCAGTCAAGTTAAAATTATAGGTGACAATTACTGTAACTTGATTAGGCACAAGAGCAAATTCACTTCCCTAAATCACTTTCACAACTCTCCTAGGAGGTCTGAAAGATGTAGTATATGAGGTTCATTTAATTTCTAATGTAGTAATTATCACTACTGAATAAAAAAAAAATAGCAGTGACAGACCCAGGAAATAAATTTAGCACTTGAGGTTTTAATAAAATTTTTATGTGCAACCCCGTTGGTTAGAAATTGTTTAATCAATCTTATCTGGTTCACAGACTTTCTGCTGAGCTTTTGCTTCATGTTATTACAAGGCAATATGCTGCAGCACCTTCTTAGCATCCCAAGTTGCAAAGCCTGAACGCTAGTGCTATCCAAAGCTAGTGCGAGCTCCTCTTTCAGTTGTGAATGCCCACAATTTTGTTCACGTGCTGCCAGCTGTTTTCAGGTTATGCAGCTGGCCATAAGTGCTGATAACTCAAGAGCAGGGTGCACCCCACTCTGCCTGGCTGCCATAATGGGGTCTCTGCTCTAGATGGTAGCTTATTTCTATAGCAAAGGTATCTAGGGAGCTTAATCAGGTTTTCAAGATATTAGTGTGTAGAAGACACTGCCAGTCCTTTCTGAAGGGGCTTCATGTTCCAGGCTTTAGTATAACACTTCCAGACGTATCCATCCCAGCCTCTCCTGGCCTCCCCAGGCTCATCCCAGCTGCCTTCGGCACACCTGGAGGCCAGTCCAGTGGTTTGCACAGGGGCAGCGGAGGCAGATGAAGAAATTTAAGTCCAGGATTCACAACTACTGGCTTTTCTGAGATTTTCCTGACTCCAGAGGTTTTGCTTAAAATTTGAATTTTCCCAAGCTCCTGGGCACAGGTAGAGAAAAAGCTGAACCCAGGTCTCCTGTCCTGCTACTTGCAGGCTCACTACTCTGCATAAATAATTTATTATTTTATTTTATTTTATTTTATTTTATTTTATTTTATTTTATTTATGTTTGCAAACTAGGTCAGTGTGAGTAGCAGAGAGGTTAAAATGCAGTTATTAGTATCTAAGAGAAAAAAGACAGCATATTAGCAGGATTCCTGGACTGTTTCAGTGTTTCTTGTATTCAACCTAAAAAGTCCATCTCCACTGTTGAACAAAATTACTCTCACTGCCAGGCTGCTTAAAATGCTCACCCTTTTAAAGTGTGCCAGTATGAGTTACTTAGTGCCATTTTAATTGGGCTTCGGTACCATTCAGAAATCCAAAGAATGAACGTGGCCAGGCAGCCTGTCCAACACAGACAGCACTGCCGGCAGCACTCACTTGGCTTTCTTCATTTTTGTCCATCAGAAACAGGTCCTCCCCCCACCAACGGGATTTAGCTCTGCTCTTTCTCTTTGCTGGCACTCTCTGCCGAAACACACAGAACAATCAATCACCCAAGTTGTTTGGGTTTTTTTTTTTTCTTTTTCTGTTTGCAGTTGTACACTAATAATGCCTGGAGTGACCCAGTGGCTAACAGGTAAATTGATAACCCCCAAATCAATACAAAAAATCAATAAATATTTGGGCATCATCATAAACAAAACTCATTCAGGAGATTAAAGCATTACAACATGGTAATTTGAAGTGAGAGAATAAACTGCTGCCCAGAGAATTAATGTAG
This sequence comes from Sagittarius serpentarius, assembly GCA_034782735.1. Classification (NCBI taxonomy): domain Eukaryota; kingdom Metazoa; phylum Chordata; class Aves; order Accipitriformes; family Sagittariidae; genus Sagittarius; species Sagittarius serpentarius. The sequence continues at coordinate 17,614,714 of JAVKLA010000036.1, read as the reverse complement.
CTTTCTTCAATTGATTTATTTCAAGAAAAAATGTGGAGTAAGCAGTATTTTGCCCTGCTGTATGTTGGTTGTGGTTCATAACATCTCTTCTGAGATGCAGCCAGCCAAATCAAGCCATCTATGTCTGACCTGTGAGGATCTCCCCTCCACTTTGCTGCTTTGTAGTTGGCTCCTCCCGTAGGATGCACACCCTGCACCCCATCTCCCACCTGGCCTGCAGTGGCTGAGGCAATTTCTGCCTGAGGAGCTATATTCCCACCTGTGAAGGAGGTTTTCTAGGTGGATGCATCTCCAAAAACCCACTTCTCGATACAGCCTGTGGCCTCCTGGTCCAGCTTTTGATCTCTGCCATGGTTTTAATGCTAACCTCGCTGAGGACTTTGCAGGCAGGAGGGGCAGTGACAGGACTCGCGCCGTGGCACAGCGGGCAGGAGGCTCTGTGACGATGCAGCCAGCGCCGTCCAACGTCTTACAAAGCCTCTGGAGACCAAGGGTCAAAGATGTGGGATGCCACAAGTCCTGAGGGATCAGCTGGGAGCCCCCAAGAAAACAGATGATCAGAGTTAGCAATCACTTTAACTAGGCACCCAAAAATTCCTGTGACCTTCAAAAATCCTAATCTTTGCTTTCACCTGTCAACACAGCACCAAAGCCATCAAAGCCATGACAAAATGATTAATTAAAGCACAACTGAAGATAAGAATTTTCTTTCTTGACTTTTTAAGTTGGAGTCTGTGTATCATTTTGACACACTAAACAACTACAGCACATGGATACTCGGCGCAATTATATTTTGACAGCCCATATGGGCGGGATGCTGAGTGAGCCCCAGCGCAGGAGAGCACAGAGGGAAGCTGTCCTCGCAATATCCATGATGCAGAGAAAACCTCGCCACCAGCTTCGCTCAGAGCTGGTGGCATTGCTGGGATCCGAAGGCCACTGCTGCCATCTGGTGTCACTGTCACCCGGTGGAGGAGAGCTGGGACGTTGCAAGCTGGAGAAGTTGCGTTCGCTCAAGTTGGATAAATGAGAGGTGACTTAGGCCCAGACATGGAGGAAAGACAAAGTCTTCCCTGGCAAAGGACGGCTCTGCACCGACGTCTGAGCCACCTCGTGTCCAGCTCCGTCTAAAAGGAACCAGCTTGCGTGCTTCTAGATAACAGAAGGAGATGTAAGAAAGGAGAAGAGAAATTGCTTAAAAGGCTTTTTGCTGAGAGGAGACGCAATCTAGCAGCGTGAGTTACGGATCAGCAGCTATGGTCATCCTGCACCAGCAGAGCCATGGGGACATGCCGGTGGAAGGGAGAGGCTTGCAAAGCTACAGACGGGAGGGGGAAGTTCAGATCTCTGGGAGCTCAAACTGGAGCCATGTGAGGAAGAGGAGGAGAAGGAGGCAGTGGCTCAGTAGTGATTAGGCTTTCCAAGCCTTGGTCTTAAGTAGTTTTATGTATGAAGGCAATGTTCCCTTAAGGCTAAAATGCATCTTCACTGGGGAAGTGGGACCATTTAGAAGAGAGGACGGTGCTTGCACAGCCATTTATTGTTGTTCAGCATTTTCCTGATCTATCTTTTGTATGTTTGCCAAGCCCTAGATACCCTACAAGCCCTGGCCCTGTAACCACGGCATCTCCTTCACTAAAAGACAGCATTCATACAAGCATCCCTTGTACTTTTACAGCCCTAGGGGCTGGCCCTGCTCCCTCCTTCATCCCAGCACACTGAGCACCATGGCAGAACATGCTCTCTACAATGACAGGTTCAGTTTTCAAACCCACTTTCCTCCTTTTCCCAGTGCAATGCTGACTCCAGGCTGCCAGAGCAGCATTTTTCACATGGGGCTGCAGAAACCTGGATTCGAGATAGCATTTGGGGCTGAGCAGGGTGCTTCGCTCCTGGGGACAGCGGGCACAGAGGGCCATCCCAGCTGTGGGAGCCCAGACACAGCACTGGGTGCCACCATGCTGCCCTGGCTCCCTGCAAGCACACACACCACTGTCCACAGGACTGGGTCATTTCGGAGCCAGCTGGGGGACACGAGTGGCATTAATTAGGTGGCCATCTCCAGATGTCGTATGCAATTTCTCCTGACCATGATGCATGACTGTGTGTTTTCATCAGCTTAACTCCCAGGAAAACAAAATAAATAGCAGAGATCTGGGAAAAGGCTCCTTTGCATTTGCTGTCAGCGTGAGAGCTTGCAGGGCTGCGTCCTGGAGCCGCACGTGCATTTCTCCATGGGAGTTACCCCTTGTGCACCAACACGGGCTTGAGGGAAGGGTCAGGTCCCAGGGAGCACCGGGGATCCCCCTCCATGGCCCAGGGGCTGGCTGGCTGATGGGTTCATTAAGCCTCGCGTGCTCCTGAGAGCTAAACCCTGGCAAGAGCCAGGCTAGCAGAGGTGATGTGTTTCTGATTTATAAGAATCACCTGAAGGAGTGATTTATTTCAAAGAGATCGGTGACAAAGGAGATGTTTGTGCCTCTTGTCACTGCAAAGGACAATCTCTCTTGGCATGGGCTAGTTGTTGGACAGACACCGTTCCTGGATGCTGCAAGACCTAGGTGATATCCTGAGAGAGGGGGCCCATGGCCTCCTATTCCCTCAGGAAACAATTATACTCAGTAGGGAAACAAGCCAACAAGCCCAGGTATCAATTTGTTATGTGATGGCAATAGAACAACTCATTCATCATGGTCCCTTTTGCTATCTACAGGTTAAAAAGGCTCAGCTTCTCGCTGAACTGCATAGTGCTAAAAGCAGCCGAATCAATTCACCAGCAATTACAGATCCAGGGCACAGATTTGCAGCGGGAGAGATGCTTCAGGATCTCTCCTGAAGGGTAGTGATAAAGCTAAGTTTAAGGCTATTTCCTAAACATTATTCTCCTGAATGCCCACTTTTCCTGTCCACTCCCAGGCCTTGTGGTCTACTCAGCAGTGATGCACACCTGCATTAGAGCCTTTGCATGGCCCACCTGTTGGTCTGGGCAGCTTCACAGAGGAGAGTCCCAGGGCAGTTGTTGGGACTGTTGTCCATCTCAGCCCCTGCAGCAGAGATCTGCTTTAAAGCCACTTTTCCCAGAGGCACAGTGATATCCAGTTATGTCACCCTACTCATTAGATATAGTTATGGCTCCAGGTCTTTTTTTAAGTTGCAATCATGGTGCATGATAGCAAAAACTCCAAAGGGGCTGGATTCCAGAACTCATCAACAAGCAGGGTCTCCCAAAGTGGCTGTAGGTTTGGAGACCTGTACAGTAATCATAATCTGGGTTTTGGTCCTCAAATCTCACTTGTCCCCAGGGTTTTGTCAGCCCCATAGCCACACAGACACATCTGTACACTTGCATAGGCATAAATGAAGGGATACAGTAGGAGTGGTTTAATCCTACAAGGACTTAAACATGAGCTTGACTTTACACACTGTGAAGAGCTCCAAAAAAATTGCAGGATGATGACAAATGGGGATTAGGATGTTGACCAGGGGTGTGGGAAGAGCTATGTTCAATTCCCTGCTTTGGCAAAAAGCTCCTTTGCTCTTTTGAGCAAAATCATGTAGGTCTGGCACCTCAAAGCCTCATGGGAGTCACTCTTTTACATCCTCAGAGACTTAACCCAAGGGTCACAGCTGTAAAATGAAATTCTGCTGCCTTCCAAAGGTGCCCTGATGTTAAACCTCATCATTTGACTCAGGTGCAAAGCTAATGAGGCAAGAGGGACTGTAAGTCAAGAGGCAGTTGGGCTTGGCGGGGATTGGAAAGGCAAACAGCCTGGGCAGCCTGGTGTAGACTATTTAAACTATGAAACTGCTTCTAGAAAAGAAGAAGATTATCTCCAGGGAGAGTTAGGGTGGATAGAAATGGGGCTTTGCATTCATTCCCTACCTACTTTCTGCATCATCCCAAACCTCAGTGTGGCCAGTTCCCTGCAGCACCCCCTGCTCAGGGACCCCACACCCCGATGCCAGGGCAGGACGGGACTGGTAGTGCTCAGCCCTCCGCTGAGCCCGCTGTGCTTGCTGAGGTCTGAGTGGGCTCCAGTGCCTCAGCCACAGGGGTCCCCATGCTCTCTTGGATCCAGCAGAGCCAAGGAACCCCAAGAAGTAAATAAAAAAATTTCCAAAACCTTCCATTTGCTGCAATTCCTGTTCTTCAGGCACTGCCCCATAAAAAAGATCCACAAGTTAAGCGTGAAATAAAGCCAGCAGTAAGGGAATAATAATTATTTGATCAGCTCCCAGGGTATCAAACAGCAGTAAATTGAGCTTCATTTTAAAAAGCAGACAATTTTCAGTGTCATACCACTACATTTTCAAAGCTAATTTAACTATTCCATTAAAAAATGAAAACATATTCAAATTAAGACACCCATAAGATATGAAAGGGGGTAAAAAAGCCTCGCTGGAGAGAGGACATGAAATGCATCAGTAATTTCCCATCAGGCTACAGTTCCCTTAACTGACCATGACAGTCAAAGATGAAATAGAAATTTCTGTATCAAACAGGAACACAAAGGAGAGCTGACCTTTGATCAAATGTCTGTTTGTAGTTTTGACAAGGAAATTTGCATTAAAAGAATTTATGCTGGACACCTACAGGAGAAGTTAACTCCCAGCATGTAAAGGAAGAGAGAGGTCAAACCATCCTTAAACAGCCTGTCAGATGAAAGCCACACTCTCTTCACTGTGGAGCTATGTGAAATTTCGAGCCGTTCAGGCTCCCTTTCTAAAATCCCGATGCTGCAGGTTTTGTGATGCAATTTTTCAAAGTGGTATTTGTGCCGGAGTGGGAAAAAAGCTGTTTCAGGTAAACAAAGGCTTTCTCACACAAAGAAAACCCACTTTTAGCATAGCAGCAGAAGGCATATAAAAAAATCAAAAAACACCAATTAATTATAATATTTAAGCTATAGGCTTAGCTGATCCTCCTTGTTTTCCAGCAGGAAAAATAATACAAAGAAAAAGGAAAGTAGGCTGAGAAGGGAGGTCTGGGTCTGTTTGGCCCCAGAGCACTGGTTTGCAAGGGAGCCGCAGAGGGGTGAGTGCTGCCCTGGGGCTGCTGGAGAGCTGCCCGAGAGGCACCCCTTCATCAGCAGCATCTTCCTGAAAGCAAATGTGAGCTCACAGCAATGGTACTCTGCCTGTAAGGTGGCAGGTGTTGAAGGGTTCGGCCGAGAAATACCAGTTGAATGAGGTATTTTGAGGTGGTTACATAAATAGGAGGAATTTGTGGAAATCCATAAGAACAGGGAGATTTTGGATTTATCTTGTCAGGAAAATTACTGCTTCTTATTTGAACTCTAACTACCACTGCATAATAACAGTCATTTTCATATAGGTTTTTACAGAAGGTTTCACACTGTGCAGCTAAGAGATTTACCAGATTCCTTTGGCAAATTATGCCCTCACCGATACATGTGATAACCTCTTGGATTGTCTCCTTCCTTATATTTATTTCTTTAATATTTCCAAAGTTGCCCAGTTTCCTCACAGGCATGGTTTTGCAGTCCTCAGTTTCACTCCTAATTTTTCCCCAGTAAGGACTGTGGGATGAGGATGGATTTTTGTATGCTTCCAGGTCTCCCTTGTCTGGGGTCATATACTGTGGTTTATTACTGCAATAATAACCACTTGCATGCCGTGGTCTACTTGTACCCACAGACACGTTTAGTTTGTTAATCAAAGATATCACTGAAGATCTCCTGCATTTCCCCAAAGGGCTGCCTTGCCTCTTTTTTTGCCTTTTAACTGGAAGTTAAGCCCCATCGCTGCTCGCCCAGCGGGAACGCTTCCCCAGGCAGGCGTTCGCGGCGCCTGGTTTCCAGCCGGCTGCGAGATGCCTGGTGCAGCCCAGGCGAGCATCCTGGGTCTGGCCAGGAGAGGTCAGTGAACACACGTACAGAGCCCACAATCTCCAAATCTGGCAATAAAACTATCATATTTAATAAAAATGAGCATTTGGCAGTTTCAAGCTCCAGAAATGGGAGGCACGGTCGCCTGGTACCAGAGGCCGGTACCAGAGTCAGTGGAAGATGCCTTTTGGGGGATGCACCAAGGCATCAGCATGGCCTGACCCAGGGGGGAGCTGGCAGCCGATGAGAGCCTAGCAAGCCTTCCAGATGTGCTCCCTGGATCAGCAGCTGCTCCGGCCTTTCGCATCCGCTCAACTGGTTATCCTCCAAGATAAAAATTTCTCCTGGAAACATGCAGGAACCAGGCTATAAAATTTCGGTGTGCAGTCCGTCCAGGGCTGCCAGCAATAGAGGTGAAAATCTCACCCAGGGTTTCCAGGTGCCAAGTGCCCTTGGAAAGAAAAGCGCTAAACACTTTGGGAAAGCTTTACTTGCAGGTGATACATCTCAAACTGACACGTTTTCCATTGGACAGTCTTTCTGCTTCCCTCTTTACCTCCCAGTTAATTGACTTGCAAGAGCCCCAGCATCCAAAGCTCGGTAACAGTAACAGTGGCCTCCATGCTGCAGTGGGGACACAATGACACCAGGAGATTGCCCTCCAAAGAGAGGTGGGGATGGGAAGAGAAACTGGGCTGGAGTTTTATAGCTACAGCTGAGTAGCCAAGAGTTCTCTGCTGCCTCTGTTCCTTGGAGTCACTAGTGTCATTCCTGGTTCAATTAATTTTATGGATTTTGAGGACTCTCCATAAGCTCAAAACATCTATTTCCTGAACCTGTTACAGTGTGCTGCTTATTTCAGATATTCACACTCTTGGTGTTTCCTCTCACTGTGGTTTGAGCTTTAGTTATAGATTTCTTCTATTGCTTAGTATGGGTCTAGTTGCAAATCCTTCAAAATTATAGCAGTCTTTTAGTAAACTTCGGTTTGATTCAAGCATCTAGTTCAGTCATCAGCAACACTATCAACACAGGACCTTCCTTCCAGTGTGGGGACCTTTATAGGACAGGGTTACAAATACCATGTTGACCCTTTAACATATTTAGGTAATAGATCGTAGATACATGCTGATAATAGGAACTGTCCTGGGGACTGCCAGAGAATTAAATTATTGGTTAGGGAGTGGAGTGAAATGCTTCTGCTGGGAACAGGTGCACAGCTCAAATGCTATCGTGGCATTTAGGTTAGGAAAGGAAATCTTCTGGTAAAAAGCTTACAGACAAATAATTTCCAGCACCCATAAAGAGTGAGGTTGTGACTTGTGACTGAATTAAAGACGAATTAAATCTCAGAGGGGAGGATCTGGGCTGTGCTCCCCAAGAGCAGCACATGCAGACTTGCCTTCACCATCCTCTTTCCTCCGCTTTCTTAGTGCTCAAAAAGAAAGACTTCAGCTGAGCAACTTCAGCTGCTTTTCCTGCTGCTTGGAAACTAGTAGCATCTCATTTCAAGCAGATATTATCTGAATTCATTTGAGCTATACCATTTCATGCCAGCGATTAATCTTGTTCTCAAACTTCAGCTGTCAAAGCTGCCGTACAAGGAAGAAACACATGCCCTAGTCCACCTGCTTCTTTACCCCAGGACAGGGGTTTTCATCCTGTGACCTCTGTACAGGGACCCCAGCAATGGTGTAAATAGCTCCTGGAAAAAAAGCCCATATTCAGCCAAGTGAGAGCCTTGCAGAAACCCTAGGACTGAGCTGGTGATCACTGGAAATCATCTTTTATGAATCTGGAAGAGTCTCCACCTGCTTCCAGAGGACTGGACATGCACAAGGACAGAGGAAGCCACATCCTGAGCATCCTAAACTGCTGCAGCTGATTCCCTACCATAAGCAAAGAGAGAAACTTAGGGGTGAGAAATTACCGCAGTGCTTGGAAGGCAAAGTCCAAGTTTAATAGCTAAAACTTGTCCATAATAAATGCATTTCCAACCTGGTTCCTGACTGTGAGCTAAAGGAAGCCAAAAACGGCTTATGAATTATTACTTGCTGGCCTCTGTGACCAAAGATCTTGTTGTTGCTGGAAAGCAAAACCATCTGGAGCAGAAGGCTGGGAAGGGTGAGGCTACCAGAGACTAGGGCAGCTTTCTGAAGTAAACCATATAAAGCCACAGGAAAAGAGAAAAGTTGTTCTCCTTAAAAAACCCAAACAAACAAAAAAACCCGCCCCAAAACCAGAAAAAGCAGCATTGCATTGAAGAAGCAATCGACCAAGCTATGTTTAGGACATGGAGCAAAGTGTTTCATCGTAGTAGACGGGGTTGGAAGCAGGCTTTGCCTGCAGTGCTTTGGGGGCACCGAGCAATGTCACAAGCAAGAGCAGGTGGTGACTGATTTGGCCAGTAGTCACCCTCATTGGAGGTTCCTGCACAGGTTGTATTACATCGCTGTTAATTAGAAAGCAGGATGCCAAGTCATAAAAATCCGGATGTTCAAATAATACACATACACATAGCCTCAGCCACTAACATTTTACAAACCAAAGAGCACAGCAAAAGCAAAGCACTTCTGTTGAGAGCAGCTGATCTGAAATCAAAGAGCAAATTGCTCAGACAATTTGTACTCGAGTTAAAAGTGAAGTCGTTCAAACACCAGATTAGAGCTGAGGGAGAACATCCGTCTTTGCTGCAAATGCAATGGAAGGAGCTGATGAGGAAGCAAAGATAAAGGTGAATACTATTTCCCCAGAGTGAGAAATATCCAGAGGAGGATTTATAACTTTGGATTTGTCAAATGAGTCTTAATCCAACAATAAGTCTTACTTATTTTGGGACTGGAGGAAATGAAATCTGCTGTTCTTGTGCTGGTGAATGAGAAGGAACCATGAGGGAGGGTGTCAGAGCACCTTCACCTCTCGTACCACTTCCATCGGAGGAGTGAAAAGAGCAAGCAGGAGAACTTGAGTGCTCAGAGGTTACCATGAAGAAGTCCATCAGGGAGGACCAGGTCCTGCCTGGAAAGCCCCAGCCTCTGTCGCTGCTGCGCAGAGGCTGGGGCTTTCCAGGCAGGAGCCCACCCCACTGTGCCTGCGTCTCCGGGAGCTGGGCTGGCCCTGCAGTTACCTCTTGCGAGCGTATCCTAATCCACCCACTCTAATCCACTCTGAACGAGCCACGGGAGATGAACTCAGAGGCCTCTCTTGCTCTCCCGGGAGAGCAGCAGTGCACTCAGTGTGCAGGGACTCCGGGGGGGCAGGGCAGCCAGAGACTCCCCCGCACCTCCCCTTTTAGCATATCTCTGCAGGCCTGGGTAGAAGGAGGAAGCTCCAGCTCCCTCCAGTTAACCAAACCCCCAGAGCCACCCCAAAGTCCCTCCCGCACACCAGGAGCAGGTACTGCGGGCTAGGCACAGGCAGCCCATCTCGTTAGCAGCAGCTCTGCAGCTGGTGGCAGCAAGCGCGGAGCAGTTTATTTTGGGGGTGAGCTGACCTAGCTCTCAATATCCAAATATGTCACTCTAGGGAGGTGCTGTCTGCTCTTCTCCCGTGCCCTGTATACTCTCTGTGGTTTGGTTTGCAATCCAAAGCCGTGGAAGCTCTGAGTGAGGACAGAGGGATGTGCCCATCTTATTTCATGGGCAGCCTTCTGTCCCCGTAGAGGCACATCTTGAATCCCTCTAGCACTGAGAAGAAGCAAATTAAGTTCACAGGAGGTGGAAGGAAACGGGTGGCCTTCTGGCCCGGCCATCCCTCCCTCCTCTGCCACCATGACAGGGACAGCAAAGCCAAGGCAGTGTCGGAGCTGCTTTCATGTCCTGCCAGGACAGTCCCCATGGCCACAGCTCCCTCCGGGGAAGGGGTGGTGGGTCGAGGAGCCCTTCCCACTCCGGCACCATTCCTGGAGGCAGGACTGGGGCTCAGCACCCCTTGGCAGGGCTGTATACCTACTGGTGTGACTTGTCCCTACTCCATCCCCTCTCGCAACCACTGAAAGCATTTTATTTTCCTCCCCTGGATGGTCCTTGGCTACATCAGCTCTTTTCCTTGCACTATTAGGAAGGCGGCCAGAGATTATCATCACATAGAAGAGGTTCCAAATAATAAACTCAAAAATCAAAGATTTCCAGCACACACACCCATAAGCACTGGTTGGAAAGAGCTTCATTATTCCAGAAAACATTCAAGGAGATACTTAAGCCCCACAGAGGCCTGTGCTGTCTTGCAGAGAAGCCATGCTCCCGGCGCAGAAGGAGGAGAGATGCCGCCTGGTCCATGGATGGCATTTCCAGCCTCATTTTTTTTGTTCCATTTCACCATTATCTCATTGCTACCAAATCAAGCTGCCATCAAACAACCCCCAGTCTCTCATCCTGCTGGTGCACACTGCAAATGTCCTGTTCAGAGCATGGCCGGGGCAGCCACAGGCATCGTACAGGTCAGCTGGAAAGGAGGGAAAGCGTCAAAGAACCAAACCACATGCATTTTGTAAGGAAAGCCGGCACATTCCTTGTGCTTTGTGAGAAGCGGGTTCACCTGGAGGAGCGCATAAAGCTGAACCCCTGCCAGAGGAATAATCTGTTAAACTTCCTAATGAATATTTCTGCAACACAAAGTCTCTTTGTGGATTTAAATTAATCTAAAACACATTCATTAATTCATAGCTAAGAATTGAATTATATTTTGTTCCTGACCTCCATGTTGTTTGTCTGTAACTAGATTTCCCCTAAAAGGCAGCAGCGCTATTTAATCATAATGCCAACCTTTGGATCTACTTCAGCAGCAATTACCCTGAGCTTTGACTTTCATATAATTTATATTTCAGAACACATCATAAATAACTTTTTCTTCTCCTTTCAGTACAGCTGTGTGAATGTGTGCAAACCCATGGAAATACGAATCACTGCTTATTTATCCCATTCAGGCTGCAAGAGTGAGTGCTGCTGCCCGGGCCACGTGTCCCCGGCCACCCGAGTCTGCCCCATGGGGACACTTTCATGTTCTTGTGGTGTGAGATGAGTGCTGTGTGTGCTCATCATCGAGCTCCACCAGCAATACCACTAGGCAGAGCAGTCCCAGAGAGCCCGTAAGATGGACCACAACCAGCCTATGGATCACAGCTGTGAACCTCCTGATCCGGGACATGTCAGTTCATTTTCCTGGGACTCAATGGCCAAATGTATTTTTAAAAAGGAAGAAACTTTAAGGAATATTTACTGTCCTAACTGCTTGTTTAATAACCATCCTTACCCCTTAGACTTACTAGGGTGCAACCAGTCATCCCATGTTCAGTTAATGGTGGCAAGTCTTCGCGTCCCTTTCATGTTCCTTTCAGTAAAGCACCATTTCTTTTAAAGAATGGTGCTTCTTTTTCATCCCCTTGCTTAGATCAGAAGGAAAATGAGTTTAGTGCAGGTTTCAGTTAGGAAGAGCCCAAGGACAAAGTCTGAAAGCCGGTGGTACGAGATTCCCAACCACCCTAATAAATTTAACCCCAAATCTTCAAAAATTCCATGAGATTTCTGCCATTTTGGATCCAAGAAAATCCCACTAAGCAGGTCTGCTGTTCAGATGCATAGGAAGTAGTACTTGTGTTATGAACAGGATTTTTAATGCTCCTATCCACTTTGAAATTCAGGAAAAAAATTAGTCCTGGGTTTCAGTTTTGGCCACTCTGGGTTTTCAACCAGATATGAACATGTCAGCAAAGACCTGCTCCCACGGGAAGGGGCTCAGCTCCTTCACAAATAACTGGTATTTCCAGTGCCGCCAAGCAAACACAACCCAAATCCTGAAAACAGCATAAATGCTTCATGCCTCAGCTGCTGGCAGCCATGCTGAGAAACAGCACTGGTAGCTACAGAGATGCAGTTAGCACAAGTGACTCGTTCTAGAGCAAACCTGGTGGCAACGGGCATGTTTAGATACCATGTGTTTGCACCACCTATCATGCTGAGAAACACTCCATGCATAGCGGAAACATTTTGAATGCACAGCAGGGTTTGCAGGTCTGTGTTCACAAGGGAAAATAATAGCAGAAGTGTAGCATGAGTTTGATCACGCTGTGCTTTTCCAGCTGCTGAAAGTAGGAGTTATTTGCTCTTGGTGAAGTGCAAGCATTTTAAGTGTATCTGTCAAGACTGGCAGGAAGAGGGGAAAAGGCTGCAGAAGTCTTAAATGTGCCACTAGCTAAGGTGGGTCTTCATAGAAGCAGTGGGTTTTTACTGTTACTTAGTTTGTTATGGATGAGTTTGAACGAAGAGAATGGCAGATTGCAGAAATGATTATGCATTGAATTTTATTATTATTTTATCCTAATGTCAAAATGAGACTAAAAGCGCTTTGCAGGAATCCAACATAGCCTTGCAATTAAATTCAAGTTACTCTCATGAAGAATGACAGCCCAGCGGTGGGAAAAAAAGCTGCAAGAGCAATGCTCAAGACTGTCAAAGCAATCAAATAACATCCGTTAACTTCAGCTCAGGAACAAAACTTCAGGCCTCTCCCAAAACCTCCTTAAATAATCAGCTTTTGCAATGCCGTGCAGATGAAGAGTAGCAGAAGGATGGCTGGTTTGGGCACAAGCTAGGTTCAGGTTGTGCCCACCAGCTGCTTTGCTGTCATTTTTGCATACTCGTGTAGGCTCATGGGAGTGCCCGAAAGGGCAGAATTTGGCTATCCACATGCAAATGTGAAAACGGACTCAGTTGTTGCCCGTGTCCCCCATCCCTGGATGCTCCTGTGCAAGGAATGTCCCTGAGGTGCTCTGCATTGTGCTGGGGCAGGTGGAGAACTGCCATGACCTTGTACGCTGGCAGGGCTCAGCGGCACCACTGACGCGGCTGGAGCACCCTCCCTCTCCTCCAGCACAGACACCTCAATCCCCGCCGAGCAGCCAGCTCCAGAAGTGCCTTTGGCTCTCTATTGCCAACAGCGGATTTGCGCCGCAAGCTCATCCTGTCGACATCCATATGTAAAGGAGTTTATTTTTTTTATTTTCCCTGCACTGAATTATTCACAGACTCCCTGTTTTAGTGACCAGCTCTCAGTGCATTGGACCCCAAGAGAGCTCCAGGCTCCGGCAGTGAGGAGTGATGGAGTGAACCCAAAGGTGCTTAGGAGTCAGTAGTTGTCAACCACAGTTACATCATCTTCGTCCAAATAGGGAGGCTTAACTTCAACAGGCACACAATAAACGTGCATGGCTTTAACAAATCTAGTACAAAAATGATAGCTTCACCAAAACCCAAAGTATTGTTTCACAGAAAGGTTTGTCACTTACCAGTAAAAATCCAGCGGTTGGGTACAAACTCTGCCTTTTGGCTACCCTGGGGTCAGTGGGTCCCAGATGGGGCAGCCCCCGCCCAAAGCGGGGCCTGAAACCCAAAACACCTAAGCCCTAAATTTGGATCTTTGAAAGGATGGAAAATTCCCATGAGCCCTTCATATTGCTCAGCCTGCGCAAGGGAGGACCTGAAATATGGGGCCTTGGTAACACTGAGATGACCCTTGTCTTTACGGTTCAGCAATTTTTCGTGGCAGCTGCTGTCCGTCATCTGTTTTGCACATTGGCCAGGTGGGCCCTGTTACTAGCTGTGATTATAACCACCTTGCGCTGCAGAAGGGCTCCTGTGATCACCCTCTGGCCTCCCCCATCACTGGGAGAACTCAACCAGTGACTTCTGCATCAAGCTTAACGTTGTGTAGTTGGCCTGGTGGATCAGGAACTGACCCTGAAGGCTCCAAGTGGGACAGAAGTTACTAATGCTTATCCCTTCGAATTAAAACTCCTGTTCAAATTAAAACTCCTGTTCAAGCCAAGCTCCCGCTTCTCAGTTTGAACGTCGGCTCCATCACCCGGTTGGGACATAAGTCCTGCCAGACGTGCCTTTGCTGGCCACCTCAGGCAAGTCACCTGATGGCTGATACTGCTACATCACTCTGTGTGTAGGCTGGCACAATCCTCAGGGACTTTCCACTCAGTCTCTCAATAAAAAGCCTTTGAGTTAACAACCTGCATTTTTTCCATCTGATTATTCTTCATTGGGACTCTTATAAGTGAAGTACCATCAAGAGACAGTGGCCGTGGCCCGTAAATTTAATTACTAACCTTTAATTCATAGGTGGCAGAAACAGTTCTTCAAGCATCTGAGTTAATCAGGCTTTGCTGACGGTGGCAATCAATTGTTCAGCGGTCTACTTTTTGCTTAATTGTTGTTGGACTACATTGCATTTTCAAAATGTCAAGCATCCTCTTTTAGAAATGCAATAAATCATTTCTACACAGCGTGCAAGGCTAGGATAGGAGACTATTATTCTCTCACACCTGACCTTGGCTACAAGGAACAGAAATTGATCATTTACTGTAGCAGTGAAATATCATTTAAGGAAAAAGGAGTCTTAACTAATAACTTCAGCTCACTAAAAGGAAAGAGAGTTACTTTCTGGCCGTGCAAGGAAGATGCTGGCATGGAGATGTGGCTCTCTTAAAACTCATCTGTTAATGAGGCGCCATCTACACTGGAGATCAAGTATCAGAGTATCAGTTGCAGCAGGAATCCACGAAGCATTTGTGCCCAGATTTTCACCGTGTCCAAGGGAGAGATACGCTGATTCTTGTTCTTCCGATATCAGGCCAGGATATTTATGAGTCAACTAAAGAGTCATCTAGTCCTCTTGGTTTCAAAAAGGATGTCTCAGTGGAGGCAACTTAGTCAGTTGGAACTTGGAGAAGACAAAAAACTTGACTATTGAGATTGCATTAATTCAGAAGAACTAAGGCACTTCTCAGAACACGACTTTTTCAAGAAGAACATCTCTGGGACCCACCAGCCCCACCTGTGACATCCCACTGCTGGCATCGAAGCTGGCTGCATGAACCTGTGTGGGTACGGGTGGAGGGGCCGTTTGCTGGAGCTGTGGCCTTCATGGTGCCCATAGCTGAGACGGGCAGAGAAGATGCAGTTTCTCCACGGCACAGCTCTGCTGCTAGCACCTCGTCTGTCCCCAATTCTACCCTAAGGGATGGATGCTGAGGGTAGGTCCACTCTCATTTGTCTCCACGTGTAAGAAGTAGTGGGCAATTTTTTAATTGCGTGTATTTACAGCGACTAGCACACAAGAAACCCGCTCTCTGCTCAGTCCCCAGACACTAATGGGGTAGAAGTAATAAACGACATCTTCCTTGCTGAGAAACGGGAGGCGTTTTCAGCAGCAAGATTGTGCTCAAGTATGTTGAGAGCGGTACATGGATTGTGGCTAGTGTCAGCCAAGATGATACGAAGATAAAAGACATCCTCTGAGGATGCTGCCAGAAATAAGAAGGAAGAGGCTGTGCGGTGAATCATATGGATCAAATTTCCTCTCTCATTGTGTTTTAATAGAAAAGCTTTTTGCCTGCTCCCGAGGGTACCGATGCAAATTTCCTTCAAACCAGAGGTAGGATGGGGTTTTTTGGCTTTTTTTCCATCAAACATACGTGCATCCAGAAAAAAGCATTTTTCCCTTCTGGAAAGCAGAGCTGATTCGAGCCGGGAACCAACAGCAAACAAGTGCAATCAAGAAATGAAAATGAAGCAATAAAATGTTTAGCACTTGCAAGACAATAAAATACATTTCTTAGAGGAAAAAAGAAAAGGAAGAAAGATACAAAAGAAGTCCCTAATCTAAATTAAGATTGCTGTTTTCTTAACGCAAAACAGATTTAACTTTTCTCCCCATTTATGCCAATGGCATTTGTTTCAGGAGTTTGGCTGTGTGCGTCGGGCATCACCTGTTGGTTGAAATGTGCTGGTTTAGTGGCAGCAGAGTGTGATGAGTTGTATGGGATCTTCCCAGTATGAACATGCCACAAGCTTGCAGGGATCCTGGCCACCACATTGAGGACATGAGGCACCACCGGGAGAGGACATCTCTGCAGAGCCACCACCGATCATCTGCACGTCCCAGTTCTTCCTGTGACTCCAGCGGGGAATCCCAGTGTCAAATGGGTTTTCCTCTGTGTCTCCCCTCTCCACGGTGGCCCCAGTTTCTCCTCACCACTGCCCACCACAGCCACCACCGATGCAGCTCCTCCAGGGAGAAGAGCAGCCATGGCCACCCCATGCCCAGGGTGCTGGCGCAGCAGCTCAGGGGTTTGTCTGTCTGTCTGTGCCACCAAACCAGCTCGGACCTGTGCTTTGTTCTCACAGATCTTCTCTCTAATAATATTTCCAGCGATGTCCAAAGGCAGCAGCACTAGAGGGCACTGCCTGCACGCCATGAGGAAAGGGCGACGCATCTCCAGTGGGTCGGCCACGACACCCAGTTTCGGCCGTTGGTTGGCACCTTCCCCGCTCACCTGTGCCCTTTCTGTAGGCAAAGAAACGGAGCCAGCCGGGGCCATTAATTTTGTTGGCTGCAAATGAGGTTGGCAGTATAAGATGATGTACGAGATCACTCCCAACAAATGGTTTTGGTAAAACCAAAGTGAGGCGTTATCAGGCGTGTTTGTTACAGGCGCAAAGCAAGCTATGAAACAACGGCACGCATTTTTAGGCCAAAAGATGAAATCATGCTGGGGGATGTCCAGCAGCGCAGGGGAGGCAGAGCCCTGCCAGAACCCTTCCCTGGAGTGCCTGCAGGAGCTGTGCCTGGCCGCGCTGCAGAGAGCTCACTGCTACGTCTCTGCTCCAAAGCCATCCCGTGGACAGCAATTCCCTTCTGGATGCAGCCATGCCAGTGAAAACAGGTCCTCCCCCCTCGCTCATCCTCCTGCTGCAGCAGAAAAGCCCATGGACTCGTGTCTAGAGAAAGCAGCTGAATTAATTCAGATTAACCCAAACTGTGTGAGCTAAAGCCTTCAAGCAGAGTAGACCTCCCCGGGGCTGGCCTGGGTTACAGGGACCTCGTATGAGCCCGGGCTACGGGTGACAGGGGAACTGATCCCCTTCCTTCACCAAAAGCATCTCACACAGCCCAGGAGGAGCTGGGCTCTCACTGCCTGGCTTGGCCAGCACGTGTCACGAGTTAAAAGTCCTCAGCAGCATGGCTGGTGCTTTACTCTCTCTTTCTCCATGCCAAGTCTAGTTGCACCAGCCTCACCTTGCACTACAGATCTCACAGGGTCCCTGGATATCACCCTCCACACCAAAAAGCCATCAGGCCCGGATGGTCTGCCGTGCTAGATAAAGTCCAGACAGAGCCAAACTCCTCCGAGCTTTCCTCTGGGGCCCTGTGCAGCTGAATTGACACTCCCGTGACTGATTTCTTCCAGCCTGAAGTATTTCCCTTGATGATCTGCCCTAATGGAAAAACAGCTTTTCCACCTTTCAAATGCAAGCAAGATAAAAAATGCCTTCCTGGTTCGAAAAACACATGGAACCGCTGCCAAAGAATATGCATGTTAATAACATATCCTTTGTATGAGAAGACAGTGCTGAAATTTCAAGTCATCTCCCCAGAATACAAGCAATACCCAGAGTATGGCAAGGAGATTAAAATAATCCTTGGGACGCCTTTCAATTTTCATGCCTTTTGTAAAATAAATAAATAAGTACAAATTAGCAGTGTATTACAATCTTCTGAAAGCTCGTGTTTTTGCCCCCTAGGATTCCTGCTCTGCAGTTAATAAAAAACAGTTGAAGAGATAACAGGTCCCCGAGGCTGAGGTGTTATTTCTAAAATAAATTGCTTATTTGAAAAAATTGCAGGGAAATCATTGCATTTGGGAAGTTTGAAGCCTTTTCTAATTAATCCGGGAGCGCAAGGGAAAGACACAGATCCTTCTTCGCAACTGGGTTTCTCGAAGTGCTCGCACACGGCAGGGGCTGCTGCCAGGGCGTGAAACTGAGCCTGCAATCCGGAGACTGTTTTGTTTCAGAGGAGAAGGACTTGGTGATGGTGTTAAGCTACTTTTTCACCAACCAGCTAATCAACCAGCTAGTCGTTTTGCTGGAATCAGGATCAGGGACGCAGCACAGCAGCCGCCTCAAAAAAAAAAAGGTACTTCTGTACAGAGACAGCCGAATCTGCCTTTTCTGGGGAGGTGCAAGGGCTCTGCCACAGCAGGGCATGTTTCCTTCTCTCTCGCAGGGACATGATGCTGCCTTGCCATCAGCGTTTCCATGGGTGGGAGGTGCAGGGCGAGAGCGGCTTCAGAAATCTGCACATGCTTCACGCTGATCTTTTCTTTCTTTTGGTTAAAAAAAAAGAAACGCTGGCATTCCCGAGACAGGGAGGTGGCATCCTCGCTCAGCAAAGTCACCTACTGTGCTTTGTGAGAGTCCTTTCGACATCCCGGTGCTCCCCTATAAAGCTGCCCTGTGGGGTTTGCAGCTCTGTGCCCAGCTCAGCCCTATATAATGTCCCCGAGGCCATGGCACTTCTATAGGGCACCGCACTACCAGATGAAAACCGGGCCCCTCCCCTATAGGGAAGGGAGTCCTGCAGCCCCTCCGAGACAGGGCTGTTCCTTAAGGCACTGAGCCACAATGCAAGGGCCCAGGACATCCTTTTGGCTTTGATGCCTTGAAAAGAGAACATCCGGAGTTAATTAAAAATAAAAGCAATAGTCTGTGGTGGAACTGCCGTGAGATATTCCCTGCAATGCTTTTGCTGCAGGAAGAAACAATGGGCAGATCTGGGGATCAGAAAAGTCCACACAGGAAGATGATGTCCTCCTTTGGCCTGGAAATGGCCAGATTCCCATGAGTGACCAAATATCCAGCCCCTCGTCTGCTGGGCTGAGGCTGCCTCAGGGATTTTGGCCTCAGGGAGATGAGCTCACTGGGCCACATGGCTATCAAGGAGCAAACACAACCATGAAGCGTGAGATACGTAGGCTGCATCTGGAGACTGTGTGTCTTCCACATAGCTCCTGTAGGTACAGGTCCTCCACCACCTACTGCTAACTGTGAACTTGGCCCTCTGGAAAGTAAGATAAAAGGGAAGTGGGCACACTTGAAAATGTCTGTAAAATGGAGCAATTTCAGGATACTGAGATGTGGAAGTGACTGTGAACTTTACTGCATTTATTTTTCAAAAAACAAAATCAGGTTTCCCATTTTTAAACTGATCTAATGAATAAATAAATAAATATGCGGCCTTGCTTTGCAAATGTGTATTTATAGAGACCACCCTCTCACCCTTCATCTTTGCCAGACTCAACAAGCTGATTTAGCTTCTTCTCTGATAGACTCCCCATTGCCTCGCTGTCATGCAGCCTTCCTATACATCCGTTTCAGCTACAAGTCTTTGAACGTGGGTGACCAAAATCATATGCACTGCTGTAGATGGTGCTTCACCCACAGCTTCTACAAGCTTGATGAATACATCCCTGCTCCTCCTGGAAACACTTGACCTGCAGCATTCTCAGGGCATATTTTGCGCACCATAGACTCTCTACAACAACTTTTTCTCTAAGGCCCTTCCAACGCATTTGCAACTGAAAAGGACATTAAGGGCTTAGGTTTCCATCTTTTCCATCCACTTGGTATCCTTTCATACTAGTGACAGCTATGGAGCACAGCTCGTCACAGGCATGGGTGTAACAGTAGGGTGCACTTGGGTGTGTTCATCTCCCAGCTCCTGAAATTTCTACCCAGTTCATGGAGACAGGCAGAGAGACCCCATGTTGGTCTGGAATGAATATATATCATGGGAGATGTGCAGATGGACAAAGTCCTCAGGCTTGTCTTTATTAGATGGAAATCACACTGGTTTGCCAATTCATGTCCTATCCCAGACTCCAGGTCTTGTCGTCCCTTTCCTGGCTGGCTGGACCCAGCCACGGACAGAACCGAGTACTTAAACCAGCAGCCTTTAACCGTCCTGATTACACTGGAGGTACTGGGGTTTCTCAAAATGTTTTAAAATAAGTGTACATGAAAGACAGAGAGAGAAGACAATGTATGTGCAGCTGTAAGAAAGCCCATGGCTTCCTTTGTTTAATGGCCCTTGCAGTGGGCAGCACAGTGTATTTTTACTCATTAAATCAAACTGGCTGCTCCTTGCCCTTCAAGTCCCCGGAGAGCAACTATTCTTGATAACAGCCAGTCCCCACAGACTCATTAAGCTTTCTTGAAGCTGTTTGCAGAGGCAGGGTGCTAATCTATGAAGATAAGAAGTCAAACCTTTCACTACGAGGACATTTTTTACTACTTGCCTCGTGCTCTCCCTTGTAATTTCATCAAAGGCCAAAACTAAAAACCTATCTAATCTGTCAGAAGGGCCAATCTAATCTATCATTATTAAACACTTTTATGGAGAAAAATGGATTGCAGCATTAGAGAGCTTGTGATTTAACACATGAAAGAGATGGTAAAATGTCTCTGAAATGACAAACAGTACAAAATCTGCTTTTCCAAGAAAACAGATTAGGTGGTGGCACAAATAAATAAGTAAATGCAGTTAAAACTGCTTAGATTTTTAGAAAGAGGTGTAGAAAATGCCTGGGACGTGCCAGTGATAGCCTTTTATGGCAAAAGTAGATTTTAGTGGACATATATCGAAATGAACCTTCACCTACTCTGCAGGCTTTCAGAGCTGAGTGCCATGAAAGCAAACCTTGCAAGGTCTGTCAAGGGGCCTTGAAAAGACATTACAAGGTAGTGAGTGCAGAGGGGGTAGGTGTTTAATGTAGGAGGCATGATGGTGAGAAGATTAGTACTCATATAATCAGCGGAGAAAATCAGGCTTTTCCAGAAGATAATCAAAGGCAGGGACAAAATCTAGCTCAAATGTCCTTGTGAGCAACTCTCAACCCTTCTCTCTCCAGGTAAAGACCTGGGAGAGGTGGGTCTTCTCACTGTAGACACAGAAGAAGAAGAAGAATTTTTGCTCCATCATTTCCACCTGAACAGGGAAAGCAATGTCCTGACTGCAGGAGTTTCAGATGCTCTGCGGGTAGGGATTTCAAAGTCTGAGCACTCCTTGCACCCACGTCTGAGATGCTCGGTGAGGTGCAGAGCTGCCCGTGACCAGCGGAAAGGCTCTAGGACTCCGCGTGCCATGGTGAGCCCAGGGCTTTCTACTAGAAAAAGGAGTCTGATTTCAGCATGGGGAAACTTGCCATCAGATTAATTAGACTTGGCCGATTTCTCTGTAACTGGAAACGAGCAGTTGCCATGAAAACATAGGGGGAAAAAGAGGTACTAGATGATTTGTGCAGGGGATATATTTGTATTGCATGCCTTGCAGCCTGGGCACAGGTTGGGAGGACTCTATGAAAGTTGGAGTCCAAAGTTCAGTCTTTGCATGATCAAGGCTGAAGATGGGACTAGGATGTAGCAGCAGAGCCAACCTTTTCTTCCCTTGGCTCCAGCGGGGTGCCAGGGGCAGGACCAGGGTTGGGAGTGAGTTAGGTGGGCAGCCATCCTTTGCACTGCTCCACCATATGCCCATCGGAAGATTAACTCAAACTCTACCGTATGTTGGCGATCGGGCCACCAAACTGAAACAAGAGTCAAGGCATCATCTCTCTGCAGAGCCAATGCCCTCACAACAGGGAAGAGATGCAGAGCCTGGCTGTTCCTGGAAAGGATGAGAACACGGACATCCCACCTGCAAAGCAGGATACGTGCCCCAAACCCTCAACTGACACTTGGTCTAGAAAGCTGGTCTTTAGCTGCGCTGAACACTTCCAGATTTACAGCATTTCATGGGAGATTTGGCAGGGCTGGCTTGTGCTTGATTTTATTTCAGATGCCATAACATTTGGGCCTTTTTATGCAGCGTTTGGCTGGTGTTGAAGCAATTTCTGTCTGTTTCTTCTTTCTCTTCCCCCTCCCCTTTGCCATCCATGGTGGGAGGCTGACAAAAGTCAGTGACTCAGCCCTAGGAGAGAATGGAAAACTCCAACAGGGCTTTGAACTGAAATGCAGGCAAGGAAGGAGAGACCCAAGGGGAGACTGGAGAAAGGGAAGGAAAGGGACTGTAATGAGAAAAAACGCAAAGGGAGCAAATAAGCACTCTATATTGAATAAGCGAGCAAGAATAAGTTCTTATAGGAAAGTCACTTATACCGCACATTCTGGGGAAAGGTAGATTTACACATAAGCAAATCCCAAACTCTTTGAGCAAACAAGGAATTTCAGGAGGTGCAGAACTGTAGCCCGATTAAGCACAAATTTGTCTCCCCTGTCCCCTATACCCTCACCAGTCTCAGCACCTCCTTTCTCTGTGGCTCTTACCAAGCAAGAAAGACTCTGTCTTAGGGATAAAAAGGTGAGCAGAGGGACAAGCAGGCAAAAAAAGGAGTGCCACAAAACTTCATGGTATGTGGGAGATATATTAAAATCCAGCGGTGGGCTTTAATGCCAGCCCAAGCTGCAAGCATGGCTCTTCAGCAAAGCTGTGCACCCCAGTGCATCCCAACTGTTCCTCAGTCTGCCTGTGCTCTTCAGCAGCAGCGACAGCAAAGACCACCCCCTTGCCTAGCAAGTTGGGAAAGTGTCTTCAAGCACCCACAGACGCAGGTTTGTCCTGAGGACAGCAAAAGACCTCTATCCCCATGCACAAGGTAGTGCATCTGGTCTCCCTGAAGCCGCATGGATATACAGCCTCCCCTCCAAAGCTGGCTCTGTCCCTATAGCAGTAACAGGGAACTGCTCAAAGCCAAAGGTTCTCCTTCTATCAAATCTGCGCGTATCACACAGGGACTCCCCAGGTTTTTCAGTCTCTGAACAGCCAGCATGCTACCCCATGGACTTGTGAGTACACAGTGTGATGGATGCGAAGATACCCATCCTAGGCTATCCAAGCACCAAATTACTCAGCCGTTTGCTGTTCTGGGTCCTTGACATGTCTGTGCAACACACCGTGGAAGCATTTCAAAGGAAAAGTCTGCCATTTTGGGGCTGTGATTCTCCCTGAAAGCCTCATTGTGCCGAGGAAGGGCGACAACCAACGCATTGTACTGGCAAGCATTTCTCATCACACTGGGTCCCTGGGTAAGCTGGGTCCACTCTAAAGAGCTGTTGTCTTTTGCCTGCCACCACACCAGTGTAACATATCTCACGCGTCCGTGGCAGCCTACTCACTTCCCATTCACAAATTCCTCCGCTGAATAACACCAAAGAGTTAAGGCTCTGTCAAAAGGTTGCGTTATGGGAAGGGAAACTGAAGAAAAAATGGCTTTCAATGCAATGTGAGCATAGACAATACTGTTTTGTAACTGCGCCGTTTGATGTGCAATGACAGGAATTAATCATTTTACTTAACAGAATTACTCTTTGTTATGTAAACTTTGTAAAATCAGTCTCATGTGACCTCTTTCAATTAGGAACAAATTGTTTAAAACTGTCATTTTTCTGAAGGCGCAGTATTCGTAAGAGCGACCTCGGGGATGGGTTGTCATTTCACCCTGGAGTACTCACAGCTGTGCAGTTCGGCACCAAATGGAAACCAAAATGTGCGGAATTACTCTTTCTTTTTTTTTTTTTTCCAACAGAGCGAGCGATCCCTCTGCGCTTATTCTAATCTGGGGCGAACATTTGTTTCCCATTTCATTTTCTTCAGTTCTGAGAGAGCTGGATTTGTTTTTATAGGTTTCTCATCACCTCGGTCTGCAAGCACCTCAGTGGTGAGAAAGCCATGCTTCTCGGGAGCCCCTGAGAGAAAAGGAAGCATTTTCCATCTACCAAGAGAGGACTCAGACCAGAAAGGATGAAGGGCCCCATCTTCAGCAAATGAAAATCATTGCTGCAGCAGACAAAAAGTAGAGCTAATGTGACACAGAAAGTCTGTAGCAGATCCAAGAAGAGCCTCCAGAGATCCACAGTTTCACCCCAACTTCTCAGCCTTCTCTCCTGGTTCCTGTAACCTCGAGAGCTGCTGGAGCTCCCTTTGCTGCCAAGCTGTTTCACCCAAACTATTTGACCTGCGAAGGGCTGGAAGCATCCTCTTATGTACGGAGGTGTTCAGAGTTTGCCATATTGGCCGTATTAAGGCACAGAGTGAGACTCTTGCCAGGCTGGTGTGAGCACCGCGTATTTGCTGTTGAAGCTGCTTGCAGAAACAAGGCAGCAGCAGCCTTAGGCTGTGCATGCCCTGACAGTGCTGGGGATAACTGAGCCGCACCGACCGGGCTGGGCGTCCCAGTCCTCTTTGGAGATCCCATTTCACCTCTGCTGCCCACGGAGGAGGCTGCCTGTATTCCTGCTCCAGTCCTGCCCCTCCAAGAGGAAAACTCATTACATCTCATAACCTCTCTCAACTGCATCAACAGGCCCAATTTTTGTCCTCTTCACTGCTGCGTTAAGCTAATAGCCAGCCTTGATCAGTCTTGCTGATAAAAGCATTTGCTCTTGGTGTTTCCCATGCATAATGCAACGTTTACGCTCAGGTCCGTGCACTTTCAAAGGGTGCCTGTGCGGCTTTTATTTAAGAGCCCAATCAGAAGATACGCCGTTTCGCTTTGAAAGGTATCGGGTGAACTTTGATCTCATTTCCCTGGCTGCCCTGCCCAGCGACATTGGCCGCATTAAAACAAACCTACCTGGTCCAAACGAGAAGGCTAACGATCTCGCATCCAGGGGCTTTCAAGTCAAGCGGAGCCATTATGTACAGCCCCCCCGAAATCAAACATGGTCAAAGATCGCAGAAGGACCGTCGCCCGGCGGTGCCTGCCAGCTAAGCTTGTCCCTCATACGGTGCTGTTTGCACGTACGGACTTCCCCAACCTGCAAGTTGCCAACATGACTTCAGTACGGCCATAGGACTCGTTACTCACCACAATATAAAGTGAGGAAGCTATGGGGTTTGCAAAGGCTGGATTAACATCTGTGGCCACAGCCCTGTTAAACAGCAGCCCAGGGTTGCCCGAGGAATTAAACCACGGCAGTACGTTTTTCTCAGCATCTTCCCATGGGGGCAGCTGAACATCACCCCCAGCCTCTATAGTGCCAGGTGAAAGATGCAGAAAGATGAAGCCAAATGAGATTAAGCGGGTACATGAAGGTGTCGGGGAAGCCTGCAGCATGGCTCACGTCACAGCTGACATCCCCCGGGATGCCAGCCTGGGCTTTGCAGGATGGCGTCACGGGATGGAAACAATGTGGGCCCCGTGCTCTGTAATAAACCATGCTGGAAAACAAGCCCCATGAGCAGGAGTTTATTGAACGAGGCAGGCTGCAGGTATCTGAAGGAGCTAATAATAGTGTCTTTAACAAGCTCATTAGCTTCTGGAGCAGAGAAATCATCTCTGGCATATTCCTCTTGATTGCTGTGGCTGTATCTAGTGTTTCTATCAAGGCATTTCTAATAGCTAATATTCATTGTGGTATTTCAATATGAGATTTACTCCCACTCTCTGCAAAATAGCGCTGGTTCAGCCCCAGGAAATAAAAACAACGGCAGCTATCGGCACTGTTATGTAGGAGACAATTTTTCTCTTCTGGTTGTGCCAGTCTTTTACATCATTTCATCAGTTCTTTGTAAAAAAGGAGCCCTTCCTCGTTCCCTGGAAGAGAGGCTGCATGTGCTGGGGACAGCCTCTCCATCCCAGGGGAACAGCCGCTCACCCCGGGCTCAGCGTAGTGCCCCGGCATCGCGTGATGGGAAACTGCCTTGGTTGCGCCGTTGGTGGAAACAGGGTTTTAGCTTGACACTACCGTGGATATATCCCTGCAAGCAACAGCCAGTGCTTTTGACTCCCTTGAGCCAAGGAAATCAGCCTCACAGCAGGGAACCAAACAGCAATCTCATCAAATAATGAGGCTTTAACCCAGGAGACCAAACTACCTCACAGCTGAAAGCTCAGACAACAAGATGCCCACTCTGCAAAACCACTGCTGGGCCTTTCGCTTAGCACCAATGTCCTACCACCATCAACAGGTGACAACAGCAGCAATCCAATGCGGTCTTCATTAGAAACAGATAAAGAAGATAATGACACACACACAAAAGCTTGTATGTTTAAAAGAAGGGTAATTTCTACAAGCAGTATTATTTTTTCCTAGAATTCCACCTGATTATGTTGCACCCTAAAAGCAATAAAGCTTAAAGAAAGGACATCAGTCCCTGTTACTAGCGCTTGCAGTCACTGAAATCCAGGGGACAGAGCAAGCCAGGAAAAATATTGAAGAGAAATGCATTTTCTTGGTAGAGCACATTTTCTCCTCCCTGTGTTCTCCCTCAAAGCCCAGGAAATTCTACACCCAAAGGCAGTGCCGCAAGGCTGGTTCTGTCGGGAAAAGCAACAGCACGAGGCTGTTTAACAGCGGTGATGCTCCTAAGGGCTGGGCCAGGCTTTAGGAGCAACCTGACCAAAATGTGACCTGATGATGTCCTGGGAAGATGTGCCCCACAGCTGGTCTTGGCTGTGAAACAAACTTGAGCTTCATCTGCAGACAAAAATGCTTGACTGGGAGGGAATCAAAGACAAAACTCCAGTTCACCCAGTTCAGGGTACTACTGCAGACCACGGACCATGCATGCTGCTCCGTGAAAGCCACCAGTGTTGCTCACAAGTTACAAGACCAGGTACATTGCAACATGACAGTATTGCAATTTCCTTCACCTGCAGTATGTTTTGGTGACATTAACAGAAACTGTGGATGCTCCCCAGCCCCAAAACAGATCCTGTGGATGGAATCAATGGTTATTGGTGGAGCCTGCCATCGTCCCAGCCTCCCGCCCTGTTTTCAGTAATGAGCTCCATTCCTCCAGGGTTTTATTTTCATTAAGAATTCTTCATAACTTGTATTTATTTGCTCAGTGTCAGTTAGATGTCTGCCTTTCCGCCTGAACTATCTTTAGCTTCCAAAATATTTTGCATTTCAGGGAAGTATTTGAGCAACTTTTCTGAGAAGAAATAACGCAGAGCATCGGAGTGCAGACACTGCGGTTGCGTGCAGAGACACCCGCAGCAGCTTGGGGATTGAGCCTTCACCTTGGAAACTGTCCTGTTTGCTTTTTGTCTCATCTCTACGGGGGGACCCATGACCTGTCCTGAAATGGCTGCGTGAGGCTGGTACCCGAGGCGAGATTAGTGGGACTCACGGAGATAGCAGGATGGGCACCACAGCGCACAGCGGGATGCACAGTGCTGCCCAAGCGTGCAGCACGATGCGCAGCACGTGGCACAAGCACGCAGCCCAGCACAGCCCAGCATGGCCCAGCTCAGCACCTGCTGCACTGGGGGACTGGGAGCAGTTTTTAATTAAAGAAGGATTTCCACCTAATGCCCAGGGAAGGAATGTGAATAAAACCTGCAGGATTAGTTTTCTCTTTTTGTTGTCACTGAAGAGAACTGTTTGCCTATAATACCTGCCACATGGTTTGGGTCCTGGCTTTCCTTCCCAAGCATTCCTATAAGAATCAGTGCCTGCACCATTAGCATGTAATCATTAGCATGTTAATCTTCCTTTTGCATATGCAAATCATAGTTATTTGCCTTCCAGATTTTAATTTTAGCACATAAAAATAAAAGGAAAGGAAACAAAAATAATAGGAAAACACTATGGGATGTTTTGGAAAGTGTTCTGCACACAGAGACACAGGCATGCCAGCTAGCATTAATGGTAGAAACTCCCCTTTGAAATAAGTGAGCTGGAGAGGTTTGACAGTGTCGGTCTAGGATTGGGATGGTCCCCAATCATCCTTCCTTCCCATGCAGGCTGTCACAATGCAGAGCAGCTTTGGTGAACGCAAACTGGGGACCATTTGTAGGAAAGCTGACCATAAGCATCCCCCAGGATGGGGGTTAACCAGTGACCAGTCCTTCAGAGACCTCTACCACTTATGGGGACTGGACCAAATCTAGTCCTAAATCAACCAACACATCACACACAGGTAGACCTGGCTCCCTGTGGGACTGCGCTGATGGCCAGCTCCTAAGGCTCCGTCCAGGGTGCATCCCCCTGCAATGCCAGCATAGCTGGCAGGACCATTATTTTTGCACTAAGCTGTTAATCAAAGCCCCTGCTTGCTGTGCGGGCATACGTAGTGGGCAGCAGAGCGGGCCGGTGGAGCTTGTCATCGTTAATGAGATTACGCTCCCCTAATCGCACAGCAAATCAGATTTTCATGCTGTGCGCATTTATCGCAGGCCGAGAGCGAGACGGGAGGCGAGAGGCAGCGCAGACCCAGCCTCCCCGGTCCACTTCAATGAGCAGAGGCTCT
This sequence comes from Sagittarius serpentarius, assembly GCA_034782735.1. Classification (NCBI taxonomy): domain Eukaryota; kingdom Metazoa; phylum Chordata; class Aves; order Accipitriformes; family Sagittariidae; genus Sagittarius; species Sagittarius serpentarius. Next base: position 17,586,764 of record JAVKLA010000036.1, on the reverse strand, counting down.
GCAGCAGAGGGGATCCGTTTCGTGTCTTTTAAACATTTATTTGTAGATGACTTCTGAAACCAGAGAGGAGGGGGCTAGCAGATTTGCCCGTGACCCCCTGGACAAGGAGCAAGTGTCACTGTGCAGGAGGGGGAAAGGAAACCTAACTGCAGGCTCGTACCTCTGGCAGGGAGGAGGACGCAGCTCTTGGCATGCCTGTCCGGCGTAAACAGCTGTGCTGTTTTCCACAGGGTTATGCAACTGTTTTGTTCCCAAATAATATAACCAGTGTTATGTTTAAATTCATACCAAATCTTGTTTATCTGGCTTCAGTTTCACAAAGAAATCGTGTGTGAAATTTCACCGGGGTCTGACGATCGCTGGCCACAGCTGCGGCGCTCGCTGCCTCCCGCGCGTCCTTCGAGGCGGGGCGGGGGCTCCCCCGGCCCTCCGGCCCCACGCTGGGGAGTGGGTTTGCTCCTGTTTGGGGACACGGCCTCTCGGGTGATCACAGCTTGTGCTGTCTCAATAAAGCCTGCAACCCCACAGCAGCTTCCCCATGACAAAACCCTGTCGCCGGACCTACGCCGACACGGAGCAAGGAGGTAAGATGAGGTCTGGGGGGGAAGGACCCCCCCCAACAATACCTAGCAGGAAGACCCAGTGCCCAAGCTACAGAGCATCGCTCAACCTAGAGGAGACCTTTAGTCTCCTGCTAAGCCCCAAAGCAACAAATATATCTACCACTGGCTGATCTGACAAAGCAGCTACATTTCTTTTGATGCACTCATCAGAAATACGGTAAAATGCCAAGGTCCAGCTTTGGGTGAAGAAAAGAAGGTTCATATAACCTCTCTGTGCTCTTGCTGCAGCCAAAACCATGGTCCTTTTAAACGCAAGTACAAATCCAGTGTCTGCGGCATCGCTGGAGGCTGCGAGCACCATCCCTGCATGTGCCGGGCGGTAACTGCATGGGCAAGTCACATGTTTTTGCAACTGCGTTTTAAGAGTCTGAGCCCAACTGTTCAGCTACATATTTAGGACAAAGTTGCAATAACCAGAGAGGCTTTTGAACTTAGGAACAATAGGAGCTATTTTCAATGGGTGAATAATGTTGAAAATCTGTCCCTTAACGTCAGCTCGCAGAATCATCATTTTTCCCAGTAAATAATATAAAAGTTTAATTTTTTCTCAATGGATTTCAATGCAACATTTACTTTGAGACCGTTTATTCATCATCCAAGACTAGCAGGGAGACAGACTGAAAAAGAACAAGACAATCTTTATCATTTCAAACAGAGCAATTCCAATATTTCTTTTAACCGTCTCGCTGTAGTTCTGCAGGTTTATATGCATCCCATAAAAACAATTTTAGGGAATCACTTATTTTCATGTTCACATTGCTTTGCTGAAGAGAAATAAAACTGAAACTCATCTAGATATTGCCACTGTTGGTGTTAAAAAAAAATAGTTTCCTGTGCAAAAATTAAGCATGTGCAAAGTAATGCACTTCAGGAGGGTGTACTGATGTTTAAAGAAAAAGAGACATTATTCACTTGGATTCTTTTTCATGGTAATAATTTCTAAGTGTTCATTAATGGCTTAAATATTGTAGGAGGTACATATTTTGAATTGCATAACGTTTTGACACTACTAAAAAAACTTTCTGAATAGACATGTTTTAGAAATCCAACTTGGAATGAAAACTAATTTTGAAATGTTGGAATCTCTCCGATTTCAAAGTAGGTGTCCTCATTACTCAGTGGAAGTATCTCTTCTTAATTAAAAGAATACATAGAAGCATTTTTCATAGCCTGGCAGCAGTGTGCTGGGCAAATAATTAATCTTGTATTGTCTTTTTGGCAGCATAGCACTTTCCTGCAACACTACTTGTGCAGTAGTTTATCCCTGTATGAACTAGGAGCAGGCTACGCTAAAATAAGGTTCTGATTCAGATACATTACAAGAACTGAGATTTTATAGCCATGAAAGCAGCTGCACACAACAATTAAAAACCAGCAGTTTATCTAATCCTGTGTTTCATGAACACGGGTCTTTTATTATTACAATTCAGAGATACCCTCCTTTTCATGTCAGACTTTGTGCTTGCAGTATTTGCTTTTTTGCTTCTTGCTGTACACATTTAAACATCTGTTTTCAGTTACTGACCCTCTGAAACACGACTTGCCACTGTAGCACAGGCAAAAGCATTGAGGATGGCCATGAAACCCCTGCTTTTGTTTAAAGCGGAGTTGCCAGATAAGATTATTAAACTGATTAAAAAAAAAAAACAATCTCAGGGTCACCGATGCTGGTGTTCTGGCCCACTTCTCTTTATTAGATAGTTTTGGCCAAGGGGCTTCGACTGATCTTGTCGCTGTTGATTGTAACCTCCTGCCCAGTGATGATTTCATCTTCCTCTCGACACCATTCTTCTGTGATTAGAAATGATCCTCTGACAACATGTCTGAAACAGAGAGGTGGAAAGGGTTTACAGATGCAATTAAATAAGTCATCAGCACACAATGTGCTGCGACATCTATTTCTATGCCGGTATCCTCTGACACCAACTTGGTAGGTACAACGGGAGTGTCTTCATGTCACAGTTTGCCACCGTGCATCACCTTCACCTTACTGGTGCAAAGAGGTTGTTGCCAGTATAAGAGCTAGTAAGAGGAGGTGGCAACAAGGGAACCAGCAATGTCCTTTGGTGATCTGCTGCACGTTGAAGAGGCTGGAAATCCTGTTAAGTTAAAGCAGAAGGCGAGGATGGTGATGTCGGCTCTGCTGCAATGTTCATCCCTTTAGGCAATACGCAAAGTGGAGCTGGAGCAAACTGCGTTTTCCCCACAGTGATGACAGGAGCTGCTTCCCAAAGCTCAGCTTCTGGATGACTGCTGTCCTTGAAAATCACCTGCTCTCCTGGACTGGGGCTCATGGCACGTCTGACTTATCCACGCACAAAGCAATTTCCTGCCAGATTTCCACTGCCGTAAGAGAAGGTTATAAATGATGCCCAAATAGCTGCTCCTCTGCTCTAATTAACAGCGTAACTCTACATAGTCCTATTTCGGGCTGGCGTTTTCCCATGCCTTATAATCCAAATGCTCCCCCCGCCTGTTCCAGCACTCGCTTCCCCTCAGATGGGACACGGGCAGAGTCCAGCGAGCAGTTTCCACCTCCCCTCTCAAGGCACTGACACACTGGCAAGGAGAGATAAGGTCCCTCGAGTTTAAACTTGAACAAAATGGAGTGAATGTGGCTGACTTTTACCACGAGCTCAAGAACATGGAAATTTTTAATGCATGTTTTGATATGTCCTGGGATAATCTATGACCTTTTGAGTCCTTTTTTATCCAAAGCAAACTTCAGAACATAATCCTGGCAGATTTCTTGGAATCGTGACGCTGAGTGATTCTACAGATATCCCAAGTGCTGCTCTGAGAGGAATGAAAATATCTTCAAATTACCCCCCATTTACCAAGGGATAAAAGTGAACAGTAAATGCAGACTGCTTACTGCATGGGAAGCCGTCAGAGCAATCAGTTTGTACGTCTATATTGTGTGTCCTAGCCCCAAAGAAATTCCTTGCATATCTCTGTAATATTTAAATAATGCCTGCTCCTTGGAAAACAAAATGTTTCACAGTCTTTCATAGGCTTTTCACAGCATTTTGGGGGTAAGAAGTTCAGCTCTTTCTCAGAGTTGCACAGTTTATCTGTATTTGCCCATTTTACCAGCATTCAGAGTGCACGTCCAGGGCATCCCAAGGCACCGCTGACTCGGCACATCACAGCCAGCTGCCCTTGCACGACTTTGTTCCCATGGCCAGAGCCATGGGGGCAAGCACCGTCCAGATTGTGCCCTTCACCCAGCACAAAGCAAGCTGCCTCACACATGAGATGGGACTTGTGTTGGAGAGAGCCATGGCTGCGAAGTTTTTACTCAAAGACACCAGGACAACAAATTGTACTTTAAATGTTGAGTTGCTCACTGTGCGTGCAGACCACAATGAATTTCTCATTACTGTCTTGTTGTAAAAGTCAAGAATTATTTTCCCTCCTAAGCTATGACCTGTCTAAACTCCCTGAGAAATTCCTCCTGCAACATGTACCATGGAGCAGAGCGGACTTGGTAAAGGACCTCCAAATGAGACATTTTTCACATGGACAATCCTTGCTCCCCTGCACCAGGAACAGAGTTTCTTTCACCCCTAAATGGGTAAGCATTATGTTGTGGTTGCATCAAACGCTACCGACGGCCAAGATAAGAGCATTCAGGCTTCCTCTAATGCAGAGTACCCATTTAACATGTGCCATTTTAAATATGTCCCCTTCAAAAGCTCTGCAAACACCAGCCAAACAGATCACAACTGAAAACTCCCTGTCTCACAGCGTGTAGACAGAAATGCACATGTATGTGTAGGCACGGCTCAGCACCTTTCTCATTGATCATAGTTTCTGGAGTGTTTAAAGGATTAAGATGAAGCTGTCCTAGATACCTGCTAGCTAATAGTTTGGGTGGCATGAAACTTTGTTTAGTTGCTCCCTTCAGCATTGTTAAGGGAAGTTTATAGGTATTTTGACACAAAGAAGAGGCGGAGAGGACAGCAATCTAAAAAAAAGACATAATTAAGACATATAAATGCAGTAACATCTGTCAGAAGATGTCTTAGGAAAAGGCAATGTTTGTGCCTTTGTTTGCTTCAAAATCACTTTGTTTAGCTGCCAAGAGGACGTTGTATGAGGAACTTCCTTTCCAAGCATCACGTGTATGCCATCGGCCCTCACTCTTTCCTACTCCAGGTAAGCTTTTTCATAGAATCATAGAATGGCTTGGGTTGGAAGGGACCTTGGAGATCATCTAGTCCAACCCCACTGCCGTGGGCCACCCACTAGGTCAGGCTCCCCAGGGCCCCATCCAACCTGGCCTTGAACACCTCCAGGGATGGGGCACTCACAACCTCTCTGGGCAGCCTGTGCCAGTGCCTCACCACCCTCTGAGTAAAGAATTTCCTCCTAACGTCTAACCTAAATCTCCCCTCTTTTAGTTTAAAACCATTCCCCCTCATCCTACCACTATCTGCCCAGGTAAAAAGTCGCTCCCCTTCTGTTTATAGGCTCCCTTTAAGTACTGGAAGGCCGCAATGAGGTCTTCCCGGAGCCTTCTCTTCTCCAAATGGAACAAACCCAGTTGCCTCAACCTTTCTTCACAGAAGAGGTGCCCCAGTCCTCTGATCATCATTTTTGCATGATTTCCAAACAGAACGACTGGTTGGACCTCGCTGTCTAACTCGTTCTCTCTGCCATAGTAAAAACCACGTGGTCTTGATTCTGGAGAGGACAGCAGCATGTGTGAAAGTCCATCCTTGTTCATCAAAGCACTTAAGCTCATGCTTAAAGCTAAGAAAACATTTAAGTGCTTTGATAAAAAGGGAAGATCTGCCAAATTGGGACCAAAGAGATGCTACAGTTAATTGATTTCCCTTGAGAACAGCCTGTATTTTCCCCAAAGGGCTAATACTGTAGTTCTTCTATTCAACTCAAAAGCTGTTCCAAAGCTGCAGCAAGTTTGATAGGGCTGGCATTTCTTAGAAGCTATTTATTCACCCATGACCAAAGTATTAAGACTGGCTCTCTGCAGTAAATATGCACAAGTGGACACACACTGGGCAATTCTTTGTCTTGTCCCCTGTTCTGCTGCTGAAGGAAGACACATGGTTTCAATGATGTCTTTGTTATCTGATCAAGCATCCAGTCCAATTTGCAATTTTAATGAAAATCAGACACCTGCACTGCAACTGATCTCCACTCCCAGGATTAACAACAACAAGGAAAAGAAGCATTCCCCCTTATCAGAACAACCAAAGCCACCAGTATCTTGTTACCAAAGCCCAGGCTGTGATTTCAGATGTCACCTGGGAGAAAGGAACCCTTTATCCCTCTTTGGACAGTGATCTCCTCAAATGGGGAACCAAACCAAAATGACTAGCTAGTGGTAACATTAGCTCAAATGGGGAGCTCTGGCCACATCACATCTCTGCAAGCTTCAGAGACAGGCTGTGCTGTCTGACTCCGAGGCAGCACAAGCATTGCACAGACCACGCAGCCAGCTCTCTTATACGTGTTGTTTACCAAGAATACTACCAGGACATGCATTTTTCGGTGTTGATTCAAGTTTTTTTCCTCTTTTTAAATCTTTACGGGGTCATTTGTAATCTGGTCTGTCTTGGACACAGCCTGGAGATGTCACACCCTGTAGCACTGAGCAAAACCTCCAAAAGAAATCGGGAGTGGATTTGGAAATGGGACAAGTACCCTGGTTGCAATGCCCCCCAGGAGAGGTCCCCCAGCACATCCCCGTGCCACAGCTGAGGCTGTGTGATGCCTGGGTGGGAGCATGGCCAGGTGCTACACATGGGGCATTCAAACATCAGGGGCAAAAGACCAGCTCAACACATGCCTGGCACCTGTTTGCAAAGCCACAGCTCCAATTAAAATGAGAGAAAGATATGGCACGTGCAAAAAATGGGAAATCATTTAATAGAGCGTATCAGAGAGGCTTCCTCCAGTCTGAGAAGCACAGAAACCCACTTACTCAGTGTTTTAGCTAATGTTTACTGAAGTACCTTCCAAAACGTTTCCTGATTTCTCCTCTTGCCTGAAACCTGTTCCTTTCCATCAGCTGGGCTGGTGTTTGTTGGTGTTTTTCATGTAGGGAGAGAAGGATAAGAGAAGGAAAGGAGGAAACAAAAATACTAGTGAGCATCTTCAATGAGCTGATAAACTTCAAAGACTACACCCAAATCAAGAACTTCTATTAAAACTGGCAATTTTTCACACAGCCTTTGGTTGTTGAAAGAAATTTGTTTCAGTAGAACCCCCCCCTCAGCTGTGGAGATGCTCAGGTAGCTCTGGCCAAACCAGGGAAGTTTCGGGTGCCAGAGCTCTCGGGATCTTCCTTGTCCTGAGAAGAAAGTCTCATCTATTGCATAATTTGTCTTCTTGTAGCATGAGCTCCCTCTTTTGCCCTTTGGAAGGTAAATCAGGCAGCTCCGAAGAAAGGGCCTGTCAAATAGTTTCAAGCCGTTCCTCTCTTCCTGTCCTACAGCAAGGCAAACAATTTGGAGACCCCAGGTCAGCGAAGCATCACATGTATTGCTGAATTGAGCTCTTTATGTGCACGGGCTTATGTTCCAGAGAGAGGCAATGATGCTTTTTATAGCAAGACTACTTTCTATTCAACTCTGAGTTGGGCTCTGCTTTCCTAATAAGGATTTTTCACCTTATTTTGCAAAGGAAACTGTATTATTTTGAAACTACATTTAGCCTCCCAAAATGTTCTTGAAGACACTGTGCCCTTGAGCTTACCACCCATGAAATAACAGAGGGAGCTTTCTCCCCAGGCTGTTTCTCTTTCTGTGTGGTTTAGGGACAGCCTCTTCGCCGTAGGGCCAGCGGGTCGTGTCCTGTTGTAACAGCCCCAAGCCCGGTGTGCTGGTGCTGCTGCTGAGGGTGCGCACACTCATTTCTAATGTGATGCAGGGCTCACGTAAGTTGATGGAAAAAAAATCTCCTGCCGATTCCAGAAGAGCTGGACACTCTCATCATGTCCCTGCATGGCATTTGGACATACCCTTGCAAGCACTGCAGCAGTTGTAACGTGAAGCAGTTCCTTAAGGGCCTGTTTGATATGTCCACCTGTTCATCCAAATTACGTCCACAGCGCTTATCTCTCCCATCCTGCCTCCTATAAACACCAAGTCTGAAAAAGTTGTACAACAACCACAACAAATGTTTAAACACCACGTTCAGGACCATGTTAAGTCTCAGATGTCTCCTCCAAGTCCCACTGTCCCTGTGCTTTTTGGTCAAGGAGCATTTGGGGAAGGATAGTTACGAACGTGAGACATTACCAGGCAACTAAGAGACGGTGTTTGCAAAAGCACCTGCAGGTGGGGTTACATGACCCAATGCTGAAAACTGGATATTTGCATTGTGTGCTAAAGCTCAGTGCTGTGATTACCCCATCCGACATGTCTGCACTGCACAGCAGTCTTCAGAGGGGCCCTGGAAGCAGTGCAGCTGCGTTAGCTATTTTTCCAGTGAGGAGCCGTTCTAATGCAGTTACATTTCCTAATCCTGAAGCTTGATTTTTGAGAGCTTCCAGAAGGATTTGCGCCCATGATGTGGTGCAGAGGTACCGATTTCAGTCGCCCGTGCCTAACTGATTTCAGTTCCCGAAGTTCACACTGTAATAAAGGAGTTTTAGGAAAATTATATGCAAAAACATTTATCAGCTAGTGTGGCGGGGATGTCGCAGGGCTGAACACAGCTCCTGTCAATGTCCCTCTGCTCTGGGAAGGGCCAAAGCAGAAGCAAGCCCATCCAAGTGCTGTGAACGTGCCCTGGGCACCATCCCTGCTCCCTGCTCACTTGTCACTGGATGTGTTCGGCCTGTCCCTGTGGGCATGGCAGGGCCATCTGGGCATCTTCTTTCCACCAGAGCCTCTAGGGACCATGACGGTCCAAAACCCAATCAGCAACAACAGCTCTGCCTTCATCCAAGGTTTTTAGCAGTTGTGGTATGACAGTTGGGGGGCGGGGGGGGCCGCAAAATTTAGATCTTTGTTTTTATCTTCCTCTCTCTTCGCTTCTTTTTTCTTTTCTTTTGTTTTTTAAGCAGGCAAACATCTGCAGAGCACTTTAAGATAACCATAGCAATGACATGAGGACAATTGGCAGGCACGCTCTGTGCTCCTCAGCTGCGCGCTGTGATTCACTGGTCCAGTGCTCGGGGCTGCGTCCGAGCGGCCCAACGAGGAGGGACCTCTTCGCATCAAGACCTTGCCCCGGGGTCACAGACAGAGCACATGAGAACTTTTATTGGAGCAGAACAGGGGGAACGTAGATATCAGGGGATTTTCAATGGAAATCACAGGTGTTTCTTCACTGCCTCCTCCCTGTGAGAGGCCCCTCTGTGTTCTGTTACAATTTGTTTTTCTGGCAACCAGCGTGCTCTATTTTTCTTGCCTGTGTTTTTATGAGTTATGTTTGGTTTCTGCTAAAACAACAGAAAACAGCACAGGGCTGGGGTTTTTTGAGTGGGTTGTTGGGTTTTTTTGCTTTTCCTTTTAGGAACTATGCAAAGGGTCATTTGGAAGCCCTGATTCCAGTAAAACTTTTCAGAAGGATTGATGGAGATTTCAGATCAGCTGAAGGTCACAGGTCAAATGGTTTAGCCCCCCAGGCGGGCGAGAAGATGAGATTAGCAGCCATGCAGTCGCAGCTAAGCTGTGAAAGAGGACGCAGGGCTCCACAGGACACGCACGGCGGCGGGAGGAAGACGAGCTTTTAGCAGTGGGCTTGCAAACCACTGTTTGAAAATGTCTCACTGAAGAGCCACTCTTCCACCCCATTTCAGAAGAGAAAGTGAACTGCACCTGGCCAGAAGCGAGGACATGGAAAGCAGCAGACACGTGTTTGCACAAGAGCAGGAGAATAAGTATCTCGTTTTTTAAGAGGAAGAGATTTTTTTCATTGTGGTGGAGGACTACGTTTTTTAAAAATATCTGGTATTGTGTTTAAGAGTAGAATCAGTTGCTATTCAGTGCAGGCCTGAGCCAAAGATCAAGCAGGGAGAAAGAGCAGGAGTTTAATAAATCTTTAGAGGAGTTGCTTTAAAAGGTGTCTATGTTTTGCTCTAGAAATGAAGTATCGGTATTGGTAAAATCCATTATCCACACACCTCCATCTAACCAGTGGAAGATTTTGGCTGTGTTTCAGAGAAGAAAACTGGTGGCATATGGTCTGCATAAAGCATAAGCATGACTTGTTCTTTCGGCTGGTCTTGGCATAGGGAAGGTCATGAAATCATTTTTCAGAAACCTCAGCTGGACCAAGGCGCAGCCTCCTCCCGTTTTCATCGTTCTCCCTACCAAGAACCTTGTTCATAACCACTACCGTCATCATCATGCCATGCATCTTCCCAGGACCAAAAATCTGCTGTTCTGAATACAGAAGCATCTTGCTTTTTCCCACTGAAGATAGGGATGGAGATTAAAAAAACCCAACAGGTATTATTCCCTGAGAAATGCATGTAAGACCTCTGCATCTTCTAACATTTCAGATTGTTCCCCCCATCCTTCGCCGTTAGGAGGAGAGGACTCCAGGCTCTCCGGTGGGGCTCAGGACCCAGCTCGTGTTGCAGGCGTTCAATATTCACAGGAACAATTGCTACCAACCACGCAGCAGCAGCCTGTGAGCCCTGCGAAGATGGGAGGTGATGAGCACCCCTAACTTTCATGAGTAACCCTACCTGCAAGACAGCTTTCAGGGGGAGGAGGACAGTGGAAAGTCTGGAAACAGAATATGGAAAGGAAAAATTCAAGGCCTCCATGTTACGTGAGAACATGAAGGCGAAATGCATACCTCTGTAAGCAAAACCAACAGTACTTATTTGCATGAACAAGCATCTTTTCTCTGCCTTTACAAAGAGTTTGCAAAGGATCAATAGACTGGCTACTTCAAATCATGCAGGATGGACAAACCCTATTCTTGTGGTCCGTGAGGCAGAAGAAAATATGTTATCCACCTGCCCAACTAAGAAATGCGTTTGCATGATGACCACAGCATTTACAGAGTTGGGAGGTATTGCGTAAGGTTGGTTCCTCAAAGGAAGAAAAAGAGTCTAGGCAGCTTTTTTTTTTGTCTACACAAAAAGTGATTTATTTGAAGCCAAAATGTGTGAAGGATTATCTTTTGAACCTGCCAAACTAGCTGCAGACATCCTGAAGAGCAGATTTTATTATTATAATTTTGCATTATATTATTTTTCAAAGAATGAAAGAAGCTTTGGAAGCAGAGAGACAAAAACTGCCTTTCCCTTGACATATTTATTCCTCAGATTAAGTATGTGTAACTGTATGCTATATACACACCACTGCAGATAAGAGAGGTGTTAGCTGTAGGACATTGCAACGTCCGGGATGTAATTTATATCTCTCCCCACGTTTTCATTCTCAAACATATGTGGTTCATCATATTCTTTGCCACTGCTGGACTTTGGCAGGCCTCCAGCATTTCAGAGGTCACTGGGTTCTTGAATGGCTGATTTGTCAATAGCTACTTTTGCCGTGTTTACCCAGGTATTATTCAGCTTTGTACCACTAAGACAAGGTGGTACACGCTGGTTCTGTTCTATGTATTGTTTATTCTCTGGTGTTTTGACCTTAGAGTTCATCTATGAACGTGTCCAACCAGCGCTTTTAGAAGCTGCTGTGAGGCTATAGACATGAGGACAGGGATAGGGTAGGGTAGGGTAGGGTAGGGTAGGGTAGGGTAGGGTAGGGTAGGAGCTGTTGTTGGGGGACACCAGTTAGAGCAAGATGAATTTGACATTTCTATTAAACTTGATGTTCAAAAATTTAATACACAGCAGAGGCATTGCTCCTCTTCTCTAAAACTTATAGCATGAAGGTCAGTCACAGCTTTGGCATACCTGTTTTGGATCCTGCTGAACATAATATTGAGATACCTCAGGAAGGTACTTCTTTTTATCTTACTTTACATTTAAAAATCACAAATTTTATCCCAAGGGATAAAATCTGCCCTTTTCTTGTGCCAGCCAAGTACAAGTCCGAGGAAAACTAAAGCAGCACAACACAACAGGTAACAGTTGAAGCCCAACCCCACTGCCTTCGTGGCAGTGTGGCTCTGAAAAATCATCTTAGGACGCCAGTGATGCTCCACCAAGCCCAACCTGCAACTGTGAAAATGCCAACTCCACAAAGACCTCCAAGGACTGAGTCCAGCCGCTTGCCGACAGACGTTTTACAAGCCCAGTTTGCAGAGGACGGCTGTTCAAAGCTTTCTGAAAACCAAGACCTTTAGAAGTTTCATTAGCTGGACACCCAATAGCTAAGGCATCCTAAATCCCTAGCTATTTCTGAACATCTTGGCACACAGTGCTGAGCATAGGAAATGGGCGAGATTAACGACTTCAGCTCACACATCGAGCAGGATATGAAGGGCTACATGTGCTATGTGCATAATACATCCCTTTTGCCAGTGTCAATCAAATTTTAAAGCACAAAAAAGACATTGTACCCACTTGGAGAGCAAACATTTCACTTCTCCTGATCAAAACATAAGGGAAATATCCTCTTTCTTCCTGTCCTCCTGCCATCATATGAGCTGGAGAATACAATTACCTAATATGAAAAATAAGATTAAATAAGCCAGCAAGTTTACAAGCTAAAAATTCAGAGGGAACTGCTTACTCTCATTGAACTTCTTATGTTTTTGTTGCCTGAGAGAAGATCGAGGTTTTCCAAAGGTGTATTCAACGATCTCGCACAAACATGCTCTGCTGCACTAGATATTTCTTATCAAGCTCGGACTGTGAAAGCTGTGATAGGAAATGTGCCATCCATGCACAGGGCTGCTGGTGGGGATCTGAGGCATATCTTGGGCATGTTATCACACGCTTTGCATTGTCTACTCCCTCCTGAGAAAGAAACACTCTAATCAGCCCGACATTTTCTCCTTCTGGAAATTACCAGCTCATTTCTCTGCCTTTTGCCTTGCGTTGATTAAACACCTTCCTGTTGAAACAGTAACTAGACAACCACAATAGCAGCAAAAAAGACTTTGAAACTCGGTATCAGCCTCCTAGATGCCTGTTCTGTTTCACGTGAGACCAGAGTTATTTTGAATGCATGGGCAGGGACTAGGTGGGGAAGGATTGGAAGAAGAAATTTTTCTGCTTGGTTTAATAACGATCACCTCCTAGTCCTATTCTGTACCTATGTACACGTGGCTTGGATTTGATTCCTTTGGGTTTGGATAGCGCTTCCATCCATGACCACCAGGAGAGGATCCCCTCTGCAGAAGATCTGCTGCTGCTGAACTCGGGGAGGCTTCTTCTGTGAGCGAAGTCATACATACTTGAAATATCAAGGCCAAAAAAATGAAATCTCATACCACCCAGAAATTCTAGGAAATTTCCAGTTCACTAATTGAAAACAAGATACGTGTCTGAAATTTTTTCCAGCAGAACCTTTTTCCATTTTTTCTATGGGAAAGTGTTTTCCCTCGCACCAGCCACACTATCCATTTAGATCTGCTCATTCTGGTAACTTCCAACTTCTCAAATACTTTTAACTGTATTTCCCAAGTGTAGGATACTTTTGCTGTGTCCTTTTACATTAGCTAAAGTGTAAAAGGATATTCTCTAACAGGAAGGAGAACTCAATCATTAAAAATGTACACACACAAGCCACTAAGGCGGTATACATGCAAGGGTAACATTTATCTTATCATACTGATACCAGCTTAGTGCGATATTGCCTCCCAGAAAGGGAAAAAAAAATTACACTAAAGTTAACATTGCAATAAGATAAAGAGTTTTTTAACAAGTAATTTTATCCATTCAATTATCTTCTAGCACTTAGGCTTCTAGGCTGCCCTCTTCTATAATTGTCCTTTCCTTACAGGCAGTTTTTAACTTTTCACCTCACTAAAATCTAGTGCAGGAAAACCAAAACTGCTCATCTTTTTACCTAAACTGGTAAGCATCTAGATCTCAGGCTGCTTCTGTGAATACCCAGGAAGAAAGAATGCTGTTCTCAACATCCTGTCTATACGGGAAATTAAATGTTGTGTGGATACCAAAATATTCCCTGTGTTACAATGCTTATCGGCAGAAAGAAAAGAAATATTACTGTCCAGAAGTTATTTTAATTTCAGGAAACCCATAGAAAAATTCTAACTGCACAGGGAGAATCCTTAAACTTCTCTTGCTTATGTCTTATTAATAACCGAGTTGAGAACTTTCCTTCCTGGGCAAATACTGCATTAAGCTTAATGACACTGCATTAGTCTTCTCTCAGCTGCAACTCTCTGACAAAGGGCCCTTAGTTTAGTGGGTTGCATGGACCTTATGAGCTTGCAAGGGAGTGATGTGCAGAAAAAAGGCTGGGTACAGAAAACCTCCCATGAAAATGAAAAGGCAATTCCAGCATTGGAATTATTCAGCTCCATGAGAGGACATTCAAGTGTCGTGGTAAGCAGCGATCCCAAAACCAGGTCCTCCCAGACTTCATCTCAGCTGTGGTTTGGATCTCTTCTTTGTTCAGTGCTCATGTTTCTTAAACCCTTATTCTTGCCAATTTAAGGTTTTTACCATGGCTATAATAACACCCTGGTATTCTTTAAATGACAATTTGGGATAAGCATATTTAGCTTGGGCATCACTATATATGAAATATATTAAAATGAAGAGTCAAATTGGCTGATTACTCCACTCAGTGCTTCACACACTGTTGAAAAACAGCAGATAACGAAGTGAAATTTCTTGGTTATAAACTTACTAGCAGGCACTTTAAATCCTTACAAAAGTCACCTTATACAATACCTCAGTTGAAACTACTCATCAAATTCCACTCAAATTTGCTGAAAATAGTTCACTAAAGCTTTGCCTAGAAGGACGCCCAGCTGGATGCTGAGCAGGAAGACAGAGCTGATTGATACATGCATATGTACATGCAGACATCCAGAGAAGATTTAAGAGCCATCTTCTGCTGCAGCTGTTTTCATAATTTAGACCCAATGTTCTTACTCATTGCACGTAGTTGTATCAGCCAGACTTAAAGGCATGAGGAGGACCTAAAGATTGGTTCCAACCTAAGCCCTCCTCATCCATCTTAGTCATTTTACAGGCTTATAGCAGGAGTTTGTCCTTAGAAGCGCACATACAAGCCTTTGCTCGGTCAAACCAGAGCTTTAGTTTATTGCAAATCAGCCACTTTGGACAAGATGACAATGTGATGACAGCAAGCCTGTACCATCAGTCTTTATGAAAGCACCATGAAGATAATTTCTTTGAAGTTTCACAGGATTCAAAGCTTCTAAAGAGCACACTGGAGCAGCATTAAAAAAGGGGATGAAAGTTTAGTCCAGCAAGAATGACACAACCCACTGAACTCCTGGGACCTTGCTATCTGCATAGTTCCTACCGTAATCTGCCTGTCTTCAGGCCTCCAACAGTAGCATGTTGCATAGCATATTTTGCCTATAGTGTCAGCAAACCTGCTCTTGAAAAAAACAAACATGTAATGGCATCATACTCTTATCTTTACTGTTACTAACAGTTTCTCTAAAATCCCCATCAAAGTCTGTGGGATATTCAAGACAGTTCTTGTCATAGCAGAAATAAAGGGTAAATATTAAGCATGTCCTCTGACCATTCCTAAGCCGATTTTGCATCAGTTCCTGCGTTCTTAACCAAAACAGTCACCCGCTTTATAGTGAATCACTTACCAAATCATCTAGTGTTTCTGAATTTTTTACCCCACACAGGTGATGAATTCCCTCTCAGAGCAGAGGCTGTAGGTGGGGGGGTAACTGCTCTGCAGAAGTCGAAGCTCGCTAGCAAGAAATCTCACAGTAAAATGATCCCTTTGATTCAATGCTCAAAGTCAATCCCTAATATTACTCATAAGCTTAGATATAGTTTTGAGAGGGACAAACCAAAGAATACAACAAGAGATGGAGAACCACATGGAAGAAGAGAGCCTTAGGGATAAGAGTGCAACTATCTTTGGTCCAGTCCATTTCCATTTACAATTGCTGGGTTTTTCTGGGAAATCCTGACCCTTGAGACAGCAACACAAAAATTAATTCCTTCTTTCATTTGTATACACAGCTCTCTCCTCTTGATCCTTCTTCATAAACCATGACATCTTCTTTTACAGTAGCTTGCAAATGCAATCTTTAGTGGGGTTTGGGGGTTATTTTTTCTATTTGTCCACATTGGAAACAGTTTTAATTTGTCCACAGACCTTTGCAAATACATTGAGTATAATTCAGGTTTAATCGCTAGTGATTAGAGATGAGTCATTGCTAGAGAGTTTGCTTTGGTATAGCTACCCAATTTCCTCTGTCGAAGAATATACAAGGGAGCTGTAGCTGAGTACATACCTTGTAAATCTGGCCCTGACTCAGACAGGAGAAGCAGATGGACGAGGCTGGGTCCCATTTCTTTTTTAGATCACATATAACAAAGGTTTGCGTTATTGCTGCATATTCCAATTACTTCTGCAGTTTTTCTAGGTACTATTGGCCCATAAGTCAATATGTCCAAGAAACGCACAGGACATACCGGTTCACTGCAGCATCTCCTCTTCCTTCTGTAAAAGGAGATATTGTTCAAATGCCAAAGTTACATGGCTGGATTTCCAAAAGCACTTACTATTTCAGTGACTTGGTTCCCACAGATAGCCCAATGAACTGTTGAAACACCAACCTGCAGGTCTAGCAAACTGAAGGGGAGGTGATTTCTCAGGAAAGATCTTGCTTTTAACGTAGCAAAATTCACAGATCCTGTGAAATGCAGGAGAGGTCCAGTGTTTGGACTCTGAAGGCAGCTCCTCCATCCCCGTCCCAGATCCAGCTTGCCTCCCTTTTTCATTGATTGCAGAGGCAGCGGAGGGGACTGAATCCCTAATTTAACATGCTAGCATTAGCTGACCATGTCTTCAGAGGGAATGGGGCATGTCACGGTCTTGCAAGACGTGTATACCATGCTGCCAAGAAAAATCCTCATCAAGGACAGTATCACATCCTGCTGTTTTTACAGCTGTCAATTTTTTTCTTCCTAAAATGGAAGCAAACCTTTGCAGACAAACTCATCCCTGGTGTAAGTACACTGAAGCCAAGTTCAGTATCAATAAATCAGTGCCTTCATCGGGAAAGCAATTGCATGGTTGTTTTTATCTGCTATTATCTGTAAGTTTAATTGGAGTACAAAAAGTAAGTAAATTTTTAATGACAGCTGCATTCCCCATCCCAGCCTGTTGTATGACCTTCAGATATTGAAAACAAATGAATAATTGAAAACAAAGCTTCGATCATGCAACTTTTAGGTGTTTTTGAAGCTTGCCTAAGAGACCTCAAAAGACTCCTTGCTCCTACCAGAAAGCAAATACTTCAATCAATTCTGATTTTAACCATTTCTCCTTTAAAAATAATTAAAATCTATTTCTGTACTTCTCTAATATGGCAAAAAAATCCTATATAAATGCCAAATTCTGCTGGTTTTCATGTGGCTTAAGTCAAATACATTACTGTAGATTTATACTGCACTAAGAATCCACTGTCTTTATGTTGAGGGACTTCAGCTTTGGTACTCATAAAACCAGTCCAAATTTCATATGGAAACACTGGATTTTCTTGCAGAAAGAGAATAAATTTATTTTCCCGTAAATAAATTAAACAGACAGGGTCAGGAGTTCAGAACCAGCCCCTGGACTGTTTTAGCTGATACTCTGCATCTCTCCCGGGGCGGCTCTGGCTGCCCCAAGAACGAAGCTGCAGCAGGAGCTGCGGGGCCACCCAGGGAGAAACCCGCAGATGTGGTGACAGTCAGGAGACACCACACCCGTTCCTGATCACTGTACGTGAAAACCAAACTAACACCCAGCTCGGAGCAGCGTGGCAGTGAAAAAGGCAGGCAGCGATTGGGTAAAATCCAGCAGAAAAACCAGGCCTGCCTCCAGTGACCACTTTGAGTGACACGGGGATGGGGCAGAGCACCAGCGCAGCAGCCAGTGCCAAGACCTGTCCTCCACCACATGCCGAGCCATCACTCCCGGCAAAGTGATGCCTTGCCTCATTGCAATGCCGGCTGCGTGGCCACGTATCTTTCTTAAACTCTTTTTTTTCAGGGATGTGGGGTGGAGGAGCAACAACTCTGCCCGTGAACATCCTTGCAGGAAAAGGGATGCGCAAGCGCAAATTTTACCTTCTATATGCATCCAAAAAAACCCCCCACCTATATAGCAACCCTCCTTTGCTTTTTGCTTTGGCTCTGTGTCTCACCCCAGCGCGGAGGGTGGCAGGCGCTGACCCAGCCCAGCACCCAGCTGCTCCCCAGCTGCTGCCCGAGAGGTTGTGGCACATTTTCCAGTGACGGGGCTGAGCCGGTGCGAAATGCTGCACATTGCAGCCAGGCCTGGGGCACTCGCCAGTGTTTTAGAAGCCCCTGAGATTTCCTTAGTTAGAAGAAAAAACATCCTCTGAATTCCCTGCTTGGGCTTTTGCTTTGTCTTAAAGGAAAACAGCAGGGGACAGGGAGGGAGAGGTCTCTTGTCCATGCTGCTGCGCGGGAGAGAAGCTACTTCTGGCATTGCAAATAATTACCCGTGCATGAAGCAAAGAGTTACAGGAAAATGCTACCTTCAGCAAAACCTGGACTTGCCTGTGGTGGGAGATGGCCCAACGGGAGAATGGGCCATTGACAGCAGCACGTATGTGTGCTTTATTACAAGTGCAGTTGCTTGTTGCAGATAAACCCTAATTGCCAGTTGACGTCCGAAAGCTCGACTCGGTGCTCGCAGGTCTCCCCGCAGCATCACCCTCTCTGGGCATCGTGGTCATTCAGCTCAGAAGGCCTTACTGTTTTGGGAGTTTTCTTCATTTTAAAAGCCTGCTAGAAAGACTATAACCCATTGCGTCCTGCAGGTCAAATCTTTCCCACTGCTGCACAACTGGAAGCTGCCCTGGGGAAAGTGCAACTGCAAAGGCATTTCTGGAAAAGCTGACGTTTTGTTTTTGCATTCTGTCTTTTAACTGTGAGGCTTTAGAAGGAAACAGTGCACACAATAATGTGAAATGTTTAATTTATATATATTCCATTTTATGTTTGCCATCAGGTAGAAATTCAGTGTCAGGGAGAAAATCATTCCTCAGGGCAAAACAACAGGTAACTATTCGTTTCCCAGAGTGGCAGAAGACACTTCTAATATTTGTAGCACATTGGTGCACTTTTACTAGCGATCGTCTCACGTAATTTTTTGCTCCCACTTTATGCCAGCAAGTGCAAATTCACTATTGAATTAATCATTGTCCTTGGCAAAGCAGTATGGGTTTTTACTGGGAAAAGTATGAAACTGATAGGGGTTTTTTTTTCTTTAAAGTTTAGTAGATTTTAAATTGAATATTAAATGAAGTAAACAACTGGTATTCCAGTTATTAGAATGCAATATACTCTCCTTTTTACATACCCAGAGCTCTTCATGGAAGAAAATGATCTTTGTATAATTAGCTAACTCAAGCAAAATTTATCCAAAAAGGAAAATGCCGCATGTGGGATGTGAGTGATCAACAGCTTTTGAAATTAATAGGGATTGAGCACTATATCCCCAAAACATCTTTGCAAACCTCAGACTGAAACCATATTCATATGCCTTGACCCCAGTCTGAGTGAGGCATCCAGCCCAGATTTCTCCCCTTAACCTGTTTTTCATTTTGAATGTGCAGTTTACCTTTAAGAAATTAATCTTTTAAATATGAATTGGTTTTCTCAGATGCCTGGCTATCACAAAAGGCTCCAGACACTGCCAGGAATGAGATTACAATGAATATTGGTATTTGTCATGATTTGTCTGCCTCTTTGCCGTTTTATTTTATGTTTCAAACTTGAATAACCTAGGCCATGCATATTAAGCACCTGTGGCTTGTCCATTCACAGGCACACTGGGAGGAAAAAGGACAAGCTTTATTTTAGAAGTGCCCGGTTACACACCCAGCCCATAGCTATGGGAGTAGTCGCTTCCATCTGTTCAGCGGGAAATGACTCTCTCCTTTGTCAGATTTTGGGGAAACTTAGAATTCCTTATTTTGAGTGCAGCCGGCCAAAATGCATCCTCCCAGTTTCGCGATTACGGCCGGGTTTGGATAAAGCACTGCAAAACCACGCGTTGCAATTAAAGCTCGGGCGATGGGCAGCCGGCAGCACTGCTCTGTGCCGAGCAGGAATCGCCGCCTGGTCCGGGCAGCAGGTCCCAGGGTAACCCTGCTCAGCATCCCTGCACTTGGGGGATGCTACACATGTCCCTGCTCACAGCTGGAGCCCAAGTGGCACCCGGCACCTCGGTCTGACGTGATGCCACAGCCCCTGGGTCAGGAAGGGTCTGAGCTACAGCTGGCTGAAGGCTGGTGAGGCAGAAACTGGGGACTCCTCCTCACTCACCCCATCTCCACGCTCCTCCCGCGCCCCCGAGGTGGACCCCAGCCCGCTGGGGCACCAACCTGCACAACCAATCCCTCTCACCAGCTGCACCCGCTACATTCAGAAAAGACCAGAAACGGTCAAGTCAAAGCAAACTAAGTCTTTTGCCTTCAGCAAGAGTTTCTCAGGCCTTGTTGATGAAGACAACATTTGGTTTTTTGGAAAGCAGATGTGTAAAACCCTACCAAACGCTCCTCCTCCCGGCCTGCCTGCTGGCCCTCGTGAGTTTGGGCTGTCTTGTTTGTACACATTCAGTCTGCTATGCATTCGCTGTGATTCCTCTTGATTGAATAAAGCATTAATAAGATAATCAAAACAAATGCCACTCTTTGGCTGTCCCTTAAGCATGTCTGAAGCTACGTAAATCTTTCGATATGATTGCTGGAAAATGGGAATGGTGTAAAACTGTAAACATAGTGCCATATGGCTTACACGCAGTTTCACAATCAATCAGCATTAAATTAAAAGCAGGAATTATTACTGAAGTTGAAATGAAGTACAGATAGCAAATGTGAGTACTTACAACTTCTGGGTCACGCTTGAGCAAGGAAATGATGCTAAGAGCTATAATTGGTTCTCCTTCAAAGGAGCCTTCAATAGGACCTCAAAATATTTTTAGAAGGAAAGAGTCCTATAGCTCATCCCCAAAGACCAGCAGAAGGCAGCGAGCTGAGGGGGTGCACGCTGGGGGCTCGCCTTCCCCACCTGAGCCCTTTTTCTGCTGCTACCTCAGTGTCTTAAATCTATGTAATGGGCTAACACTCCCAGCAGGTTTGAGGCTGGATCAAAGCAAGACACTGGAAGGCACCGGCAGACCCTGCACACCACTGCAGAAGGGAAAGCATGATCGACCTTTGAGGATTTAAAGAGCCTGTAGCATGTTGAACCTAACCCTGGCCATATACCCTCTTCTCACCAGATGCTCTGTGCCTGGGTGAGGACGAAGGGGGTTGCCACAGCAGTCGCTGTATTGCATTTCTCCCCCTGACTATTTCAGTGAAGGGTGTTGTTCCCATCATGAGCCCTGCCTTGCATTGTATTGGCGCGTTGATTGCATTAGAGATTTTCCGGGAAATCCCCTTTCCAGCAGATTAGCAAGTCCCTCTCCCCACCCTCCCACCCCACCATGCCGGGCAGCGAGACTCTCCGTAGCCCACAAATCCCGGACCAGTTAGGAGGAGTTTTGGGGTGGGAGGGCTGTAGGGTGAGGGCTGGCGCTGTTGCTAATTTAATCCTTTTTTTCCCACTGCACCAGAGCCCACAATACACCGGGGGCTGCAGCATCCCCAGATGGCCACTCTCATTTTATTAAAATTTGAGAATTTTTTCTTGTCAAATCAAAATAACTACTGGTTTCTTTGGGCAGTGCCTTAGAAAACCAGGTCTCCTTTGAAAAGCAAGTGAAGCAGAAAAAGCAAACAGCTAGGTATGTGGGGCTCAGTGGACATGGGGATGTTTTTGAGGGTATGGCCTTTTTTCCCAGTATTTCAAATCGGCCTAAATGAATCAGGACAAAATAAGGATCAAAATTCTGCCAAGAAAATGACCTTTTTCATACAGCTCTTTTAAAGGGACAGTTCTGCCCACAGGAGGCTCTTGTCTTAGGCCTCATCGATACAAAGATCGGGAGAAATACATATTGGCATTTTGAGTTAATACGGAGCTTTCAGATTTTATCCTCTCACTTTTAAAAAGAGTAGAAGGGCATTCTTTGAGCTAGCTTGATTGGCTTTGCTAGTTTGCTTTAACCTCATTAATTTCTGTTGCAAAACTGACAATCTCATATACCAAAGCTCCTCATCAGGAGCGTACGTAGACCTACTGCCAGCCTTAAGGTGGGGTGACGCTCCCACTGAACCGGCAAAAACTTCCTCCAGGCAGGGAAGCTACTCACAAGACCAAGCGCTTGGCTGAAATGGTGCCTGGATAACTGGCGCTGCGGGGGAAAGCAAGCGGCCCTCAGCTGCTGATTTCCCCGGGCCACGGTGTTTGCTCGGGTGCTTTTACCACTGTGAACGGAGGCAGCAACAGAGCAAATGAGATTGCAGTACTAATTATGGTTGGGAAAAAAACTGGGATTCACTGTTGCTCTCACCAG
Organism: Sagittarius serpentarius; assembly: GCA_034782735.1. Lineage (NCBI taxonomy): Eukaryota > Metazoa > Chordata > Aves > Accipitriformes > Sagittariidae > Sagittarius > Sagittarius serpentarius. Next base: position 17,564,617 of record JAVKLA010000036.1, on the reverse strand, counting down.
GCTATTTGTTTAATTATGAAAATATTCTCATTAATAGACGAGATACAAGAAGCAAGAGCTCTCGCCCCACTGAGCACCTTGTAAGTCTTTATATCACTGGTCTTTATACCACACAGGCCCTTTCTCAAAAGCATCACAAGCTCCCCTGGAACCCTCCCACCCTCTTTGGTCTCCTGGCCTGCAGCAACCCCAGCAGACTTGATCCTTTAAAGATCACAAACCTTCTCGTTTTCTGCTTGTTTATGTCCATTTGCTCTGCTGCCAAAATTCATACTGTTTTTTTCAAAATGCTATTATTTTCTAAAGAAATATGAAGTTAACTCCGAGTGCCACATCCCTTCACTTGAGCCGTGTTTTCACAGGAACGCCACAGACCCCTTGCATGTCAAGAAAATGCTTGTCTGACTTTTAAAGTCCTATTTCAACAAGCCCTTCAATTGTTCCATCCAACTGGGGGGAGGAAAAGAAAGGTAAAGCAAACAAGGTACACTTTTGCCCCATCTTTAAGAGAGAAATCCACCCCACGCACCCAGCGTTGATTCGGGCAAAATGCCAGCTTGGGAGTTCGGTGAATTATCACCTTTTTAGCAGAGCAGAAAAAAAACCTTTCCCTCTTGTATGAGTTGCCGTAGTCCTGCGAGGGCCAGACGCGGCCAAATAGCTCTGGGGTGAGAGACCCCCAGGGGAGGGGGCCCCCACGCAGTGTCCCCACGCAGGGACGAAGCCACCAAGGGACCACAGCTTCTCCTAGCTCCCCATCTGCATCCAAATGCGGCTTGGGCCTGGGAGGGCGGGAGGTAAGGGAGGGTGTTTTTTAAGTAATAAATGAATAAATAAGGAATAAAACAAACATTGCCAAAGGCCACAATTCAAAAAAACCCAAAGGGAGCCGGAGCGTTACGAAATCCAGGCAGAATATGGGAGCGCTTCCTTCACTGTTTGCATTACAACCAGCACCCAAAAAAGTTCACACCTGTGCTGGGAACCTTGCCTAAAAAAAGCCCAGCCAAGTATTTGAAACAAACACATTTTCAGACTTTTCTAACCCCAAGGCATTTTCGCAGGGATTGCCAAGGCTCCGAGTCAAAGCACGGAGAGGAGAACAAACAAAACAACCCTCGGCCAAGCCCGGCTCGCCTGCCTCGTGCAAAGCCACCCCAGCGGGGTGACCGCAGCCGGGATGGGGAGCCGGGTCGGGCCGGGGACGGGTTTCCTAAAGAAAAGGCTCCTCCAGCATCCCGGTCCCACCTCCCAGTGAGGGCGTCATAGGGAGGAGCATTATCAGCTCAGTATCTCCAGGAGGAAGGGAAGAGCACCCTGATTTCAGCTGTCTCTGAAGCTAAGTAGGACTAGATAACGACACTGCACAACATTGCCATAAAATGTAAAAATGGGCTCGAAATGACGAGCTGCGAGTTAAGCGAGCACGCTGCGCTCAGGGAGGTAAGCTGCTCGCTTTTCGGTGGGGTTTGACAGTAGCTTAGTAACTCCGTGTCACCAAAATATTGATAGGGTTTCCAGCCTGGCAGAGCCCGCGTACTGCATGGAGACCAACTGTATCAACAAACAAAGCAACCCCTCGGTGCTGTTCTCTGTTTAGTTAAGCACATCTTCCTAAAAGAAATAGAAAGGTAATGCCTCGGCTATTTATACAGCAATTTACAACACGAGTCGCTGCAAACAGCCTGCTTGCCCTTGCCACACACTGCAGATGCCTGGGCTGTGTTTTTGCAGTCCACCTTGCTCAGTGTGCACGGGTGGCTCCTGCCAAGCGGTAGCCAGACACCCGAGCAGACACAGACAATTAGCAGCGTCCCTCGTCGGACGGCTGGACTTTCTGTGTGGTCCTGCTCTTCAAAGCACGGAGACTCAAGCCCAGACCCATGCAGCGCGTAGGAAACGCTTGTAGGTGGTTTGTCGAGAAGACAAACCTCCCCGCCGGCCATCCCGCAAGGAGCTGGACCGCACTGAAAGCCGCTCTGTGCGTTTTCTGTCTCACTTGGGAAAGGCACGGGGAAAAGGAGCTGGCCCTCCCTGCCACCACTCACCCTGCCAGATGTGGGGTCAGACATCCAAGTCGACTCGGCCCCGTAACAAATGCTCCCCGTGGAGGACCACGGAGGTCCCTGTGCCAGGCAAGCCGGCAGCTCCAGCAGATAAAGCCAAGGTTCAAAGCCATCCCTGTGATTCATCGACGGATGGCAGAGCTGTCAGGGCTGGATGTAGGCTCCCGCACGCCTGGTGAGGAGGCTTTAGGTTCAGATCTGTCCTGCTAGGGTGTCACCGAGAGACTTGTGGTCCTCCGTGGAGGCTGCTGGCCTCATCATGTCAGTGCCCCCGACAGGCAGTCTTGGTGGGGATAAACCAGACAGTCACGTTGGCCCCATTTCCCCAACAGGCGATGCTAAGGTGAGAAAAGACTGTTGTTGCTACTGATTTGGGGCTTCTTTTTAACACAGGACACCAGGCTCCCTGCGTAAAATTAATGCTTAAGTTACAACCTTTGGATGTAAGGACAAAGAACTGGAAAAGAGCTCTGAATCCAGTCTCCTGCCATCACAAAGGAACACATGAAGTCTCTTTCAAAAGCCAAAAAAGCTCCTTTTAGAGAACCAGAGGGTTTTAGCTGTCCTTATTCCTCCCAGGCTTGTAGGAGAGGAAGGTTTCCGAAGGCAGGGCTCAGCCCACCAGCACCCCCCTTCCCCTGCAGGCCCCAGATGCCCCCGCAGAGGGCAGGGAAAGACGGATGCAGTCAGGGCTGTAGGGATCCCTATTGCTGAAAAAAGCCTGTCAGGAAATTTGGGAGTTTCACTGCAATATTTTAGTGGTAATCACAGTTAAGGAGAAAAGTAAATATTTCAGAAACTCCAAAAGAAGGTGGGACAGGCAGATCCTGGGCTTGGGGTAAGCCAACAAACAGCTCTTGCTCCTGGGAACGCCTTGTGTCAGCCAAAGAGCTGTCTCAAGAGCTGAAGGTGAACAGTGGAGAAGTAAACATCCTCATCTCCTGCTACGTCAGGGAAGAGGCAGTAATACACGACGACACCTCCAGCTTCTAGTTACTCTGGGTGAAGATTCAAAGCCCTTGCTTGAATCAGCCTAATCTGTTAGCATCAAGACCCCTTCTTCTCCTTTGAGTATCCAAAATCTGAATTCCTAAAAGGAAAGGCACTCAGAGACAACATGGGGATTAAAGGCACTTTACAAATGCTCCCTTGCAGGGCAGGCTTGCTCCCACACGAACCCTGAAGTTTTCCAAGGGAGAAGATGACTGCAGTTTGTGGCTGAGCTTCATCCCACCAGCCTGGCCTGGCTTTGTGAGCGGTTGACACAGTGCTCTCCACTGCTGCTGGCATCTAAAGCAACCTGAGCTGTGGGCCAAATGGTGCCAGCATAGGTCTGACTCTGCATCTGTACCAATGACACCGTCCCCAGGGCAGCTCTCTGCACCCGGCATCTGCTCTTCTTCGCTCTCCGCAAAGTGAAATGTGATTGCGTGTTTGCGACTGCTGAACCCTCACCGGAGTCTCAACGGCTCTGCTAGTGTCTGGGCTCCTGAGGGAATAAACAGAGAGGGGAGAAAGAGCCAAAACACCAGGGGAAACAAGAGAGGAGAGGGGGAGCTGCCAAAAAAGACTCCCTCCCGCTTGTTCAGACAAAGCTTGTCTCACAGCCAAAACTGGCAGAAAAATGCTGCCCTATAAAAGCAGGCAGGGAGCAAGTAAAGGGAGAGGTGCTCCTCACTGTCGGCTGGACACTGGGGTTCGCGTGCCAGGGGAGCGGGGCTGGCTCTGCTGAACCAGGCTCCTGGGGAACGGGCGCAGCAGGCACCAGGTCCTTCTGTGGGTGATTTGCATCCTGTTGGGAATGATGGAAGGGAGGAGCAGTGAGAGATACCCAACCTTCCGTCTTCTTAAAATGCCCCTCCTGACATTGAAGCAGAGAGGAAGCTTTAATAAACAATCTTTTTTTAAAGGCTTCTGTCTCCATCTTTTCTGGATTAAACTGTGCCGTCTGTCTCCAATCTAAATGTTAAGTCGAATCGGCTACAACATGTCTGCAGAAGCCCCAAGTGAAGCCTGGGATATTGTCTGGGTTTGAAAATACTCTGTTTGAAAATCCCACAAGGTTCGAAGCTCTTAAAGCAGAGCCCACCAGAGCTGCTGATAGACATCCCTCTCCTTCCTGCGGGCTTTTGGCTCTCTGCGGAGCCGGGACACAGCAGAGCATTTGACGATAGTCCAGTGTTTTGGAGAAGACAGGGTGGCCGAGCAGAGGCGGCGCGCAGCTGCAAGTCAGGAGACGCAGACTGAGCTACCAGCTCCATGACTCTGGATTTGTTGTGTCCTTTCTCCATTTGTTACTGACAGCATGATAAAGCCTTTTGCAACATCGATCATCTTAAAACAATAAACCCCATAAAACAGAGCAAACATCTTGCTTCCAAACACATCAGCATTAGTGACTTCAGTTCTGTATCGGCTGTAAGTGCGACTTTATTATGATAAAGTAGGCTCTATCGGTCCAATACTCTTAGCAAAGGCTACTTTAATGGGGTGGAGTTTATTTTCCTGGACTACCACACACAGTCACCACTGAAGAAAACAGAGAGGACTTGATAGGACTCAAAAGCACACAGATAATTCTTTGCAACTTTAAAACTGATTTAATGTTTGCACATATGTAACGGTCCTGGATGTTTTTAATTCTGAGAAGTTGCTAAGGATGTCCAGACGAAAGTTTTATGTGGGTAATTAAAACACAGAGACAACCCACCCTAACCAGCACAGTGATGCTGCTTTGCAAAGGCTTGAACTCAGTATTACTTGGTCTTGGTGGCTATTGCCCTTTTGTACTGGGCACCCCAGCATCCAAGCTGATAATGAAGTCAACTTCAACTCCAAGAGCCCAATTTTCCCGCCAGCTGTTATTAAACAATGTCCTGAATATTTCCCATCGCTTTTTTTAGTTTTTCTTCTGCCCTTTTTTTTTTTTTCCCCTGCATAGGAATGTAAAGCTCAATTTGTACAAATACTCATGCTGATGACATCCTGGCTTCAATGCTTGCATGCTGCTGCCAGTAAAACCTGATGGACTGAGTATGCGTAAAAAGTGGATACAAAGGGTGTGATCACAGCTCAGGCAAACTCATGGAAAAATCTCAATGAATATTCGTGACATTTTTGTGGCATTCAGCCATCACCAGCATTTTGGACTTCTCCCATCAGTGTTGCAGCCAGTTGTGGGGAAGGGGAAAAGCTTCACTCTTAACATAGGAGTTATCAACCCTTCACTGCTAAATTAGGACCAACACAAATTTACTCCAAATGCTTTGCAACACTTAGCACAGCCTGTAAACATTCGAAGCACAACCCTCAATCCAAGACACGCCCTCCAGTCATCCTTGATGTTCTTTACCCCTGCAGGCTCAAAACACAGGGCAAACACCAACCTCTCCAAATAATTTCAGAACCCCTGACTCCGCTGCTAAAGACCAAATGGCAAGTGGGGCACTGCCTTTCTCACAGAGATTTTACCTTTGCAAAAATCAGCTCGGATTTGGAGAGCACCTGGCGCAAGGCAGAGAGCCTGAGCTCAGCCAGGTCCTCTGGGAATAATATTTTCTCTCACCAGAAAAAGTTTTAACAAAATCTTTGGATATTTCTACTTTATTCGTAGGACCCTTGCTTACTCTGAGAGAGAAAGACTGTTGTGGGTGAAGAACAGACACATTTCCCTTTGCCAGCTTCAGTCACCTGAAATACCATCTCCAAAGAAACATCTTCATTAAAACAGATAGTATTTACTTTCTGCAGTGAATGTGACAATAAAATACATCTAAGCACACTGTAAAAATGAAACAGTAGGACCGTTACATCACGGCTACCACACTGCCAGGGCTTTTGGTTTGTTGGATCCACAAAGCTTTAGCAGGAAAGGCTCTTAAAATTCAGTCAGCTTGTGATACTGCAAGATGCCAGGTCATGCCCCTAAAATGTACCATTTCCTCATGAAAATTCGGCTTACAGGAGGTTAATAAACCAGCCACTGCTGCAAGAAAGTGATGGTGTCTCTGGACACCACCACCTCAATGTTCTCCTACATGGATGCGAGGACATTGTTTTGGGTTGGTCCCAAAGACGGTGCTCGGTTATAATTATCACAGCTCCGGCTTGGAGCTTGTTGGGGCTCACACAGACCCACAAAATCTTTAACATATTATTTCACAGAAACAAAAAGGCTGGCAGCAACCTACCGGGCAGACTCCCGTTTGCTCAAGGACGAAGCGAAGAGAGGAGAGGCTCGGGCAGCCTCCAAAACCCTCACCAGTCATCAGCCGGCTCAAAGCTGGGCACACCGAAGGAGTTGGCGACCCTTCCCAGGTATAAGGTGTCAGCAGTGCTCGTCTGCACCAGATATTTACATAGTCCCGACCTGGCATGAGGGCAGTGGTGCCCAGCGAAGGATGTTGGTAGGAGCAGGGGCCTGAGACCAAACACCTGAATGCAGCTGGGAAGCACTGACACTTTTTTGGGTCCCAACCACAGGTTTTTTCCTGTCATCCATTGCTGACATTTTTATTAATCCCTCCCACTTCCCCGAGTGCTCTAGCTGACCTTCAATTCAGTCCAAAACTCACTGGAGCCTTTTTCCAGTTTCCTTTGTGGGACGTGATAAACTTGCGCTAGTAAAACCGAACGCAAATGGCTTCAGTCTGACCTGATGCAGCTCTTCTGGGATCAGTCTGACTTGGCCAAAGAAAAGACAAATATTCACTCCGCACACAAAACAAGACAAAGCTGCAAAAAGTTGTTCGACAGCTTTTTGTCATACAGAGGCACTTTCAGAGTTGTCAGGACATGAAAGAAAGCACTATTAAATAATATTTGACTTGTGTATTATGTCACATGAAGTAAACATCATCTGTTGCCCTGATGGCTTGCTTCGGGTTGGAAAACAACCGCCGCTGCCAAGGCACCCAGGCAACTTTCTAAAACAGGCTCTTGCCCAAGTGCTCGGAGCAGTTTTTCTGGCTCCGTGCTGCAGCCGAGCCCCTGGCAGAGCCAACCTCCCGGCCGTGGACAGACAGACGGTTGCAGAGGATGCCTGAGGAGCCTCAATTCCCGTCGGGCTCAGTCGGATGAGCAGAGCTGCATCCCGCTCACACCCTGATTCCCAGCCCCGGGAAGAGATGCAGACCTCCACGGGCAGCCTTTGAGGCTGGAGCCCGGTTTCCAGCTATGGGACAAGCCCAACCAGTCGCTCAGATGGAGACCACAGACTTACAGCCATAAGAAATGTGGTGCCAAGTATGCGGAGCCACAGGGAAAGGTAGAGGAGCTGTGCAGAGATTTTGGCTGCAGCAAGGGTCAGATTAATTCAATATTATTAGTAGAGAAATGAAATCAGCAGAAGAGCCACTCCAAAAATTCATCCTGGAAACACAATTTGTTTAAGGGAGAAAAAAGATGCAGGGGGAAAGAGTCAAAACCAGAAGGTGACATTTTGCTTGGGAGAGAAATACAACATGATGCATCAAGGAGAAATTAATCCCAGCCTGGAAAAAAAATGCTTAGGATGAAGAGCTGCTTTAAAGAGCAGTCTGGGGTGTGCATGCGCCAGAAAAGGTTTTTGTCTCCGCCTAAGAACATCTCCGTCCAGGAGACACCAGGAGGTGCAGAGCAGCAGACACCGTCCCCCTCGGGCCGGCTCTTTCCTCTCTGCAGCACGAAGAGAAGATGTGAGCACCAGGATGCAGCGATGGTCTGCACGGCTACACGGACTAGCCCTTGTGCAAAGACAGTGCGGTGAGTGGCACGGTCACCCAAGGAGCACCCAAACCACTGCAAATAATGACAGCACCTTCAATTCAGGACATATAAAGAGCACCTGGAAAAATCAGTTTTCTTGGAAAAATTCCAGCAAAGTGCTGTTGAAGTGACTCCACCCCAGGGAGGTTCTGCACACATAGACTCACTCCTGTGTGGAGAAGTCACAGACTCGGGATATGCACAGTTGCTCCTGGAGATTCCTGCACCCCAGGAAACTCCCATCGCTCAGGGAAGCTGTCAAAGATTCTGAGCGGAGCCCAAGACAATGGGGTTGGCTTGGGAATGGCTGTGATTTTTACAGCACTAAATTTGATAGATTACCAAGATTTATTGTTTGTTTTTTTAAGGAAAATGTTTTATGGAACCCAAAAATATTTTGCTAACGAAAATAAAAAAGCCACTTACAGAAGGCTTTGTGAGCCACCACATAGACAAATGTTACTGAGCACAGTGTTTAAACTGGGATTAGAGACACGAACATTAAATACCAAGAAGCAACACAACCTCTAGCTTGGGAAGTGCCCAAGCCATCGATTGCTGTGAATCAAAATTATGACGAGGGTGGTATCAGGGCACTCTTGCCTTGTCCTTAGACTTTTTCTCTCGGCATCTGCTCCACGGTCCCAAACACGAGGCAGGGCTAAACTTTGGTCTGGCCCAGGGGAATGGTCCTAACCTACATGCAAACACCCGCCACATACAGGACTCCATTTTGCGGTTGGATTGCAAACATCTCCTGCAGATACCGGGGCTTTTGTCTTTGGATTAAGTACAAAGGCCTGGTGGAGGTTTACAAATAAATGCCTTAAAGATAAACGCATGAAGTTTTTGTAGGAAAAGATGTTCTTGCAGGAAGTGAAGGAAAAGCAAATGTGAGCTAATCAGGGCAAAGACAGAACAAATGAGTTCATGGCCAAAAAACCCCTAAATTCATTGCCATAAAAGATAAAAATTGAATGACTAATGAGAGCACTGCTCTTTCACAGCGGGAGGAAAACTGGATAAAAATGCAGAGATCTTTTCACCAAACAAATCTCTTCTACAGGAGGAAAAAGGGAAAAATATAAGAAATATAATTATCCATCAACTGCTTAGCCAATTTTCTCTTGGTGTCCTGTATAATAAATGCAATTTAACACTTTGGGAATACAAAGGGAGAATTGTGTATGGGACCTGAAAAACACATGACGGACATTAGTAATGGAAATTCAAGTCTTCCCAGCCAGGCAGGCATGCCCCGGGAAGAGGCCACGCTGTTACTAACGGGGAAAGGGGAGAGAATGAAAGCAAAAAGATGAGCAAAGGAAGTCATCAGTGAAGTTGGGGGAACGAAAAAAAAAACCAACCTCTTAAATTAGGTCTGGCCACTCTCCTTGGTGCCTTTGCGCTGGTCCAGAGGGGCCTGGGAAGTCTGAGCATCTCTCCTAGATGTGCTTAAATAGGGCAGGTCGGATCAAACCGCACTCCAGAGGGGCTTTCCCAGCTGGGGTCAGCCTCTGCCGGTGTCCAGCCTGCCCTTGCAGCAGACCCCATGCACGGACGGCTTCACATCTGCACTTTTGGATGATTTTATGGGAAATGACATTTTCAAGGGAGGTGAGGAGAAGCTAGTGGCTGCTAACCACAGCAGAGGTGGAGCAGACGAGATGCTGGCCAAGCCAAGGCCGGGGCTGTGTGTCATTGTAATCTCTGCTAATGCTTCCCTGGATAACAAGAGTGTGGCTCGGTTGCAGCTGGGCTGCCCCAGTGGCCCCCAGCCCCACTGGCCAGTGGGAGACTGTATACAGTCCAAAAGCAAAGAGAAAACCACACGCCTGAAGATATCCTTCCCCATTCATTCATTTGCAATCAGCCTCTCCTGCACACTAAATGATTTCCCCAGGTTTATTTTATGTAGCGCTTTTCAATGGTTACAGTCGTCAGACACTTTCCATGACAAGACACTGGTTTTTCAGTTGCTTTGCCAAAATTCAACTACTGGGGCTTAAATTTTCCGAGTGACCATCTGCTTCAGTCTAGATTTTGGGGGGAAAACATCACTTGAAATACGTCTCCTGTTTCGTAGAATGAGCTCATGGAAAACAGGGTTGTTTTGTCTACGTTTAAGAAAAAAAAAATGAATCCTCACTGTTTCACTGAGCAACACTAACATTTCCATACAACAGAGCGAAACATTAAAGCTTGCCGGAGGAGAGAGGAGTTTGCAAGTTCAAAGCCATAAGAAAGAAAGCATCACTGCTGGGGAGGCTGAGCGGCGGCCAGGGAGTTTTGCCCATCACTCCAGACAGAAATCTGCCATCAGACAGACTCGCTCCTGGGACAAACGCAGCACCCCGCTGGGGACCCGGGGCATGTCCTCCTTGGAGCAGTCACTAGACCCTTGCTGGATGGAGCAATTGCACATGTCCGCACGTGCATCTGCGAGGCTCTCCCGTTGATGCTTGGCCTGAGCAGGGGCTCTTTTTGCAGGGCAAACGCAACGTGGTCATGTCTGGAGAGTGCTGCAGAGGTATTTTCAGGCAGGCTAGTTCAAAATGCAGCTGTGATTACATCATTCATTAATTCGTGGTAGAGAAAGTATCCCATAAGTCAAGAGAAAGAGAGATTTCTAGTGCTTTGACGCTAGAGATTAAACAGAAATAAACACATGAGTATCAGTAAAAGCGACTGCAAAATACCAGAAAAGGTAAGTGGTTAAGAACAGATAAAAAATAGTTATGTTAGCCTATAATAAGGATTTAACTGGAGGGAGGAGAAGGGGATATAGAGACCATGACAAATGGACAAGTTCTTCCCTGTTTACGAATAAAGGATGTTTTTAAAAGAATAAAGAGCATTTTTAGAGAGGGGAGGTGTGGGCAGGAGTATAGTTGTGTATAGTCCATTAAGCTGAGCGTGCTGCATTTTAGTATTGCCTGTCTTGAAAAATGGCTCCGAGGTATCTTGTACCAGCACGTGTTGTTAAATTTAATGGATTAGTTAATACCTTATTGTCCATAGCACTCTTTAAGAGACGATGATGTTTCCAGTAGATTCAGTAGCTGCCTCCAAGGCATACACGTATCAGTAATGAAATCCTACTGCTTTCTAAATGTTTTGGAAAAAAGTACACAAAAAAGGCCCATAAACAAGGACAGCAGCAGTAGATACATTCTTCTGAATCTTTATAGCCCGTTTGGGAGCAGTTGCATATGGAGTCTGCCATGCAGTCCACAAGGGATCAGATCCGACATCAAGCAACGCCAAAACCTTCACTTGTTGCTTGGGTCCCCAGCATTCAAGGTGTATTCAAGGGACTGACAAACCTCCGTCCCTTTAGCAGGGTCCCTGGTGACTGTGGCCAACAGGATCTGCCAACTCCCGCCCCCCACCCTGCTCTGCCCTTAACCCACTTTTTTGCCTTTTTAAGATCAGAATTTTCAGGTGTACTTGATAATGAAGCAACTGTTGCCCCTTTGTACCAGTGCTGGGAGGGGATACGGCACACTTGGAAATAACATCTCCATAAGCCAAGCGTCAAACCGAGGATGCCACACCACTGTTTTAGTTATGGAGGCAAGAAAATCAAGAGGTTTTAAGTCAATGAGTAACTAAATAAAATAACTTAAAAATACCTATTAATCTTAAACCAAAAGGAATGTTTCAGGAAAACACCCACCTCTCCTCCCGACCCTTTGGAAAACTTCAAATAAAGTCTTCAACACATAACATGATTTTTCTTGATTCAAAATAAAAGAGTCTGCTTTACTTTTGGGTTACTCAGACTTCTTTTTTAAAAACTTCTCTGTTTTTGAAATTTCCTTTTAATGCTGGCCTAAAATACACTCAAATCTGAAGGATGACAAAATGAAGCATGAGGATTTTTAAAAAGCTTTAGTAGAAAAGTTAAAGACCAACAAGTTCAGTCTCAGTTCACAAGAGCTCCAGACCTTCCAAACCCTTATTTTAAAAATAAATATGTCCTTCCTTTCAATGATTCACCTGCCCCTTTGCAGCATGTTATATGTAACAGGATGATAACAAGACTCGGAGAAGATGCTCAGGCACATCAGTGTTCAGGTCTGTCTTGCGTCTGCGGGACAATGTCTTCTTGCTGAAGGACGCTGGTGGCACGGGAGCACCCACAGCAGTGCCGTAAGTGACTGCCAGCCTTGGCACCCTGCAACAACTTGCCCTAACCAAGACAGCACTTACGTATAAGCAGAAGCACACACCTAAATAACCCTCCAGGATTATGTAAAATACATAAATGTGCATAGGCCTGAGGAGTTTCACTGAACAAATTGGGCATATTCGCATGAATGAACTTTGGCAAATTTTTCCATGAGTGTTAAAGAAATGCCAAGAAGTATCTGTCTGATGGGAAAGAGCTCTGTTGCTTGCAGTATGGCGGGCTCCACATCCTGAAGAGCTCGGAAAGGCTCAGGCTGCAGGGAGGACAGGGACGATTCCCCGGGCTGTTTTCAAAGGAGATTTTAAAAATATGGCCTGCACGTGGAAAAAAATTGGGAACAGCTTTCATAAAAAAGGTTTTGTTCTATCTGTTTAAGTGAAGATATTTATGGTGTCTGCTGTGTCATTCCAGATTTGTCATGGGCCATTAAATATCCACCTGGATATTGCATCATTTAACTACTGGAATGCGTAAGCATTTCTGCTGCTCGTGAAAGAGCAACTATTAGCTGTATAGAGCATAAGTGCTCTGCTATACTTTAACAAATAAATCAGAAAGTGGAGCAGATAATACAACTGTGTTCAGTTGTGGTAGACTGACAGTTATGGTATTTATTTTTTTAACTGATCATGACAAGAATGTGAGTAGGGGCTTTATATATTATTTCTGGCCTTCCCTTGAGTTTGTTAATCTTCTCCGGGTGTCAGCAGCATTTTGGAGATCCATCTGAGGGGGTCCCTTCTCAAACGAGACCCTGCACAAACACGGTCAGAAGGCAGCCCCTGCAGCCTCATGCGCAGGCAGGTGCCTGGTATGGACCAAAAAAAAGCCCATCTGGCTTCAAAAATACACTCTAAGCTTTGTGCATCTGAAGGTGAAAAGCTGTTGCTCAGTCAAGGTGGCTCCGACCTGTCAAGATCTGGAACAGGGTCTCAAATTCTGCTTTTGCGCATGAAACATCCACAAAAATACCCAACCTTTTTTTAACAACCGCTATGCCTCAGAGATGTGTCCAGCCTTAGGTAATGCTTTTCAGACTCTCCCCTCATGCTGGCTGGTCCAGCTGCTTCACACTTGCGTTCGAGAACTGCCCACCTCCTCTAAGTGTGGCTGGCGATGCACGTCGTCCTCCAAGGGGGACTTTGGGGGACATGCAACATTACTACAAACACCCACGCAGCATTTAAAGTGGAAGATAAGACACATGGTTACACAAGGCACGGAAATGGGTATTTCCTCAAGAGAAAGCATCTGATGACGTATTTCATGACTACGGCCCTCTCTGGTGGTCCTGGTTTATCCAAGATTAAAAAAAGGTTTTAATGCCTCATTCTGAACTGATGAAAACAAGGTGCTACTGTAGCTGTGCTGCAGTTGGATGTTGGCACATGATGTTCGAATCCAACGGGCAGGGACAGCACTGGAAAAGGCCGACTCTGCCAAATCCAGGGGGTTGAAAGTACACATATTTCCTTCCAGTCCTCAGTGGGGATGATAGAAAGGAACCTAAGCCCTCTCCAAAATCAAAATGTAGTTGTAAAGTGTTATTGGGAAAAGTGGTTTCAGTGGGAGGGATTTAGCCAGGCGTGGGGGGAGCTGGAGTGTGGATTTTGGGGCTGGCTCTCCTGGGGCGGCCTGTGAGCTGAGTGCCCTGCTCGAGGGCCAGCAGCCCCACGGCCTTTGGCCACGGCGCGCGTCATCCCGCAGAGTCCCCCGGGGATGTGGATATTGGGAGCATGTCAAAAAGGTCAGAAAATCTGGCAGGTCTCTACCCAGATGACATCAATTTTGGAAGAGCTTCGCAGGAATCAAAATCCTGCTGGGGAGAAAGCAAATGTCCGCAGATCCGCAACTGCAGGGGAAGGAGAAACTCTTTCTGCAGGAGGGTTTTATGGTTGCTCTGCAAGTCACCCAGCGTGCTCAGGCCCTATCAGATACCCATTTAATGCCTCCTGGTTGTCACTGGAGCGGCGGCAGCAGCTGCTGCAGACCTGCGGGTTGGTCCCAAGTAGGATGTTCCTCCGTCCCAGAGCTGTAGGAGGTTTTCTTTTGTAATTCCAAGGGACTGGACCCTAAATCTGCCGTGTTTAACAAGCTGCTCATGACGGAGGGCCCCACCCTCCTCCTCTGATACCAGCAGCATGGAGCAGTGAGCAGGCAGAGGAAGGAAACTGAGCACGATAGAGTTCCCTTGCAGAACAATTTTATCAGCAATTTCAAAGCCGTTCTACCCTTCCCAAGCCCAGAAGAGGCAGGTGCTCACAGTTTACTGTACAACACAAGAGAAGTGTGAAACAACTCTTACTGTACTGGGACGTACGGATAGAAAATCTCCCTCCAGGACAAACATATTTCAAATAAACCCATCCTCAAGAAACACTCCAGGTTTAGGAGAAGCAGGTTCTATAAAGTAAGCTCCGTGGCACTCGTCTTTGGAGGGGAGCGGGGCAGAATTGTTTTCCTTGGCATTTCCCATCCCTTTTTGCCTCAGCAGCAGCCAGGAGGAAAGCAAAACACACACGTGGTCCCCAGAACGGCGGTGGGGAGAGGACAGGGCGAGTTTGCAGGCTGGGGTTGGCATTAGGGTGCTGCGGTGCTCTGGAGAGCCTCTCCAGTGCCGCCCAGCATGAAACCAGCAGCTCACTGCCATCAACCAGAGCAAGGAGCACCGAGGTCCTCCTTTAAAAATAGGTACTGCAACACACAGAAAAGGAAAGCCTTGGTAAAATGCACATGCAATCTGTCGATGCAAGGCAAAGAACAAGCAAACAATGACACCAAGTAGGAAAGTGATGTATCCAAAAATCCCATCATAACAAAACTATTGTCTCACTACTGCTTTGCCCACTTAGCCTCTATTACCTGACTTTCTCCAACAACCACTAAAGCCCACAGGGTGCTTAAAATTGGTTATTCCTTTAGTTTAAATACAGCAAGACTCCACGTGGCCAGTCATTACAGAGAAAGCAGGAACACTGGCAGCAGGACCCATCGTAGAGCAATCTGTCCCGATAGCTAAATGTCAGCAGACAGCAACAGGTAAAAGTCAGGCTGATATTTGCTTTGCTTCTTTCCCAGACCAAGATCTGACTAGTAACAGCTGCCTACTTTATGGCTGTCTCTTTTTATTACTTTATTCCCCTCCATGCCCCCCAAAAAAGGCAGGAAAAAAAAAGAATGGCTAAAATTTATGGCTAGAAGAAACCGATTACTGTTGGCAAGTGAACTGAAGGGATCAATTGTTCCATACGGCAAAAGCCAAAGAACTCAGGGCTCTATTCACAAGAAAAGACTGATGTGCTAAAGGGCATGGAAATGCCACTTTTATTGTGTGGCGGAGAATTTTCACATTTGAATCCAAATTCCATAAGAAAGCGTGGTATGCAAGAGACCCAGCTACAAGGGCTGGCCAGACAGCATGTGTGAGCAGAGAGCATGTGCGCGGGGAAAGCATAATACCCTGAGCACAAAGGTTCTGTGTTCACGTCCTCCCGGCACAATGTCGGGCTTTCACACAGGCAGGGAATTACGCGCAAAATGCCTGGAAGTCAGCACCAAATGTGCTCTGAAACAGGCAAAGCCAGAGCAATGTTCTCCCCTTCCCCACCCAAGCATGGACCATTAGGTCCATTGCTGGCAGTGGTGCGAGAGAACTTGGTCAAACTCATGAGAATCCCTGTTTTAAGGGTGGGAGATTAAAACCCTCATGTTTCTGTCCTTCAGGAGAAGGAGCGGCAATTCCCAAGCTGAGCAGGCTGGGGCCGTGTGCCTGTAGATGGGAGTGGGGATGAGGGACAGCGTGAGCTCAGGAATCGGTTACGGCATGTTGGGAGAAGTCATCGGAGGTAGGACGTGAAGAAATACGAGACCCTTGGCTTGAGGACAGACATGCAAACTGTTTATGTATTTGTACAGTGGGGCATGTTGATAGAGCAGTTAAGCATGATGGATCCGAAGAAGCCAATTAAAGCTGTATTTTTGGACGTGCATCAAAGGCAGCTCCCAACGGGGAAGCGGAGGGTTCGAGGCACGGCGTTGCCCAGCCAGCACGCCTCGGCCATCTTGGCCCCATGTGCCGCACTCACGGGGGTACTGTCCCCAAAGGCTCTTGGTGCTGGGTGCTGCACAGAAAGCGGGAACAGATGACTCCTGCTCAACACTGGGGACAGCTATTCATTACCAGATGATTCGGTGCTTTCTGATAGACAGCTGTACAACAGCAGAGAGCCAGATAGGAATTTTGCTTTGCAGTTTCTCAAGCAGAAAATGGGAGTTGGGCCCAAATTTAAAAAAAACTCCAATGACAGCTAGGTACCTCACTCCCCAAAGGCCTTGGAAATCACAGCCCTTGCTCAAGCGAAAGAAAAAAAAAAAAAAAGAGAAGTTTTCAGAACAGCCAAGTATAAATTCTTCTAAAGCAAATGCCAGCGTCGAGATTTCCCAGGTTTTGTTTTGGGATGCTCTGTCTGCGGGCATCTGAAACTCAACGAACATCAGGACACACAAATGTTTATGCATTTAGAAGGAGGCTTGTGGCTAAATTTGGGCAAAGGTTAGTGAACTGGAGGAGGGGGAAAAGGCAGTGGGAATGACTTCAGCCTGTGCTAGCGCAGACGCGAAGATCAGCGTTAGAAGCACAGCTCCCATCTGGGGCTGGCGCAGTGGGAGCGGGCGGTATCGATGGCTCTCTGGACGGCTGACAGCACAGATGTACTGCAGCTTAGCCTGTGACTAATTTTAACAAGCTGCTTGCACGGTTACAAAAGGCAGATCTGTTGGCATTTTTACTTTCAACCACCTGGTCTTGACAAACATTTTCTGCAAATAGCACATATGTCATGAGGTTGGACTCGGGAGGTGTGCAAGGCAGGGAGGCGTTTGAATCCCGAGGATGGAGGCAGGGGCTGGAAGTGGTCATGGCCGGGATGTCCCACCAAACAGCATGGGTCAGTGTAACCAACAGCGGTCAACGGGCTGAAAAAAGGCAGCGTTCATAGGAAGAGGTGAAACTTTTATAGGACAAATGATGCAGATGGACAGGCCTATTGCTCATGATGGACACAGTGCCTTCTCCAGGTGTGGACTGGAGCAGGAAAACCCTCAGTGTATTGGCATAAACCTTGCACCGATTCCTGTCCTTGCTGGGTCTATCCTTATTAAATGTCAGAACGAGAGACAGCTCGAGAGATAAAAAGCCCAGAAGATGACACAGGTTGGACCCTTTAAAAGAGATCATGTTGAACATTTTTCATAAGAAGT
This sequence comes from Sagittarius serpentarius, assembly GCA_034782735.1. Taxonomy (NCBI): domain Eukaryota; kingdom Metazoa; phylum Chordata; class Aves; order Accipitriformes; family Sagittariidae; genus Sagittarius; species Sagittarius serpentarius. Next base: position 17,547,352 of record JAVKLA010000036.1, on the reverse strand, counting down.
TTTTATTTAAAATAGCTCCCTTTGAGCTCAAAGCAGCAGGGGAGGGCGCAGCTACAGAGATGTGGTGCTTTCAGGGGTAATCCTGGATCGGTTCAAACTCTCAAGCTGGATGCCATTGGGCACTACTGGGCTCCCTGGGGCAAAGCTGCTCTTTTTCTATGAGATCCACAGCACAAGCAGCTCTGAGGGACCTAAACATGCAGCAATGACCACCACAGTTCTCCTTTTCTCGTCCCACAGTAACATCCACCGCCAAAATTCAGGGAGGAAGGACTGGTGTGAATTAGTGTTCGAAATGAGCCAAATTCAAGCATCATGACTAAGCACAAAGATGACAAAGGAGCTACTAACATAGTCTCCATCCCTTGACATCTTCACTGGCAGGCCATTTTGGAATAAGAGTTATTGGGCTCACTGCCAGGGTGACTGGGTAAATCCAATGATTCATGAAATGTAAACTTCCAGTTGTTGATCTTGTGACACTCTTTGCCCTTAAAACTAATCCAGCTGTTCACAGAAGTTTCTTCTGGTTTCCTGGAGCCTGGCACAATGAGGGAGATGAAGTGCAGGAGAATACAAGAGTGTAATGTCAAACTGGTGGGGCCACGTCTTGACTTGACTAATTAGTAGATCTCTTTTTGCAGATAGGGACGGTGAGGGACTGCTGAAAGGCTGGGCTTTGATCAGACAAGGGAAGAGAGGACACCAAGTGGTGCAGAAACTATCACGATGAAATCACGTTTTCTGCCGCTTAGGAGGATGAAGCTGGTTCTTCTCTCTGCATCTAGAATTAATTTACTTTGGGTCGGGCAAGGAGGAGTGGAGAAGTGGGACAGCCCTGGAAATCTGCAGACCCGTTCTCCTGTTAAGACACGTCCTGGCTGGCAAAGCTGAACTATTGTTCCAGCTCATTTTCAGGCTATGCTAGAGCCATTTTCAAACTTCAGAATAAACCAAAAAGTAAAACAAGCAAACGACAATGCAAGAGCTTATGTGTCAGATCAGCTGAAATGCTGGGTCTCTCCTCCCCAGAAAGTGTTTCATATTTTTACTGCAGTGTTACCAAAATGGGCCTCCACTGACCTATTATATAAAGCTCATAGTCAAAACCAGACCATTACAAACTTTCTGCACACAGCCTTACCCCCGAAAAGGGTCAATCAGGAGTTTCAATAGCTGGTAAAATGCACACTTTCAATCGCCTACGCAACACACAAACTCTTCACAGCTTGCTTTAAATTAGTCATGGGACAGCAGAGAGGAATGAGAAGGATTTGAAAAGATGGAGATTTAGGAACAAATGATAATTTATGTCTTCCAGAAAATGCAAGTCAAACCTTGCCTGTTCTGGCCCTTCAGCACTCCTGATGAGAACAGGATATGTGTTTAGCATATCTCCGAGGTATTCTCATATGAACATGACAACCGGGTGCCTACTGTGAGGACAGCTATAACAAATCACCCACATTCTTTTCAAGCCAACGCTGCAATTGTTCTTCTCGTCAGATCATCTGGCTTCAGTGTGGGCTCCCTTCAATCTCTACCACGGAAAGTATTTCCAATAGTTGACAGATGTCTTTCCTCGCTCTACACTCCTTTCTTACCCTCTTCAGTGTTAGCCTTACAGGAAATACCGAGTTAATTGGAAAGATTAGGGAAGGTCTCCTACAACCATTGGAGGAGAAAGTGGGAGCAGACAGAGTGCAGTAAAGGGAAAATAATTCCTTTAACATTTTACTTTAGTATTAAACTTTAAATATTAACAGCCAGAGGAAGGAAAGGCTCTAAAATTATGTTGGATGTTTGTTATCACTCAGCACAAAGTAAAGTGATCTCTCTCATAATAACTTTAAACTGGTAGTTTAATTCCTTGCCCACATATAGAAGACATTTTCCAAGAAGCAAGCATTTGTAAACAGTTACTAGAAATACGATTTGATCATGCTGTGCAATACACTACAGTGTATGGTCCAGTTCACTGGTTTATCCCACACACAGACCTCAAGGTTTTTTGCCTATTAATTTCTCTCCTGTGGAAGATGCAATATTCATTCTCAGAGGAATTTTTGGAGCTTGTAGATAATGAGAATTTCTATAGAAATTGTCTCTCATGAGCTCATTGGGTCTGGAAGGAGGCAGGGTTTGATGCCAAGATTTCTAAAGGACGAGAAGTCCTCCCAAAGGATCCAGAAGCGGGATCCAGGTTTTCACCTCCACTTCCTCTCCCTCATTTCACAGACAAAATTAATATCCTCAAACCGGTACCAGTTTGGTCTAGAGTTTGATCTGCTCTGATTTACAGGCTGTATTCAAGTGTGAGCGGCTCCAAAGAATTTTCTTCCTGAAAGGACAGAAAACATACCCTGTCCTAATTATTTTCCTAAATATACTGGGGCCATCTAAGCTGTTTGGACAGCAGGAGCCTACAGTCATAACAGAGATATCTAAGCACCACTGAACTAAATATATTACTCCTTTGGTAGTGCTGCTCTTGCAGTAAGACAAGCACCCTCCTCCTCAAAAAGAGATTTGTAACTAAAGGGAGAGGGTAGAAAATGGACACCTCTATCCTGCAAAGACCAGCTGCAAAACCCCTGCATGAGGAAAGCATACCAAAGGAAAAAACTCTGCATGAGCGATGCCGAACATACAGCACTTAGCTCCTTAGGTCCCGTGCAAGGCGATGCAGAGATCGGACATGGCTGGAGCATGGATATATGAACAGATAATAAACTTAAAAAAAGAGGTTTGTGTTTAGACCTGGATGAGGAAGCATGGACAATTAGCAAAGACATGGTAATTCAAGGTACAAGTCAGTGACAGTAACTGCAGGGCTCTACAGTATCCTGGCAGGAAATCGCTTCATTAACGTGCAGGTCTCTGAGCTGTTACCACCATTATGGCTGGTGGGGATAATTTGGGATAATTTTCAAGATTGGTATTATTTGTGTCATGCCAGTGAGCATTTATCCTGCAGGTCAAAACTCAGCACTCATTTAAAAGACATTTCAAAGCATTACCTGCTCAGGCATCTGGAAGTGCTCAGGCATCTGAACCTGTTTGCTATTTACGCTGCTTAACTGTTCCCATGTTAGAGTGTGGTGGAAAGTTGGGTGATAGCAAAGGAAACAGTGAAGTGCAAGACCCAGTGCCTTTCCCAAGGCAACGGGATGTTAAAAGCCCACTTGCGGCTTTGTTTGCTCTTTGGTTTCTCCTTATCTCATGCCTTGAGAGTCCTGGGGAGCAAGTAACAGGGCAAGGAAGGAAAATGAAGAGTAGCCATGACTTCAAATGAGGAACTGCTCCTACGACATCAGGATGAAGACTGCCAAAGTCTGATGGACAACAGAAGCGTCCAGAAGGGAATCTGCAAGGAACAAGACCTTAACTAAGGATGCCTCAGCTGAGGACACTGAACAGCTGGGATCCAGTGAGGAAGGTTCTTCTGCCAGGAGCCATAAAGCCTTAAGAAAGCCCATGAGAATTGCGATAAAGGGCTGCAAGAATGCTTCATGAGCACTACTGAACTGCCAAAAAGAAGTCATAGCCTTCAAGTCATAGCAAAACTACCCATGGCACATCCTGGGTAATTCTGACTTAAAGTTCAATGCAGTTTTGTGTTAATAGATCATACCTCCGCACGCCACATGCGGTGCCTGGCAGAAGGAAAGAGGTAAATTACAGCAGAAGGCAGGCCGTGATGTGTAAAAGCTCCCAAACAGCCACGCTCCAGAGGGAGGACTATCGCCTTATGCAAACAAAGCAATAGCAATCAAAGTTCAGTGCTGACAGAAGCAAAGCTGTACATGCTGGAAGGTGCTCAGATCGCTGCATGGGGCAGAAAAGGACCAATAGCATTAAAGCAGAAGGGACAGGGAAGACCTCAGCTGAACATACAGGCACGGTGAACAACGCGCTTCAGTGAAGCTCCATCACGGAGAGTGATGCGGGGATCAGCAGGGGTGTGCCACTCTGCGACAGGACACTCCGTCCCTGGAGGACGCAGGGCAAGGAGGAGTTCAGAGAAGCCGAGCAAACACGGAGGCAAGAAAAAAGTTCTCCTCTGAAGAGGCAGTACAAGTCACCTTAAAAGGAAACAAAAAAGGAGGAGACAAAGAAATCCACTTTCTATTATTTGAAGAAAGCTGATGAGGAATTTCTCTTTTCCTTCTCCCATGACTCCAGAACTACCAGAGCAAGACCAGTCCAGAGGACAGCAAAAGGCAGTTTCATGCAACCTCATCACTGGGATGCGGAGGCCACCACCGTAAGATGTCACTGAAACTGAAGCCCCCCACTAGCTTCAGGAGACAACTGCAAACAAGATGTGTATGAGTATCTTGAATTACCACTCAGGCCCTGGGCTGGGCACACACGCTACATCTTGGAACTATTATATAGAGCAGTTTTAGAGATGCTGTGCACGGATCTGCAAGCTGCGAAGTGTTAGTGTCTTCCTCTAAAGTAGCTCCCCTTTGGGGAAAGGGTAATGTGCAAGCGAAAAAGTGACAGCTTTTCTTCCTGGTCCGCAATTACCCCAGCAGCAGGATGAGTTCCCCCCCGCATTGCAGAGGCAAGGACAGGCAGCACTGCCAGCACAGCAGGCAGCAGATGTGGCAGCACTCACCGCTACGGTTTAACGCTGCCTCAGTGACACACGTGTGGCCGTGCGGCAACGTGAGGACAGACACCTGCCAGCTCCCAAAGCCAACAAATTCCTGAGCCAGCGGCAGTAAAGCAAATACAACAATGACTTGCCCCAACAGCAACTTGGGGCAGGAGTCCCGGCTTGTCTGAAGTATCAATAAATTGTTCTTCGGAAGAGCATGAGGTTTATCTACTCTGAGAACACCCACACAAATATTTGGGGGCATGCATTTCTCCTTGGCTTTGGAGTTATATGAAGACTTCGCCCTGTCACCATCCTTAGGCACGCAGCCCGTGGCCGTGCTCCCCTGCCAGTCTGCATCACTCTGCCTGCCACAGCATCCCCATGCACCCCATGCACCTTCCAGCCAAGGTGCCCATCATCCCACATCCAGACCACTTTCCAGCCTGTGAATGGATGCAAGGTGCAGCCACAGCCCAGGAGATCTTGCAACAGCCTGACCTCTACATCATGACACCAGGCTAAAAAAAACCCTTCCATGTTCGCCCTTTAATGCACATTAACATAATTCAAATTTCTAACGTGAAGGTCTCTATTTTCTTGTTTTGCTCCCTTCAAGCACTCTACAGTATAGTTGGTCACCATTTTTCTTCACCAGGTCAGTTCTTTTGCTCTTGCTTTGCCAAGGCTTTTACTCAAAACTCAATTTTCCTTTGAATCCCATCTTGTAATTACCATTGTTATCTAGTTCTTTTTCAAGTGAAAGGAATGCCTCTTGGTCTTTAAACCAGCTCAGATTTGTGACCTGACTTTAAATACATTCAGCTGAAAGCCATTAGCAATTATTCAATTGCCTTTGCTGTAAAATGGCTTAAATTACTCAACTTTAGTCCGTTGTTTGAAGAAAAAATATCAATTAAACCTTCAGATTTAGAGAACTTAAATTTATACGTTAGAGGCATTTAAGAGTATTTTGATTCTAAATTTTTTCCACCAGCTTCAAGCAGAGGCCTTATTCAGACTTTCCCGCACACGAGTCCCGTCCCCATCTGAGACGACGCTGGGTCCAAGCATGCCATGGGCCTGAGATGATGCCGCGTCCAACGTCACGCTTGGGGCCACGGCTGAGCTGCCAGCTGCAAAGCACATAACCCCAGGTTCCATGCCACGTGCCCTACCACGCATCTGCGTGCCTCGCACCGTACAAAACTCCTTCAGCGAGAGCCTTATCCAACTCCACTAAATGCTTTACCCTGATGCAAAAAAAAAGAAGGAAAAACAAAAGAAGGAAAAGAGAAAGAAGGAGAGAGTCAAACGAATGGTTTGGTGGTGGTGCTGACAAGATCACCATTTCTGCCTACGCCCTTCCTCCCTGCTGCCTTTTGGCAGTGAAGAGGGCTCAATTTTCTCCCCTTCTGCTCTGAATTTGACTCTTCTTCAGGGTCTGGGATGTTGAAACGCTCAGGTCCCGGCCGTTAAAATCATCAGTTGTACACAGCACACCCATCTGGCACCGGTCACAAGAAAGGGTGGCTGTAATTTTAATGCAATCAATTTGATTTCAGGAATTCAGTTTTTAATATCCTTAAGAAACCCCGAGCTGCATTTCATCTCTATAATCCATAGGAACAGATGTCAAAATTTGCCAAAAGGGGGAGCATTCCCTAAATGCTCGGAGACGGACCATCCCTCCTGGTGGAGGGTGCACCGTTCCTGCTGCCTCCATCCAGCCCAAAGCCTGTGAGGTTTTGCAACAGGGAGAGCTGACAAAAGCCTGCAGCCAGACACCAGTGTGTTCCAGCTTGTTAATATTGCAGGGCATCAGGTCATAGCCCCACTCACGAGCAAACAAACGAAGCGTGGTCTGCCCCCTCTAGTTAGGTATGAGGGGGCATGGACTGACCTGGGGACCACAGCATGTGTCTGGCACCCTGATGGAGATATCCAGGCACAAATTCACCCTTCGGGGCAGCTAGGGCTGGGTGCAACTGCTCGGGGCAGCCAGGAGGCAACACATGGTGGATACAGAGCAGAGGACAACTCCCTACATAAGGTTTTGGCCCACAAGCACCTTCTTTCGAAGAGTTGCTCTGAAACCACGCTGCTTAAATTCTAATTTTCCCTGGATCCATCTTCAATGCGGTCTGAAGGCAGAAATAGTCAGTACCCTGATACAGGGCTGGTATTAAATCTCTTTTGAAACGGAAGAAGGAAAGATTACTGATGCCATGAGTGATGCCGCTGCAGAGAAACACTTGGCTCACAAGTGTCTAATTCAAACACTGGGCCAAATTCAGATGTGGCTTCTAACTCGCACGGATCAAAAAACATTAAATGTTCAGAAAGAGGGAAGAAAAGTTTGCAACGCGCAAACCTCCCCCCACACCCTCCCGCCAACTCCATTTCAGATATTTTCTTAACAGCATTTTCTGGGGCTGACAGTCACTGCTGCAGAGGAGGCCAGCATGAATCCCTGCACCGCAGTGGTGGTTTGGCAGCTTTATGATGTTTTACATCACTTTTGCAAAGAACACCATAGCTATAAAATTTGTAGTTTTCCTAAACCCCCAGAATCCGTTTAATCAAAACAGTCCGGCAGCTGCACCAGGGCATTATGCAAGTGCATGGCTGCTTCTCCTTCGGCTGCCGGAGGAGGAATTTGCTGACAAGTCAAGATTAAACTTTCAGTTCCTTCTGCTCTCTCCAGTCATTATGTGCTGTTAAGAAGAAATTTCCAGTTAATTAATTCAGTCTCAGTAGAGGAAAATACATGCAGGGTTTCTTCAACGTGGTGCAGCTATGGAAGGGAAAGGCTGAGCGCGTTTACTGCTGAGCAGAAAACAGTTCATGTTCTTTGAAACTCCCTTCTCATCTTCCACTGCACAGGGTGTTATCACAGGGTAGCGTTGTTGGAAATCATTTCACTTGAAATTAATTTTGCAGCACCTACATGGATTTGCACCACAAAACCCCTTGATTTCTGAGCTACTTTTTGTCGTGCATTTTGTTTTCTTCCTAGGAACTGCCTGTATGCACGGCCCGTAACTTGGCAAGAACACCAGGAGCCGCACCTCGCCTCCTTCCAAGACAGAAACTGGTAGGCAGGCAATACAGCCCTATAAAACACAATTAACCTTTTCATTAAACAACAGCTCCCCCAGTGAAAACCAAGCCGTATTGTAAGGAATGAGACTGCTTTATGTTAACGGCGTGTCTCAAACCTTAAAATAAAATATTTGTGCTTACATAAATACTTGGAAAGGTAAAAGTGTCATAACACTGGGTGTTTGTTATTGGAGCCGGAGCTTGCCTCCTGCCTGCAACAAAATGTCATAACAAAGCCTGCGTTGGGTTCGCTGCGTTTACTCCTCGCTGCAGTGTTTAAAAGTCAAAGACAATCCCGAGCTATAAACAGATTGCGTGATAGCTCACGCAAAGTCTCCTGTCAGAGCAGGGCTTATTTTAGCGTGCCACGGGCCCAGTGTCATCTCAGGGTGTGCAAAGCCCCCTGAGACAACGCTGGGTCCAAGTGTGCCATGGACCTGAGAAGACGCTGGGTCCAGCCACGCTGCGGATCCAGCAGCCCTGCAAAGCCTTGCTCCATCTGAGATGATGCTGGGTCTGCAGCACACTTGGAACCATGGCCCAGCTTGGGACTTGGACCACCGTCGTCTCAGGTCCATGGCACGCCTGGACCCACCATCGTCTCAGGTGGTGCAAAGCTTGTGGAGCACCACCTGAGAGAACGCTGGGTCCGTGGCATGCTTAGGACCATGGCTAGGCTGCCAGATGCACAGCACCCTGCTGCTCCCCGAAGCCTGCCCCAAAACACCATCCTCAACAGAAAGCTGACTGCAGACCGGCATGCCCTAAAACCTGCTTTTTGCAGAAAGCATCTTCAGCCCCAGTGCAAGCTAAGCAAGGCTTTCAAAGCCACCCTAGCCCAGGGGTGGCTGGAGGGAGACTTTTATCATACTTGGCCAGCAGCAGCAGCTTCCCAGCTGCTCGCAGCACCAGAGGAGCCAGGGCTGGGAGCCGTGAGCGCTTGTTGCGGCTCCTCCCCAACAGCGGGGCCCACCTGCTACAGCAGGATGGTTTGGCAGCATTTCAGCCTTGGATTCTATCGATCCCATGGCTGGGAGAGGTTTCGGCTGTAGAGGGGCTAATATAACTCAGGTGCGCTGCAGAGTGGGGCAGGGGGATCTGCAGGGTCTTTGTGGACGGTCAGTGTGTCCCCACACCTCTAAGGAAGAGGAACTGGGCAGCGATGGAGCACGAGGTGAACGGCACAGGGCTCCCGTGATCGGCTTTGAAGTAGCTCTGCCCCGATGGTTGCTCCAAGGCAAGGACCATCCCCAGCAGTTCACTGCTACCCACCTGCCTCCACCGGCAGCACGCGACCCCCGGGCTCGTAGGTGCCTGTGCCACATGCTCGGTGTCTGTCCCCTTGGTTTCTATGCTTTGACCCACCCTGGTCATTCAAAGCCTGGATAAGAAGCAAGGAGAGATTTAGTGCTATATAATCGAGGTAGGAAAACCCAGCGTGCATTCTGACCTGGTGTGACTGGGCAGAGGGCAGGTAAATTAAAAGACATCTATATCTGAGAAGGGGACTGGCATCCTTTCTCTTTAAAAATGCCTTAGGTAACCTACAAATTTTGACCTGCTTTGCCAGCACAGATAGGTACTTGCTGCTGTCTTGTGTAAGCTGCCTGCAAGTGGTCTTGGAGAGCAACTGGCATTTTCCATGAACCCCACAGCAGGGACAGCCCGCACGGCTGTGCCTTACCACGCAGCAGAACCTGTCCTTAGGGCTGCGCCTGACCAATACACTTCTGCAGCTGTGAGCAGCCAAGAATTAACATTTTGCACAAAGCAGCATGATTCCCCCAGAACAGCTGTAGAAATACTTAGCCTAAGTTAAATAAGCATTACCGTAGCAGTTAGGTGCTTATTTAGAAACGAAGACCTGGAGGCTGCCGCCAGACCTGCTTGCCCCAGTCCCCACATACCCCAGAGCCAGGGCAGAAGGCTTGCAGGTTTTGCATGGGGACAGGACTGGATGATGGATTGGAGGATCAGAGTTGTAGGCTGTACTGCCCTCTCTGTAGCTCTCCCGGGTCGTTCAAGGGGTGGGTGATGATTATCAGCTCTCCAAAGGTTAGGGAATCTTTCCCTGAAGGACTGAGTCTGTGGCAGAAGCCACCCTGCTGCCCAGAGGCCGATGCTGTGAGTGGGGCTGATGCCTTTACACGAGCGGCCGCATGGAGAGGGAGGTCCTCCCTGAGCTGAGGCATCTCTCCATCACCCACCAGAGACCCTCTCTCCTGGGCAAGGAGGTCACCCTTGCACCTGCACCCAGGACTGTCCCCTTTCCAGTGCCCTCTGACTCTGCCCCAGCAGACCCAGACCTACTCAAACTCGCAGATACTTTCCCACGTCCTTTCCCCACTGGTGCCCTTGGCATGTATTTTCAGAAGCAGGTGTCTATCCGGAGGCTCTTAAACCCCCGCAAAAGCCCCTTAAATCGCCCTATTTCCAGAACCCCTGCCCACTCAGCAATCTGCTCAGGTCCCTGGAGAGGCATCAATCGTGGGTAGTGAGGATCCGCGGTGGAGCGAGACCCCGCAGCTGCAATCCTGCCTTCAGGAAAGCCCCTGTTTGTTTATTTGCCCAGCGTGGTCTGCAGCTGCCCCACATAGACCCGTTTGCTGGCCCCCCCTGCTCGTGTGGGGCCAGGGAGCAGCTGCAGGCTCATCTCTGAACGGGGTGAAGGTGGGCAGGAGCGGACGTACGGCAGCGAGCAGAGCATGGCTGCGAGACATCGGGGGGACAAGCCGAGGTTTCTGTTGCCCTCTCCCTCCCCACAGGAATTCAGGGTCACGTCGTTCCCACCAGGAGAGGACTCCACAGCTGTCCTCCCGCGGGGCTTCCCTGGTCCCAAAAACCTGCCTGGCTGCAATAGCGCTTCAAAGGGCTTCACTCCTTACCGCCTGCCTGGCGAAGAGCAGAGGAGCTGGGAGCCAGCGATCCCAGGCTCCAGGTCTGTCTTAAATGTCCGCAAGGGACCGAGGGAAACCCAGATGCACGGGAACGCTGAAAGGTGAAGGACTTTCCTGTTTACCGAACTCGGTTCCCACCTCCCCATCGCATCACCTGGTGCCTTGAGGCTCAGTCGGTGCAAGGCTTCTGGCACAGCACCCGGGGGGCTCGGGGGGAGCCCTGGGGCAAATTCAGGCACAGGTGGGCAGCGCAGGTGGGGCTGGGGGGTGCCAGCAGCAGCCAGTTCCGGCAGGCAGGGAGCCATCGCCGCTATCGCTCTGGAATCAAACCCTCTTCTGGAAAGCGCCTGGGCTCCAGTGAGCTGGCACCCTCCTATGGAAAAACGTGCTTGGAAGCTCTCCAGCCATCGCTGCTCCAGAGAGTAACTGATAACCCTGCTGCCAGCCAGATATCCCGGGATCGTCCTTCTTCCTCCCCACGGGGGAAGGATGTTTCAGACCCCATCCCCTCCTCGTCCAGCCTTTCAGTGCCTTCCATTTCTCAAAAGAAATTCCTGCACAGCCAGAAGATTTTACCACTTTGTTCTCAGAATATCATAATATTTTCTTTTTTAATTAAATCGCATTCCCCATCTGCCTTGCATACATGTTTTGGGTAGTCTACTTTTGCCAAACATAAGGTCAACATCCATGCTACTAACTTTCTACAAAAGCACACTAATGCTAGAACACTGTTTTATCTAAAGCCGATGTCTGTTCACAATTTTGACCGCACCCAGGCTAGAGCTATGTGACTTCACTGCCTCAGATTCCCATCAAGAACCTTTTAACATGAGCTTGCTCATTTAGCAGCATACATTGTCCTGCTTTCTTCATTAGCAAACTCAAACCTCACAAGAATGATTTATAATATTTCTGTAACAAGGATGATCTTGCAGAGTGGGGTTGCTGTGTTCAATTTGAGCTGCAAGCAAATGAACAGGGATCTCCCAGAACTTAGTTTTAAAGCTCCAGAATTGACCGAAATCAAGGGAATTCAAGAGCAAAAAGTTAAAGCAAGGGCATTGATAAGGGAGGCTGAAGGGGAGACAGCCAGGAAAAGCAAATCCCAACCTGCAGCATACAGACCAAAAAAAGAAAGTCTATACAGTTGGCCTGAAAGACAAACCACATAAATACAGATATAGCAGGGCTTCTGTGATAGATGCACTAAACTGAAAAAATTCACAGTACTTCTACAGGCTTCTTGTCCAGAGTTTCCAACCCTTTCCAAGGGAGGCTGTAACCTCCAACTCTCTCTTTTTACAGAACTGAAGCACAAAGACTAATAATTCATACCAGCTTCCATTTATATCCTGCAGTATGGGAAGGATAGAAATGAGCACGCACTGGCCAGTGCATTACACAAGTCCAGAAGCTCTATTTAATTCACAGGGGAAGGATTTTGGACAAGAGCTCACCCATTCACATGCTGTTGGGAAGCACAGTGCTTTCCCTCCCCATCCTGAAGCTGAAGAAAAGACTGAGCTCAGCTATAAATCTGGACTAAGATCTGCAAGGCCAAATCAAGATAAGCACAAAGCAGAATGCCTGCAAGTATAAACTCATCTTCTTCAAAGCATTTCGGGCCCCAGCTGCAAATTGGTTTATTCCGAGAACAAATTGTTGCTCAACTACTTGGAAGCAGTCTTCACAAAACTTCAGGCTAAGCACCTTTGATTGAAAAGAACATAATATCAGTGATAAATAAGATCACGTGAGAATACAGGGGGAGGCCTCAACCTCCCCCAAAAGTGAGATAATTAACTGCAAGACATGTTCTATCACTTGCTGCTCCATACCAGCCAATAAGTTGCCCAAGAGTCTTCCCCGTGGTATCGTACAGAGTGTCTTTCTTCCTCTGTGCAACTCATAACAACCTTCCTCCACCGAGATAAACTCACACTAAAGAAGGACAAATAGTCTGTCTCTGGTAACAGAGGGTTGGCTGGCCCAGGAATTTGGGGTGAGCTTCAAGGATGTCCAGAAAAAAAAATATATCCTGTCAATATTAACTCCTGTCCTTGTGAAGGAGAGCACAGTCACATCTCAAGTACCTAACTCCCTCTGGAAAAGGAGATGTTACCCAAGGACAACTCGGGTCATCTGCAAATTCATCCTCCTTGTGCAGTTGGTGGCACTCTGGCTTCAGTGTCAGAAATGCCAAGGCCCTCCCGAGCACCCACCACCTCCCACCTGCACAGGCACGACTCCACTTGGGCAAGAGGAGAGATGGAGACCATGTCTCTTCTCCGATTGTCGCGCTCAGTGTTGTCCACTGGCATCATTTGAACACGTGTGTTTGGAGAGTCATGGGGCTGTGCAGTCAGACGGCATGATACTCTCACAGGTTGTTGTCTTATTTTTCCCTTTATTTTTTCCTACAGACTTAGAGAATTGCAAAAAGAATATTTTCCCTCCAACATTCTCAGGTTTTTTAAGGTGAACAAACGAGTGTCAAACCTGTTCTTAAAAAAGAGCTTTCCTTCTCTTCCCTTCCACATGGGGAAGGGTGCGTGAGAAGGAGGGATGGGCAGAATGAGGGAAGACGACAGGGGGTGAAGAAGGGCCAGGAGAAAGACAACGTGAGAAGGCAAGAAAATAAATAGAAACACATGAGGTAAAACATCCCTCACTTCATCACTAGACAGCTCAGCAGGGTCACAGATGACATGAGGAACAAGCCCAGCAACCTCAACAAAATACCTTCCAGGTTGTGTTAAGACAAGAGGCTTCCCCGGAGCCCATCACGAACTTGGGTTTACCGCCACATTGGGTTGGTCAGAGGTGGTGGTGCTGCTTGAGGGGTTGCTCAGCCGTACATCTCCCCTGCAGAGGAGAGCATAGAGCAGATGCCTGAGCTAGCATGAAGCCCAGCGAGCTCAGGTTCCCCAGGCGCTGGCAGCAGGTCCATGCACCGAGGCTGCGTTCACGCAGCTTGACACCTGAGTCAACACAGCTGGGCTTGGTCCGGTGACTCCTGGGCAGCAGAGGACTGTGCTGCGGGGTCTCACCTTTCAGCAGATGTGCAAGATAAGCGATTTGCAGGCAGGACTGCAGCTGAATGAGCAGCCCCAAAAGGCAGGGCCTTTCTTTGCTTTTTGCTGCTTGGATTTTTTTAATTGAAGAAAATTCACGAGGCCACCTCTTTAGGGACTGGGCTATGGGAGCCCTCTGGAGCAGCAGAGTATCATCTCCCTGAAAATACTTTGTTGCTTATCAGGGAAATGAGAGACACAACGGGGCTGTGTGGTCCACAGCCGCTCTCCCCTCAGTGTCCGCACGAGTCGGGGGGGGGGGGGGGGGCCCCGCGCGGGCCGCGCAC
>JAVKLA010000036.1:17514997-17533367 GCA_034782735.1 Sagittarius serpentarius | reverse complement strand
CCCCCCCCCCCCCCCCCCCACACCGGGGGAAGAGCATCCACCTGCACTGGATTACCCTTTTGCATGTTGACCTCATTTTGGCTCTCCTGCTCAGCGTTTGAAGTTCCCCTGCAGAATCAAATTTAGCAAGGTCCATCCGTACCTGGGCTGAAAAATATATGTCTCAGGGGCACTTCCTTGGCCGTCCTGGCTTTCATTAACCAAGCTTCTCCACTGTCCTTTTTTCACACCCATTAAACAGCACCAAAGGGAGCTGGCAATACATTTTCCTTTTCCCTTCTCTTTTGTGCTCCTCCTTGATGAATGGCTAAAGCAGATGCACAGTTGTCTTTGAAGGCTCTGTCGGATGAGCATGTTGAATCAATGATGGATTGGACCAAATGAATCACAGTGTGGGAGAAAGCGCAAGGCAATGATTTCTAAGTGGCCTTCACATCTTTACACTTCAGAACTTGCTTTAAAAGCTTGTTTTCTTCTTTTTATCTGGTTCCAGTTTCTGCAGTGCCTTTGCATATGTTGAGGGAGGTAGGGGGGAAGGAGGGGAACCTTTACATATAAACAGAAGATTCCACTTCTCCATCAGACAATAATGAAGCATTGTCATTTAGGGAGTTCAAATAGCTGGGAAACCACTTCAAGGCCATGCAAAACAACTGGGTAGCATCAGAAAGAACAGCAGTTGGCAAACTGAGCAGCGGAGTTTAAAACTCCAGTATAGCAAAGCAGCAAAAAACCCACAGCTGGTTCGGTGGCCTACCTCCTCTCGCTGGGACACAAGAGCTGCTTCAGAAAGCAGCTTTAATGAAACAACATTTTTAGGATACGGTGAATTGCCAGAGATTACAGGATATATAATTGCTGCTGCTCGTTCCCAACTGAAACCCTGCGTGCTCAGCCAAGTCCCGCGTGTCCCTATCCGCAGCGAGCAGGAGGTCTCCAATACCCATTCAGAGCATCAGTTGTTTCCAACTTGGCTGCTCTTGGGCCCTCCCTCTGACAGATGACATGACTGCGCTCGTCAGATGGATGTTTTTCTCCCTACAGATACAGCAGGGTGGATATAGGAAATCAAAGCCACCAATTTTACAGAGCTGCTGAAAGAGCAGTGCTGCCTTCCTGGGCACAGGAGAGAGGCAGAGTTTGTGGAAAAAGGAAATTGCCTTTTTGGGCTGACAGTGGACAAGAGGCAGAAAAACACTTTCAGGCTCAGACATCTGAAAAAAACCCAGCAAAGCCCACACCCCAGGCTGGGTATCAGTTTTTATGGCTAAGCAATATGCCACACACGTTCACTTCCAGGTCTCTACTACTCTATGCTGCAAAGGTGTTTTGTGCCCAGATAACACTACCACGAGGAGGACACTGGTGGCTGATCTCTGCCTGGGCAGAAGTCTTCCCACACGTGAGCAAATGCGGGATCTGCTTTATCTCACGGCTCGGGACGATGCCGCAGGTGGAAATACAAGTGGAAGCTTGTTCAGAGCACAGAATCTGCAAAGCCTGCTCACTTAACCAAAGCTTAACATGAGCCAAGGACAGCTTGGTTTGACTTGCTTTATTCTGGATACCCCACATGAAGTGCTGTGGCTCCCGCAGTAGCACAGAGAGGCTGCGGCAGCAGTGTCGGTGCTGGGCTGCATATGCTGGCATAAGGGAGAGCTGCGGTTGGCACAGACGGGAGAAGGACAAACTGGAAGCTGCTCCTAAGGCCCTTCTTGGAGATGCAGTCTCAGCAGAAAGCAGAGAAAAAGCTCCTCGAGGCATACGAAGGGCTTATTCCTCTAGTGCCCTCTTCCCAGCGCTGACATTCCTTACTTAGTTGCATTTGCATAGGAGCTTCTCCTCCACCTACAGCACCAGCATCATCATGCACCCCACTGCCTGCCTCCTCGCTAGCGGGACCGGTGAGGGACAAATCCCTCTGCTCCATACATAATGCACTTGGATGCATAAACACCTCTGGAAGTCACAGGCTGGCCCCGAGGAAGCCACTGCCCTGACCCCTGCTCCCCAGCAAACAGCAACTGCCGGCACTGCAGGCAGGGACAGATCCAGCTGCAGCTTCCCAATAAATATTCCAAATCTCTGTGGCCTGGCAAACAGGGCTCTGGAAAGTGCCTACAGCTCTCTACACAGGCAGCAACAGTTATGAAGTGCTATGAGGTTTGGGAGTATGATTTTATCTGCGGACACTGGAAGTAGGGATGAGCTGAAACACAATTTGCTTGAGACTTTTTCAGCGTAACACCAAGTTAACAATGAAAACAGTGGAAAGGGTTGTATGAGCCTGCCTGTGGCCAGAGGACGGTACTGCAGACTCTGCAAAGGGAAATGTGTGAAATAGAGGGGCTTAGGACAAAGGGAAGTCTGTTAAAGCAAGAAAAGCCTGAATAAACAGTTTTTCCCTAATACCACTTTCAACTTCATCCAGCGAGAGCTTAAAGATAAAAGAACAAGGAGCTGCTGATTTTCCAGTGGTGGAAAGGCAGCTGGCGGCTTCAGGGACGTATTTATTAAGCATCGCACTTGCACGACTGATCCGACGGGGACTTGGGCCCTGCAAGGCCAAGGCAGTCAAGTGCTCACAGGGGGTTAAATCTTCCTTGCTTTGCAGACCCCTCAAACATTTCAAGAGAAATGAAAGCTCTCCAGCTGGAAACCCCCAGGAGCACGCTTCCCTCAGTAGCCCCACAGACATAGAGACGAGTGTCAGGACAAGCCGGGGATGCTGCGAGCTGCACACTCCGGGTGAAGCCCTGTAAAACACAATATCCCCATTCCAAGGCAGCATTTACAGCCGCTCCCGTCACGTTTGTCACCAGTTCTCGGTGCTTTCAGATGCACATACTGTAACCCAGCAGGATGCAGCCTCTGCTCAGCAACACCCATGCATCTGCTGGGCTACAGGGCACTGCGCGCTTTGAAGTTTTCCTCCTCCAGCCAGAGCGCTGGTTGGTATGAGAGCTTACATACTTACTAGGAGGTGAAGATGATTAATTGCCTTCCCCCCCTTCCCCTCCGAGGGGGATCTCCTCAACGTTGTCTCGCTGACAGTGATTTTTCAGGACCATATGGCACTTCCACATCCCATTAGTAACGCGCCTGCTGCACCCCGTCCGCTCCGCGCTGAGTTTCATCTTTCACTGGGTTGAAGAACATGAAATACCGAAGCTCCGGCCGAAAATTTCAAGGTCGGAAAGTTTAGGGAAGTATGTTTTGTGAAGAACTAAACTTCATTTCTGCCATCAACGGTGCCAGCGTCACATGGCACCAGCATTGCTGTGGAGGGCCACTGACTTCACCCAGAGACGGGTCCCGTCACCAAAAAGACCTTATGTGGGTGCGACGCTGAGATGCCCTAACAGAGACCCGGCTTTCCCTGGCCAAAGGGGCTGGCTTTTCTTCATCATTACAATGTACTTTCATACAAGCAACTAAAACCCTACTTTTGGCTTCCTCTGGGGCACACGGGGATATTTTGGCTCTTTCTGGGACTGGCAGCAATTGCAGGGAATGTGCCCTGATGCCCACAGGCCCAGGGAGCCGGGAGCCTGCAGGCTTCACGACCAGACATGGCATGGTGAGGCAGTGTCGAGGCGTACGACGCTGCGCAGCTACGGCTGTAGTAAGAGGCAGATCTAGATGAAAACAGCCTCAAGTTGTTCAGGTTGTTGCTTTTTGTTTGGTTGTGTTTTTCACTCCACACAGTTCATCGTTTCATGTCTCCGAGCCCCCCTAACGGTGCAGCACCATGCTCACACCTGCTGGGAGCGGGTGCCTTCATCTGACTGTGGATCTTATAGAGGGCAGCTATGAGAGCAAATTCAGAGCAAAAGCAGTCCTCGCTCCCTGCTGCTCCTTGCCAGCGCCCGAGCGAACCATGGGGACTTCTCCCAGTTCGTTCGCAGCAGAGCAAAGTGCCCTTTGCAGCCAGGCACCTGCAGAGCAGTAACATGGGTGCTCTGGTTCCAGCGGCCGCTGCATGACAAAAGCCAAATCTCCGGGAAAGCAGGCTGTGCTCCAGCGAGCGCCGCGGCCCGGTGTGAGAAAACACACTCACGCTCAATCGCTAATCCGCACTGCACAACCCGCTTTGGCAGGCAGCGTGGAAAATGCCAGCGGTCACAGATATGGTCTCTAAGGAGGACAGTTTCCATAACCTAAAGCAAAGCAGGAGGGGCTGCCCCAGAGGCCAGGGCGGCCGGGGGCCAGCACCCACCTCCCGATCAGCTGGCAGCTCCCAGCAGCAGAAGGCTGCGACACCCGGGACCAAACCTGGCAGGCACTTGCCCTGCAAGCATTTTGCTCACTTATCCCATCTCTAGTTGCTGGTTTTACAGAAGAAAGAGTCCAGCCAGCTAAAAAATAAATAAGTACAAAAGCCAAGCAGAGAGCAGCTTCCAAATGACATTATTTTACTCGGTCATTCAGTTCCCATCACAGAAGGGAGTTGTTTCTTTCCGGGGAAGGAGCAGTTGTTCACCTCAGCCCCATCCTCAGTCCCCCCTGCCTGGGAGCTGGGCACCGCCATGCCCAGAAAGAGCCACCGGCAGCGGCTGCCACCAGCTCTGGGACCCAAAGCGGGTCAGAGCATCTCTGCAACCCCAGCACCGCTGACGCTGCCCCAAGCACCCGAGCTGGGATCTGCACTGGAATTTCTGCCCTATGGTCACCAGGAGAGCTCGTGGCTTCCTGCTCCGCGGGACAAGGACATGGGGTCTTTCTCCTGCCAGGCACCTGGCAATGGGCAGAGGCCCCTCTGCCATGATGCTCCCAGTCCCTCCATGGGGGAGGCTGGGAAAACCTTCCCTCAGAGACCTTCAGAGCCATGTAAGGGGAAAAGGGGAGAGAGAGGGCGAGGGGAAACTAGATCCCCGCTGAACTGCAGAAGATCCCTGCTGCCGAACCCCAGTGCCCACAGGACACATACCTTCCCCAGCCCTGCAAAAACATGCCAGCAAACCTTGCCGCTGTCTGTCTAATGTATTCCATATGGAGCGTGCACCTCCAAAACATTACTTAAAATGGGAATAAATCCTTCACGAGACCTCCGCATGACAGATACCGCTTGATTGAATTGCCAAGCGAGGAACTTTTATTTTGAGGAAAAATCTACAATTAACCTATTGTCGCTCTGCAGCAGGGGGAAGCAATAAACTGTATATATCTGCTTTCCAGCCAAGTCCAAAAGGTTTATCCACAAGCCCTTCTTAGTAAATCTCCTCTGTGAGTTCTTTTGATACGTTATGGATTTGTTAAACATTTATAACATGAAAGGAGGAATATTATACACACTGCCCTGGCATAAATCACAGGTCTGATCCTCTGTATACACTGGCAATGGAAAGGGGACCTGGAAGGAATAACAGGGTTCTAGGCTGCAAGGTGAATAATTGGAAAGGTTTCCCTCATCCCTCCATCCAGCACTAAATGCACACCAAGGTATTACGAGAAGCTGCTTCTCCCCCAGCCCCTCCAGTTTTTCAAGTTTTACACCTGGGGAAAGAAGAATGAGCAATCACTGTTTGACATTGGCGAGGTGAGCGTACAGGACATTTAAGAAGTGGAAAAACATCTGTTTAGTCCAGATAGAAACCAGATGGAGGTGGCGGGGGGGAGGTGGAGGATAGAGAAACAGTCAAGAGGAAAAACAGAAACATGGTCAGGAAGAAGGCTGCAGGAGAAGAGAGGCGCTTCCAGGAGGCAAAACTATCACCTCACCAAGACCTGAATGTCCTCCTTAGGGTGGTGGGCGAACAGCAGGGCACAGCTCTTGCTCACAGGTTGAGGGGCTGGGGGCTACTCAAAGTGGCTTGATTTTGGAAACTCAGATGCAGTCTGGCCACCCGGGAGCCCACATGGCCACCAACACTGGCAACGGCTAAGCAAAAGTCTTGCTGGTGGGAAGGATGGCAGACATGGGCTCATTTCCAGCCATCAAAAAGTCACAGACCTCCCTGGGGGTCTCCAGCTCCCCAGCTCTTCCCTTCAAAATGCCCCAGTGGTGCCTTGGCCAAAGACATTTCCTACAAGGGACGCACAAGGTACTTTCTACTGCAAGTGTAGTGTGTTTAAAAACATTTGGCACTATTCCCCAGTCCTCTTTATCTTCACGTTCACAAGAGCAACCAAGTGCTTCGCTTCTGCCATAGCACAGCTTGTTCTAGGGCTTTCAGAGACACCAGCGTGGAGCTTCTGTGGGTGTAGTAGAGGCAGTAAATGAAAGTGATGCCTGGCAGATGGGGTGCAGCAAGCAAAACCTAAAAAGGTATGGCACAAGACCATGGCAAGGGCACGCAGACATTTTGGGAGACGGTTGTAGTGCCTTCAGGCAGAGAACGGCAAGTAACTTCAGCAAGAGGGCTGGAAATCCCCCTGAGCTGAACCACCAGGATGCTGGGGAGAAACATCATTGCAACACCAGAGACACGTTATCTGTGGATGCGTTTGCAACGCGGACAGCCAGGTTGGAAAGATCACTAAAAACAGGACAGTGAGATGCACTACAAAAGTCACCCCCAATTTAATAAGCTCTGTTTCCTCCTGGTTTTGTGTCTGACACTGCTCTCAGATTCCACTTTGGCTGGCAAAGTAGATGCAAAAAAAAGAAGCAATTTTTTTTTTTTAAGCTGTAAAAGACCTCTCCAATAGTATCAAATGCTAGAACTGATGAGCAGTTTCCTCACTAAAGAATATATTCTCACAGGAAAAAAAAAAAGTCAAAACAAACTTTTTTGCAGGAAATGTTTAGTTTTGAGGCCATTTTGATCCATTTTTTAAATTCAGGTGACATGTCCCATTTCAGGCGAGTGCCAAAACTGAAGGTCCTTTTTTATGTTGCTATTCAAAATGCATCCATTCTCAAAGTTGCAAAAGTAGAGAAAGGATCAAAATAACCTCCCTCCTTAGCCCTAAACAAACCGCAAGTGTTTGAACTTGGTCCCTATGCAATCTAAGAATTACATTGTTCAAAGGTCTCTAGAATATTCCCAGTTTGGGAAAACTATTTCCCACTCCATTTTAAAGAGATGCACTACAAATGGCCTCAAGCTACCTCTTAGCCTGCCGAAATGCTTTGCATGAAAGGAGACCTCAAATGTCCAGAAATCATTTGCAAAGAAGTGAGAGTAAATGAGCCCTCTTCTGACCAGGTCCTGCAGAAAATAAGGTAGGAGTACAGGACTGGATCAGGGAGAAGGAAGGACTGGTGACAAAAGCAGCCAAAACAGAGAAGGAAGGAAGGAGGGAAGGACAGACAACGTAGAGGTACCCCAGAAGACTAGCAGACTGTGTTCATGCAAAGCCTAATTCCAGCCGGCTGCAGCCCACCGCTGGTGCCCCTGCAGGCAGGACATCCAGAGAGGTGGCATTTAGACTGTGCTTTTCGACCACAAGCTAGACAAATGAAATATGAGTTCTCCAATTTTGCAATCTCTAACAGGAGCTCACCCTACCTAACCAAAGCACGTCCCTGGTCTTGTGGAGTCCTTCATTGCAGATGCAATGCAGCTGTGCATTTATGCCTTCTGTACCAAAGGCAGAGGACTGATGGTCTCGTCTCTAGCCCAGCCGGCTATTTGCACAAAACCTACGGAAACCTAGTTGTCCTGGAGCCCAGTACACATACAAAGCTGTTCTCCCGCCAGCTTCCTCTCCGGCCGCCTCCCAATTTGTCTGCAAACCACAAGTTTAATTGGAGCTGGCAAGTGTTTTGACTTCAAAAACGTCTGTAACACCTGGAAGACAACGCTCAGGTTTAAGGGGGGAGGAAACGGGATGATATCCAAATGCTATTGTCACGCTCTCAGCTGCCTGTGCTGAGCTGCCTGTGCAAGAAGGAATGAGTAGCTGCAGGGTCTGCTGCATGCAGGCGACATGCAGGCACGCACGCAGCTCTGTCTTCCTCCAGCTTCATACTGAAGCAGGCTTTAGAGGTCACTTTAAAGCTAGTTAAAAACCCTTTTTGCAAAAAAAATAAATAGGCACACCCTATAACGTTTGTAGACAATTAATTCCGAGAAGAGATGGTGATGTGCTATTCCTAGCCAAAACCAGAGACCATGAAGCAGACAAATGATCTAGCAGCTGAGGGCAGCAGATGGGAAAGACTGCTCTGCTGAAGGACGCTGTGGTGGGGACTCCCCCCATGGGCTCCTTCAGCATCCCTGCAAGCTAGACAGTCAGTTTGGATCAAATCCACAATGGTGCAAATCTGCACGCTTCATTATCCCGCAAGACACGAGTTCCAGCTGTCCGGACACCAGTTTTACGGTCCTCCCCATTACAGTTTGCAATGCTTTAGGAGAAGAGGCATGCAAAAGAGCCCGTCGGCTGTCGTGGCTGGAGCTATGCCCCAGGAAGGTGTGCTGAGGGTCTGCCCTCCTGGTTTTTGGAAACTTTCTCTAAAAGACTTCAGTGCTCACTGCTTGGTTGACCTGTCGCAGGAAGAGAAGTTACAGAGCCAGCTCCCATCAGAGCTGCCCCAGGGGTGCTGGTGTACCTGTGAGTGTAGAGTTGGATATCCCGTTTACTACCTTTATGCAAAAAACATTTATGGCCAAGTCTTGCTGAGTCTTTTAAAGACCAGCTTAGGAGAAGAGTTTTATTGCTACTGGCTTCACCTTAGCAGATCTCTCCTCATTGTAGGTTCTTGCAATTGCGATCAGTGATGCCCTGCTAGTTACCGTGGCCTTTCTCACCAGCGAGGTATAGCTGAAAACCCACTCTTCTCCCACAGCTTTG
The DNA here is from genome assembly GCA_034782735.1 of Sagittarius serpentarius. Lineage (NCBI taxonomy): Eukaryota > Metazoa > Chordata > Aves > Accipitriformes > Sagittariidae > Sagittarius > Sagittarius serpentarius. The sequence goes on along the minus strand of JAVKLA010000036.1, from coordinate 17,524,625 downwards.
GGGTTGACAAATATTAACCCTTAGAACAGATCTAAAACAGGATAAATCTGCTATGGTGCAGAACAATTCTGCAGTGACACCATGTTTTATCACATTAGGTAGACCTGAGAAGAACATAAACCCCCATTTGTCAGCTTCCCCCACCAACTTTCACCTTTTATTTTCAGATATTACATTGTTGAAAGCCCTACTCATTTTTTCAGAAGGTCAGTTTATCTTTATTTAATGAATATCTAGATAAAGAGCACACAAAGTTTCAAAGTCTGATACCAAAGAGGTGAATTGGCCATTTCTGCAAGTCTTTCATTCAAACCATTTATCAAGCTTTTAATAACAGGCACTAACATATGAGAAATGTTAACAGAGAACGAACGTTAAAAAAAGGTAAATGGTTTGCAAGGTGCTCCAACTACAGCCCTAGAGATTAGAGTGATTCGTGTAACAGATTTCCTTCCCTTTCAGGGAACCAGTAACTTTTGTGATCCTTGCTGCAAAAGGACACAGAGGGCTACTGACATGTTCCTGGTACAAAAGCTATGCACACAACTAGAAATCAAGTAGCTGTTTTATTTTTACCCCATGCCTACACACAGTGCATCCCGTCTGTTTTTTTTCTTGTTGTATACATATACTTTTTTAGTTGTTCGGTATTATATTGAGCGACTTTCTTAAACCTGGGCAAATTCTTCTGAGCCAGATTTTGGAAAAAATCCCATCTGGAAAATTTGAGCGATAATTAAGATTGTGACACTGGCATGATTGCCATGTGAAGGGATAGACCGTTTTGTTCATTAAAAAAAAAAAAAATCTCAAGAACTTATGCAAGCAAGAGCAAGTATAACAAAAGCATGCACTGAGCTGTCTCCTATTAACAGCACAGATCAAATGAGCCAATGCAACTGCTTCTGCTTTGCCTAAATAAATGCCTGGATCAGTCATCAAAGTAGGATTGTTTTCCACAATACACTTCCTTGAGCAACCCAGATAGCCTTTGTGTTGGCCCCAGTAATGATGTAATGGGAAAAACTTACAGGCATTCTGTCAAAGCCATGCAGATTGCTCAAAATACTATTTCCCAAGGCTCCAGCTTCGCAGGTGCGGACTCAGCAGCCATCAAGACTTGCTATGATTAATGACTTTTTCCAATGTGTTGCCTTACATTAATACGGTGAGCTAACTTTTATTAAATTATGGATGATCTATTAGAGGATTCTAATCACCTGCAGGCTGCCATATGTAAGGAAGCTGTTGAAACCTATGCAATCTGGGTATCTCGGAGACAAGCCAGTCTTAAGCTTTGCATTACCTATATGCATTGTGGTACATACAGACCTCCTGTTTATATTGCATTCTGCCTGTTTGCCTTCTGCCTAGCTACCAAAGGAAGCCATTTAGGAGAACTGCTGCTCCAGTCTCACAGCCATCAGCCAAAGAGCCAAGGGAAACCATCAGTCCTTATAGAAAATGCCCTAGGCATCGGAACCAGCAGCTCCTCATGAACACATCCAAGACTGGGCTCTGTGCAGCAGCAGAGAAGGTATCTGAAGTCCCAAGGAAATGGCTCACACAGAGGCACCAGTTCCAACAATGCAGTAGCTCGAATAGGGTCACTCAGCCATTACTAGTCACAACCGGAGGTGAACAAAACAAAACAAGATCGCACTTGATAAAATATCATTTAACAAGAGAAGCCATTCTCATTCACTTACCCCTCACACTGTAGCTTGAGACCACCACAGATATTCCAAGTGTCACGAGGCTCCACCATGCACTCGGAAACATCCAGCACACCCCAAAGTCATTCCCTTCTGCCTGAAACAAGGACAAGTCCTAGGGCCAGGAACAAGGAGTTATCTGAAGCACAGCTTTAGCATTTCTGGCAAAACGGCCAACAAGCTCATCATGTGAAAAAAATAGCAACCCTTGCCTGCCATTTCACCCTCAAGCATCCCTTGAAGGATAAAAACTTTGGGGCAGTGTACATGGTGCCTGGGACGTGAGATTGGCAGTTGATATCTCACAGCTGATTTTTCTCCCCACAGGTGCAGCCCATTTGGAAAGGCCCAGCCAGGGAGCCACAGCATACAGACACCCATAAACCCCATAAATGCTGGGGAGAGCAGACTTCACTGTTGCTGCAGACAGCCCTGGTTCAAAGGGAAGGGTTAGACAGCCAAGGTCTTGTATATCATCAGATGGAGCAGAAAGGAAGGAGCTCAGCTCCCCTTCCTCCTCTCAGCAAGCCTGTGCTCGCCCATGTCAGTGAGTAGTGAGCCTGCGCACAGGGGATGTGGCTATTTACTGTACTGCTGCCAGCTGGATTCAGTGGCTGCAAAAACCTCTTCGAGACAGTGGGGTAAGCAGAGACAAGAGTGGTGTTTTTTTCTTTCTCTTTTCACCTTCTCATTCAGGGTTTCTGTTGGACATTGCCTGTTCTCTAAGCTGTCCTCAACAAGAACCTGCTCTCAGTGCCCTGGGAGTAGACGATGTTGCCTTAGCCAGGTGAGGAGGCAGAGATGGCTGGTTGATATGGGCTTATCTTCAAGGTGTCTGGTTGTGGGTTCTCCAAAACAGAAAAGATGGTGCTATTGCCCAGGGTAACCAGAACAAAAGGGCTCTGGCCAAGTGGGATGGAGAGGGAGTAACGTAGCCCTCTTGGAGAAAAATATGGAAACTAAAGAGCAAAAAGAAATCCTAGTTGAATTTAGCTCCTCTCTGGAGCTGCACAATTGTGAGGCTAAAAGCTCTATGTAGTTTCCTCTAATATAAGAGACAAATTACATCATACTGGGTTGTTTTTTTCTTTTTTTTAAAGTTGGGTGGCAGGGGGCATGAGGCATCTTGTGCCTCTTCAAAGTGCTACCTCCAGATCACAAGTTGGTAACAGATTCGATCTCATTACTTCTGCGTGAGCTCTTGCATTACAGCATGCCTTACTGCCAGATTGATGGAAACCTCATCTCAAAGCTAAAAGGAATATAATTCTCCTGGGATATAACAGAAACAGTCATTATGCATCCCTGCAACTTCCCGTGGTCGCTTATGTCTTGTGGGAGATGGAGAAGGCGTGTGAGAAATGCGTGTCAGTGGAGACACACAGAGCTTATAAATCCCAAACATCTACCACTTCATCTGTGGACAAAGATGTCCAGCTACTGCAATGCTGGCATGATGGTGCTAGAGACTCATTCGTATGCCATGGCAAACTCTAAGAGAAGTCTGAGACAGTTCCCATCTACTTGTTTCCCCCCCCTGTTTCTAATTAGTTATGGCATTGGCATAAAACGGGGTCTGTGTCTATTAAGTCTTCATCTGCTCCTCCTTATTCCCACATGAAGTCATAATCCTTCGTGTCATCCCAACTGTGCACTATGGAAGTGATTTAGGATGTTTCAAACCAGAGGATAATGACCTCAGGTATTGAATAAATAGAATAACTGTGGAGGAAAACAACCCTTCTGTCACACGTGGCTGGTAAGAAGCGCATACATTAGCAGAAGGAGATGGGGAGAGAAGTGGAGGAGAGGCTGATGTATCCACAGAAGAATTTGAAGAACAATCATGAGATTTTACACATGGCAGATGTCTAAGATATTTTGAGAGATTCTTCTCGGAGCGTCTAAGCCACAGCAGGGCCCTGCCACATATTTTGTTCTTCGTATAATGATGCTGTGCCATTTGTATTGCACTATTGATGCACTCCTGGGTGGTACCAGCAGGACAAGAAGTGTGGTTAATAGTTGGCTTCAAGGGCCAAACAGAAATATCAGCCTGCAGTTCAGTCCCTAGCCAAGAATGAGGCTCTCAAGAGCAAGGAAACAGATTTCTTTTCTAAACAAGGGATCAAAGTATGATGAAGCAGCAGACAAATCCTAATATCTTCCAGCCAGATGAAGCAACAAGAGGCAGTTTGGTAGTAATAGCCCATGGTAATCACAGAGGCAGTAACCGGGTACCAATAAAAGTTGTCACAAGGTACCTTGCCCCATTTCCAGTGTGGATAAAGATCAAGTACAACAGTTGGAAAAAACTAGCTCTGACCTGCAAGGCAGCGCTTGCTTGCCAGATCCTTCCAAAGTCTGGCTGCTGTGGTCGTTCTGCAATCATCTTATTTTAATTGTTATATGGGATCTGGACCTTTGAGAACAGCCATGACTTGTGCAACTTTCAGCTAAACTTGCCTTGAAAATACTGCCAGGCAGAGACCACCCTTGCTGATGGTGCCCTTCATCTGTAGTATAAAGTCTTGACAGTGAGCTATTAAATAAATACTCAGTTTGACTGCTTTTTAAGAGGGCACCCTGCACTTTTAACTCTATTTGGATTTTTCCTTATCAACCTTCTGAGCCCACAGAGAGGCGTGGGTTACCTTTGCTGTGAAAGTCACTGGAAGTCAACAGCCATCAGCAAGGAAATACAAGCTTTACCCTGGAAAGACTTTGGAGCCCGTTGCTTTTATCAAGCTAAATGGTCACTCATTTTCCCACTTACATTGAGGCAAGGGTTTGCAGTATAATAAAGCATTTACTATTTTTCAGATGCACCTGAACTCTCTTGCCCTTTCTAGAGGAGGCTTGTCCAGAGTGAAGAAATAGTCTTAATTTAAAGCATCCCTATCTGAAAGAGAAGTTAAACTCCTCCTCCTCCAATATTTCTACATCTTTTTCTGTTATTCTCTGAGCAGGGGCAGGTGGCTCCTATTTTAGCTGTAGCTGGATTCCAGCTTCTTTGCTCCACTTGCATGATTTCATCTAACACATTCCTCTGGGGCTGCAAGAACTTCATGCTTCCATCTCAGCCTAGAGGTGAGAGCAACGAAAAGAAGTTACACCATATAATTATAGTTATTATGCCAGTTAATAGAGCTCTTCGTAGCATAAACATTATTAGTGCTAGTCACTGTCGGGAATAGCTGTGTCTCCAGCTCTGCTCTCACTGTCGGAGGCTCGGCACAGATCTGAGTCCAAGCCCAGATCTGAAGAGCAAACCCTGATACCTGCCAGCTCGCGCACGGGGCCAAATCTTTCCCTGGGCTTGGGGAAACTTCTGGATTTTGGATCTCGAGCATGATTAGGGGAGAGTAATGTTGTGCTGAAATGCGTGATCCAAGCAGACAGACAGCGTTCATACTTCAGGTCTACCAGGTTTCTTCCTGCTCTTGGAGTTAGTCCATGGCCTTGTCTACAAAAACACGCTTTTAAGCAATTGAGCGTAAGCTCCAGGTTAAAGTAGCACAGGTTTACATTCAAACCCTTACTCTTACCGTGCATTTTGCCCATCCAAATGGCAGGCAATATTCCAGGGCTAACAGTCTGCTTTCTCTCCCCCTTCTGTCTCGACAGTCAATTGCTGTCACGCTTTTATGATAGTCTGCTTTTTAAAAGATGAGATAAATACACATGCATTTATAAAAAAGTTTTTAAATGAGTCCTTCGGGAGGGGAAAAAAAAAGGAACAGAGGTGGTACCGTTGTGACAAAACACGGATTTAGTTAATCGGATCTAGCTATTTGCGCCATCTTTCGCTAACTGCCTGTGCCAGTCCCAGGCTGGGAAAGCAATTTAACTCATTGCCTGTGAAAAATGAAATGACAGCAGCTACTTGAGTGAACTTTCACATTAACGAAGCATGATCTGGTCTTGATCAAAGACTTTATGTTCCTGGAGGACCAGAGTTCAAGCACCAGTCTCTTAATTTTAAGAGAAGAAAAGGCTTATGTGTCATTGCAAGGCAAACTTTTTGGAGTTTGAGCCCTACCTAAACTTTCATGTCAGCACTGTTAGTGACCCCATACTGAAGCTTGACTTGATCATCTCTTCTTTTAGTTCTCACTGTCATATGCTGCCTCCTGCTAAGCTGAATCGGCTTCACCCATCATAGCAGAGAGAAGTGATGTTATCATTAGTCATTGCTGCTAGGCACTTTTTGGATCACGTCATACATCTCACAGGTTGTTCCAACAAAACAAGCTCTGAAGAGCAGGGTTGGGATCCCAGAGAGACAGAGACCAGCTCTGGGTGGCAAGATGCCATAAAATCGTCCTTGCAGATCTGGTGTAACCAGAGCAACTAATAAGCCTCTGGAATGCTGATGCTTTGGTTGATCTGGTCATACCAGAGAAACCATCTCCCGCAACCTGGATGCCAGGAGCCAAACTGTGCAGCTTGCCATGAGCAGCTGATACCAAAGACCACTGTGAGCTATGTATAAATAAATGTGACTGTTGCTGTGCTGAATAATCACTGCAATCTTGAACACTGTCCCCACAACACACCTCCTGCAACCTTTTTAAGCGTTTCTCACCATAATAATATTGATTGACACATCAACGCACCAGGATGACAATATAAGGGATTGTAGCCATGGGTATCGGACATTCTGCAAATCTCAGCACCGTCAGTGTCGGGTAGAAAGGCATCATGAGCATTATTAGAAGAAGATAAACATTGTTACAGGGAGATTTGTGGCCCTGCAGATGGAAGCACCAAGCTGGAGTGAAGGAAAATTGTCAAATGCGAGGATGGTCAACACGAGCTAAGGTCCATCCTTTTCTATTTCACTGCCTCCGACCTTCAGCCTGCCCCAGGAGGAGTCAAACACATCCCTCACAAAGCCTGGCAGCATTGCTATTGTCCTCCATTTAGCGTGTCACATCTGCTGGGGTACTCTGCAGCCTCACCGGGACTCCTGTTCAACGCTGGGTCTTGCTCTGAAAGCCAAGGCATTCTTAAAAAGTGACTGTAGATCCTAGATGGTTAGAAGATATTGAGAAGGTCTAGCTAGCAAATCGAATTACAGAGATATACTTTTGCAGACAGAAAATAAGTTCCCGTTACAGACGAAGGGTGCCCTGCGTTCAGGGCTCGTGTGAGTTCCTGGCTGCACCCCAGGTGCGCAGGGTCACCTAAGGTGAGTCAGCTGGGGCTCCGGTTCCCCAGCTGTAAAATAGGGATAATACTTCTGTTCTCACCTCAGTTTGTCTTCTCTGTTTAGATTTCAAGCTCCTCAGGGCTGTGTCTTGCTACATGTATGTACAGTTCCTAGCTTAATAGAGTCATGATCCAAACTGAAGCCTCCAGGCACTCCAGTATATTATATCATTACTAATTTCACAAGAGGTTGCAATCAAATTCCTTTATCGGGAAAAAAAAGAATACTAGAAAAGAATAAAGCAAGCTATTAAAAACTGAGGAACATTTTTGCTGAAGTGGAAATAATGGTACTTTGTCCCAAAATGCATAAAATATGTATTGCAATTAAATTCTCTATTGGCAAATTGCTCTACAATTAAAAAACACAGAAGCTTGAGTGAGGCAATTAGAATAATACTAGAGTGTTAATTATAGCTTGATGGATTCTGCATGCTGTCAGCAATTACCTTCCAAGTGTGCACTTCTGAAACGGCTCCAAATCCACAAAAAGACACCGGCAGAATTAGAAATATCTTCCTCATTGGCATGCCTTTGCCATTTTAAAATTTGTTTTCATAAATACTTTTGTAAGCTATTTAATTAGATTTAATGAGGTTCGAGGAAGAAACATCCTCCATACTGTACACAGACGCCTCTCTAGCAAAGGCATGGACTCGGGTAGGAGGGAGAGTGCGACTGCAAGAATAATCTCTGTTTCCTACCAACTGCTCTCACTGAATTATTTTCAGTGCACGGTGATCCTGCACAAATGTGAGGCGATTCGGACCAGTATCCAGGAAAGCTTCTTTTAGATATCTTTTTAAAAAAGGTTTTCTAAGGCTTTGTGATCTCTCTCTCTCCACGGGAAAAACCCATGGCCGGCCTCTCACCCTTGTCATGGAGCAGGGGAACGGCGGAGGGGCTTTGGGGATGGGCACTGCAACTGCAGTCGCATGGTGTGATGCAAGAGTCCCACACTGAATGTGTGAGATGAAATCAGTGGGGTTTGAGGTCAGGGGTTGCAAGAATAACTAAAAATTATTAAAGTTAGTTGTTTAATTAAAAAGTTTGGGTGCCAATTTTGAAAACACTGTAAAAGAAGCATAAGATTTTATTTTCATGATTGCCTTCCCAAATGGACAAGAGAAATCTGTTTCCTAAAAGTGCTTTAAACTTTGAGTTTCCCACACTGAAGAACTAAAGGCTTATTTTTTAATTGGTTTTATATTTGTATAAGACTGCAGTATTTTCTGTAATGCATCCACCCTTCCTGCCCCAGGTTCTCTCCCCAGGGACAGGAGCTCTTGCTTCTAGTTGGCGAACAGCTTTCAGATAAATTAGGGGACTAAATGTAAGCCATTCTCCTGTTTTCTCCAGTTTTTGAAAGCTGAAATAAGACCCCAAGCCACAACAATGCGAATTTTTTAAATTCCCCACCCCCAGCATAACAAAAGCCTAAACCCCAAGTTTTACCTACTGAAAGCCCCTGTCTATAAATAATGCCTATTGATTCTTTCCAGAAAGTTTTAGGGCTGGCCCACACAGCATCTGCAGTGCCTGCGCTGAAAGGTGTGCTTGCCATCGGGGACCCAGCGCAAGGCTGTGCACGGCTGGGGGAGAGCAGCGGTCCCGGCCACGCTGCCGAGGGCACCGACACCGGTGAACGTCAGCGGGGCTCGGCACGCCGGGCGTTTGGTGCCCGGGAAGGTGTGACTCCGTGGGATGGGATGCCTGAAAGTCCTGGTCACCCCAGCGCTGAGTGGGGAGAAGCCTTTGCAGAGATTGAGTTTTCTGTTTATCGTTAATCTCTGCAATCTGATACGTTCAAAGCTGTCCCAAAGGCCAAATGGTTGTCGTGCAGGTGGACTGTCAAGAGTAAATAGAGAAGAACAGGGAAATGCTACACCAGTAAGTGCTAACACTGCTTCTTGCGGTGTATGGTTGAGCTTTCAGGTGGGGATGCTGAAATCATAAACTCTTCCTCCTGGAGCAGGATCTTGCCCCATCAGTAAACCCAGTTTCTGCATTTTGTATCGTGTCATCTTCCAAACCTGAATCTTCCTCCCTCAGGATTTCCAGACAGAGCTTCCTCCCCTAAATGCTGTGCGGGCCACATCCAAACTTGACCAAAGCCAGCTGGATGCCCTCCGCTAAGCTCAGGAGCAGCCTCTAAATTCAGTCTTTAGAGTGTATCGATGCTCTAAGATTAATTTTGCCCCTAATGATCTTGCTGCAGCTATCTAATGACTCATGCTTCGACCCGCTGTGGGCTGTGTGCTCCCTTACATCTGGTGTGTGTTGAGCTTTCAAAAATAGGGGTAAATTTGGGAAGCAGAACCCGTCGCTTAGGTTTGGTCTGAAACACGCGTGGATAATTAATCCACTCCTGTGACTGGCTCGTGGCGGGACACGCGTGTCCCTCGGGAGTGTGGCCCCACAGCTGCCTCGTAGCGTCTGGGGAAGGGCGCATCGGGTTGTGGGGGAGCCCCCAGGCCCTGGTCTTCCAGCAGATTGCCCGCATCTACGGGAGGGAGACTTTTAAATCGCTTTCCCCGCGGCGGAGTGGGGAACGCGAGGAGAGGGGGGCGGCGGCGGGCGCGGCCCATTTAAGAGGGGCAACGCGGGGGGGGGCCGGTGGCCGCCCGCTTTCACACCTGGAGTGGGAAAGAGGGGCGGGCCCCGCCGCCCCTGATTGACGGGCCACCGGCATCAATGGG
>JAVKLA010000036.1:17492019-17513813 GCA_034782735.1 Sagittarius serpentarius | reverse complement strand
GCGGGGGGGGGGGGGGCGATGCTGGTCCCGGGTGAGAGAAGCTCGGGGCTCCCCGGCCCCTCGCTGGGCTGGCTCTCCCTCTCCGCTACATCGGGGTCTCGGAGGAGGAAGAGCCGGGAGTGGGTTTTGGTCTCTAACGATGGGATCTGCTGGAGATAAGGGCCGGCTTGGGCTCCCGGATCCTTATTAGGAGAATCCATCCCACGCCCGGCCTGGTGCCGCAAACCGGGGCGCGCCCCGGCATCGCCCGGCTGCCAAAACGGGGAGCCCGGCGCCCGGGCCCCGCTCTTGCCTTTTGACGTTTCGAGCTGCCAGCCGTTCAGGTGTGAAAGCCGGTCGCGTAGCGAGGGCGAGTGGAAACAGAGTCGCGGGCTCTTGGGCTGTTTCAAGAAAAACCAGGTGGTGGTTTCCAATAAAAGCTGCGTGGCTGGCTGCGATTCCCTCGGTACTTGTCCGTCTATCAAAGTTATTGACCTGCAGCGTGTCGTATGTCCTGGATGGCAGCTGAGCTTATAGCCCAGCACCCGGTGGTTAGTACAGTGCTGCGGCTTCCCCCCCCGCCCCCGAAGGGTGTTTTAAAGTGTTCAGGTACATGCCCAGGTGCAGGACAGCGTGATTGCCATTTCCCGTAAAGTGCAGTGGGTCAGCGCCGGTTGTGTCACCGCTGCTCTGACCTGGTAAGGTCTGAAATACAACATCAGACGCATGAAGAGGAGGAGATTTGGGGATGGGGGGAAGCGTGCTCGGCTTTAACAGCTCAATTTGTTTGGCAGTGACAGTACAGGAGGACCGAGAGTATGTGTGTGTGCGTGCTCGTAGACTTGTAAAAAATTGGTGTCGTCAGCTATTAGCTAACCTTGGGGAAATCAGAATCCAGAAAGGGAAGGGGAAAAGTGTCTCAGAGCTGCTGTTGCTGGGCCTTTCTGCTGTTTGAACAGATTTATAGGTTATTGAATCTATAAACCCCCTGGCTGTAATAGATACTCCTCAGCTCTGCCAGGAGAGAGAACGGTCACTGAACTGTTGCTGGAGATGGTCCAGCTCCTTATTAAGAAGAATTATTAGAGGTTTGTCAGGTTCTCCTGGTATTATTCACTTTTGGCTCCATAAGTGCCTTGTTTTACATGAAATGATCAGTGGTGTACTGAGAGGAATGTGTGTCCTCTGCATTAAAACCCTTGACTCATCCCGTTGACCTGTTGCTGTGTGCTCTGAAGGATCCTTCCTTCAGCCTTGGGTACCTTTCAGAGCAGGTTTTTAGTCTCAGCATAATTCTAGCATCCCCATGAGCCTCTTAAAATAGGACAGTGTATCTTTGTTCATGCAGAGAAATGCATTAATAGCCCAGTCTGAACAAACTGATTGTTGTGTTTTTTTCAGGAGTGCTAATACCCAGGAGCGTCTTTTTCATATGGAACAGATTTTTGAGTGTCTTGAGTTCAGTTTAAATTTTATTGGTGAAGTAATAGCATGTATAAATCTATTGCTATGGACCTGTGGGCTGTTGATCTTTTAACCACTTAGCATATGGTTGGTAACTTTGTAAATTCTAAACTAACCAAAGAATTAGCTAAAGTGGAAATTTGTGATGGCTTTCCTATCTGACAGTGCGAACTTAAAAGTTTTTTTCTTGCTCCATAGCTAATATAAAAAGCAGACATCTAAGGTATTTGCAAGTACTTTTGTTTTTGAAGTAATATTGTTTCTAGTCACTAAAATCACTTAAATGACTTTTAAAATTGCTTAGTTTAGGGACACAAAGCTGAAGCATGTTTTTCATGGTTGGTAGGATCATAAATGCTAATTTCTGGTGCAGAGAGTTGCTAACTTTTTTTTGGTAGTTGTTTAATGTCCTCTATAAAGCACCGTGTGCTGGAGAAAAGTTACCTCTATGCAGCTATCTCTGCTTTTTGATGGTGTGGTTTTGGTTTTTTTATAACATGGCCTTTAAAGAAACAGAAGGCAAACGTGAAGGTTTCCAGCAGCCCCGGGCTGCTGTAGGAACGCAGCCTGGGGTGTGGGTACCCCTGGCCGTAAATTGGGGTGAGACGAGCGATGTCGGAGCCGTGTATCCCTCGTCTCCATTGCTTCTGGGCAGGCTGTGTCTCCCACCGAAGGTGTCTGCTTCCTTGGGGTGATAAGCTTGGGCACGTTCGATTACTAATAGGAGACAAGACAAATCTTGTTTTCAGTGACTGTGCTTTAACTTCATTAAAGTGCTATTGAAAAATCCCTGCTTAGCAGTTTATCTTTTATTCCTATTGAGTGCCACGATGCTGAAGCAGTGCTTGGAGTCGGTTTTCAGTGTATTGGAGATAAAGCTTTTGTTTGTAGGGTTGGAAATGTGGCTCGGCACACTGGGGAGGGTTCTGGAACAGACTTAATCGTGCCGCATATTTTGTCAACAGGACTATCAGTACTGAGGAAAAGCATTGGGATATTTGGAAACTATTGTTATTTCTCTGTTGGGAGTAGAGCTCAGAGTTGTAATTTTCCTCCCTAGCTTTCAGAAGGCATAACTAATAGGCAGAAGGGCTGGTGAACTGCAGTTGCTCACAGTTAATGCAGCGTGGCACAGATGTGTTGGTTTTTTTTTTCTTAAAAGCAACAGGCAGCTCAATACTGCATGACGGTTATAGAAGTGTGCAGGACTTTCTGGCTGAGCAGCCTTGTGTAGGGCACGTTGCAGCACTCTGACATGACCCATACTGTCCTCGCAGGAGCTGTAGCACCCAGCCACGGCGAGCTCTGCAACTGTGGAAAGTCACTGATCTGTGAGGGATGCTGCGAGAATCAAACTGCTGGGCAATTGCTGCGTAGGACTCCTTTGCAGTGTCTCGCTTTGAAGCTGCTGGAGATGCTTCATGTCTTCCGGTGTTTAAGTCTGAAGTTGGTTTTTACATGAGAGTGTAATACGTGGCATAAACTTTAGGGCCAAGCTTAAGTATAAAATGCTTTGTTCCCAGAAAAGCCAGGTGCAGGGCTCCAGCAGTGCTGGTGACATGGCACGTCCCCTGCATCCTCTGTTTCTGTGTCTCCATACATCTTAATTTTTGAGGAGTGGTAGAAGAGAGATTTCTTCTAGGCATTATGTATGAGGGAGAGGTTCCCCCCCCCTCTTCCTTTTTAGTGATAAAGAATAGTGTTTTGGGTACAAAGTATAATGGTGACAAGGCTTTGGGGCTGTGGAAGTGCAGTTGGATAGCTAATTCATTGCTGGTATGGTCTGGAGGAGTGAAAGTTTTTATTTTAAACGGATGTGTTTTTTGACTCAAATGACTAGGGAAAGTTTTCTTCAGATACTGGGCATCCATGCACGGACCCTTCTGCCTCTGGGTCAGTGTGTGCCTGGCATGTCTGGGAACAAGGCAGAGTCCTCAAGTGCCTGGGAGAGCTGAGCTAAGAGCTGCTCCTGGTTTCCCAAGGAGGCTCTGGGGTTTGGCTATATGGATAAGTCGCCCTGAGGCACCAGCTGCGTGGACGTTGGCTGTTTGCATGGTGATGCTGCTCTCTGGAGAGAGCTGGGTAAAGCGTTTGGATGCTTTTGAAAATCCTGTGGGTGCCTGTCAATGGTTTTAGGGCCTGGAAGTGAATTTGAACCAGGAGTCAGGAGCAGACTGTTGCTATGCTCAAGTGTATGCACACAAAGAGATTTTGTCGAAGGCAACGAAACTGAATGTTTGTGCTCAAAATTACCTATTAACTTAAATTTCTTGCTAAACTGGCGTTTTAATGTGTCGAGTCTTGTTGCTCTGCTCTCACATGTTAGGGTAGCTTTGCTTACTTAGTAGAGCAGCATGGGGCTCTGCAGAAAAAACTTGCTGTGCCACTGCCTGTGTGTGTGGTGCTCGCTGGAGATGGACGTTAGTTGCTCTTGGGCTCTGGAGTAACTCATACTCCTCTACAGATGCTGGAAGACAAGGTGGAGGGGGGGGACTCTCCTGCTGACGCTGCTGGGAGAGGGGAGTGCTGCTGGCAGTTCCTTCCATGCATGTTCTACTTCCAGCCCTGCTGAAATAATGGAACAAAGATTAAGTAATTGTCACCCTGGGCTCACAGTGCCTGGCTCTGTGCAGCTGCAGAGCCTTCATGGTGTGTTGGCTGCCTGGGGGGTCGCTGGGCTTGGCAGCATGGCTTGGGAGGGGGGCATGTGGATAGGTGCAGGTGGCTGGTCCCCCTCCCTCCTCTTGGGGAAAGGGAGTGGAAACCCAAAGAAATTCTGCAAAGCCAGTGGCTCCTTCCTGGGTGGTGGTCCAGGGAAGGTTTCCTGCTCAAGTGGGGCAGTGCTGGGAGCTGGTGGTGCTTGTAAGAGAAATCCTGCTCCGTTTACAATGGCACACTTGAGTTTGGTGCTTCCTGGAGCATTGTCCTCAGCAGTGGCCTTGCTCGGGGAAGGCCTCCAGCCTCTGCACCCTACAGGCTTGTATTTGCTGCTCTGGAGCTTGGCCCCGGCAGAGTAACAGCAAAGCCTCTCCTTGCAAAGCAGTGCCTCTCCAAGCCTGCTGCTTATGCACAAATAAATACGGGTTCTTGCAAATAAATCCACCCTTCCTGTGTGAACATGTGTCAGTGGGTTCGCTGACCACCCTCAGCATGCTGCGATATTTATTGGTGCTTACCTGAGGACAGCAGTTAACAGCAAGCCCTTTGCAACTGCTATCTGGTCTTCTCATCTTAATCCCTGACTGAACCACAGCTGGGGCAGAAATTGCCTCAATCAGACTAGGATTAGAAGTACATGTGAGATTCATAATGAAGCCTGAATGGGATAAAATACCCTCACTAAGAAGCATTTCTGGCTCTTGCAGAAGCCCTGGCTTTAAGTGAAAGGCTCTAGGACCCCCTCAGCCTCCTCTACATATTCCTCTCTCCTTTTGAGAAACTTCATGGCATTTAATCACTTCGAGGCTTTTCCTCTCTACAGTGCCTGCAATTTGAAACGCAGGGGTCCCATACAAAAGGAGCAAGTGCTCAATGGGCTGTGTTAATATTCAGTGCCATTTACAATGGGTGCAGTTTGAAAAGGGGAGAATGGATGGTCTGGGAGCTGGGGGAGGAGGAACCGCAGAGGGAAAATTCCCAGGGCAGGGGAAGGAGCATCTCAGTGGGCAGCCGAAAAAACGAACACACCATCAATTGTTCTCTAGGAAAATCAACCATTATTATGTGTTAGATACAGCGTAACATTTTTTTTTCCTTGCTTGTGCAAACTGCTCTACAGTTCTGTGGATGTAAGGTTTGGGGGTGGCTGAGCCTTGCAGGAGCTTAAGGGATGAAGGAGCAAATGTGAGGTTGATTGCCTTCTCCCTTTGCTTACTGGCATCAAGAGGCTAGAGGTGGTAAACCGATATGTTTGGAAGCCCAGGCACTTCAGCAAAGCACTTCAGGTACTTAAATGCTTCCTTGAGCATGGGTGAGATTCCACTTCCCTGCTTAAAGTTAAGATAGTGCTGGAGTCTTGTCTCTTGACGGGGATTTAGGCAGATGCAGAAGCACTTTGCTGAGATGGGGCTTTAGTTGGTGAGCCCCACCTGGTGCAGGGAAGCCCTACGGCACTGGAAGGGTGCTGCTCAGTGTGCAGCTTTAGCAGAGCGTGCTGGAAGGGTTCCAGGTGGCTTCATGTTGAGGCACTCCCCCAGGTGCTGGAGAAACACCTTCCTGACTCTGTGCGTACACCTGGGCTCATGAATATATGTGCAGCTCCCACTGGCTCTGCAGGGCAGCTGGGAATTGCTGAGTGCCAGGAGGTCCTGGCCATGCCCAAGCAGTGCCTGACTTTGGTTTCTGGTTGCTTTGATCTCTTGAAGAGGGGTTAAAGTTGTGTCTTGAAGTTTGAGTGACTGCAAAATGGGATGATGGCTTTCATTCCTCAGTAGCTCTGACCAGAACTTGTGTATTGTCCCTGACTGGTATGTCAGCCGCACCCAGAAACTCTCAATTAGGACTGCAGGGCTTTTAATTGATCTTGTTGTCTGCCCCATGAGACACCTTGGATCGAGTCATCTCAGCTCATCTGCTTTTTAACATAATCATTTTGTGCTGCTAACCTAATAGCCCAGTGTGACTGCCTTGTTTTGCAATGTGGAGCCGGGGTCGTGCGGATGAATGGAGTAGAGAATTTAGGCTAACGCTGCTGGGAAAAGCCATCTGCAGCAAATCCAAACTCCAGATTCATCAGCTCTGCAGGACCAGGGGCTGGGCAGGAATTAGCACCTCGTTCTGGGTGAGGGGAGTGATTTAACGTAGAGCATGGCTTTGGTGAATGACAGTGAAAAAACATAGCCACTTGGTCTAGGTTGTGGTTTCATGCAAGCCTGGGAGGCTTGGTGCCCACCGGCAGCTCTCCTCTGGAAATCCCTTGCTGGTTTTTAGTGGCATGTGAAGGAAGGAGCAGAGCGTGAGGCTGCAGGAAGAAACAAAGGGTGAATAAGCCCTCTTCCATATTTCCTGGTATGTCCAGCTATTAAATGATGTACTATGAGGTTTTTTTTTCTGCCGTGCATAGGGGCCCAAGTCAAGGACCAGGATGCCGTTGTGCTAGCTCACAACACGAAATACCTATTATTGTTGTAGCTGAGTCATCCATTAATAGTTAACCACGTCCTGCACTGCAGCCCAAGTCCTTCAACCCCAGCCTCTTCCAGCTTCGGAGCAGGACCACAACATATGTAATATGTTACGATCCCTCATATTTTCAGCATGCTGTCTCTCAAGCCACAACCATATAATTTTGGAGAAGTCTAGAAGCAAGCCCTGCTCTTTTAGGGGCACCTCTCAAGACCTGATGACATGTCACATCCATTTCCAGGAGAATGGTTCACTTCTGCATGGTTGCATTTTCATTTTGAGTAAGAACTGAAAGACAGGTCTCAAACTGTAGCCATCTGCCTAGTTTTTATTAATGTTAACCATGCTGGATGTGCAGCCAGGATGGCTGGTTATTTGCACGTGTTGTGGCAGTTTTGTAGTTTGCGGCAGTGGCTTTGAATGGATTTCAGCAGGGAAAGTATCAGATGCTCTTTGCAATTGAACAGCTTTACACAGAGCTACAGACTTACAAAACGTATACTCCAGTGTCACTAGTTGCATTTAAAAAAATATATTAGCTGCCTAAAGCTTTGTTCTGGAGCTAAAGTTTTGTGTGCAAGAGAATCTTTTTTTTGGGGGGGGGTGGTTAGGTAGTCTTGATATCACTGCTCGTAATGAAGCAGTAACTTTTGTTTGTGAATTTTCATTTGGTGTCTTTTTTTTGGACACCCTGGGGCAATCTCATTAATTTTGGAAATATGCAGAGGTGCAGTGTTAAATGCATTTCTTGTAAACCCTGCTCACCTATACAGGCTGCCTATCACAAATGTTTCCCTTTTGTTGAAGGCACCTGCTTTTAGATTAATCCTTTCAGATTAGAAAACACACCCCTCAAGTTCACTGGGAATTTGGCTGTGAAATCTTGAAATAAGATGCTTTTTTCCTAGACCACCTCATCCAGCTGGCAGTTTTTTGCTGCATGCAGAAGGGCAGGACAAGCCCTCAGGTGCAAGAAGGAAATGAGATGCAAAATGCAAAGTTGGGGCTGTGCTGCTTTCTGCTTCCCCACACATACGGGCATGGATCCATCCTCACCACCGACGTCTCTCTCTGGTTGCCCAAAGCCTGTGCTTTTGGGGTGGGCATCTGCCAGGATGGGACCCCGTTGTCTTTTGGTGCGGTGAATGCTCCTCTGCCCTGGAGAGTTTACCATCAACACCAGCTGCTAATGAGCCTCTCCAAATATTGCCCTGCAAACTCAAAACACATTTTGCCTAGCCAGTGTAGACCAGGCTGTTTTATAGCCACACTTACAGTCTGTTTTAGCCTGCTGTGTGCCAATATAAACACAGGTTTTCTATGTTATCTATCATCTAAAAAATACTTCTAAAGTAATGGCTGGCCAGTGGGCTGGTGCTTGCAGCGTGCGCAGCGGTGCTTGGCTAGTGGTGTTTGATCACCAGTATGGATGGGTACCAGGGTTGAAGGTGTTGAACTGGATGTGCCCAGGGCTTGGTGGAAGATAATCAGATGGAGATGGCAGGTTTAGTGGGCATTGTCTTCTGGTCGCATTTAAGGATGCGATGCTGGAGGTGTTCTGGGTGCATAGGTACCCCACTGGCGGGGCTTGATGTGGGTAATGTCCCCATAGGAGTGGGGTGGTGGGAGACCTCATGTATGGGGGAGCTGCTGGTCTGTGGGTTGTATCATGGGTAATAAAACAGCTTTTGTAGGAAACAGCCTGGCTGGAGGCCCTGTGAAAAATCACTCCCTAAATGTGTTCCAGTTGTCCAAACAGTGGTGCCTCTCCTTCCTCCACTGCGTGTGCAGGGGGAGGCTGGAGCTAGCTCTCCTCCACCACCACTGCCTGGGGAGCAGCCCTGAGCAGCCTTTGCTTGCTTTTTGCTGTGCCTCAGTCAGCTACGGTCCCAAGTTTGAGAGCTGTGAAAAAGCACTAGAAGCCTTCCTTTAGCACAAACCTAAAAAATATCTTCTAGCAGTCTGGACAGCATGGGCTGTTCCTGCAGCAGCCTGGTCTGTGAGCAGGCAACCCAGATTTGGCTCTTGCCCAGCACAAGGTCGTTGCTTTGAGTTGGAGCTGGAAGGTGCGTGGAGCCACAGGATTTCCTCCTTTCTCACTGGTCTTTGCAGGCCCAAGGGGACATGGGGATGGACAGTATGGCAGGGATGTGGCCTGTGTCAGCAGTGACCTCTCTGTCATTTGCAAAGGGCAAGGAAGTATCGCTTGATGATCTGGGTGGCACCTGAATGTTCCCCACCCTCTTCTGCTTCTCTCATGCCCAATTACTTCATGACTCCTGCACCTCTCCAGCGATGGCATAGGCATGCGCGGTGCAGAAACGCCAAGTGCTGCTGACATGGGGTGATTGGCTGGTGCTTGTCTCTTTGCTGCCTGTGGTCTGGCCTTGTTGGTGAGCCAGGAGAGCATCCTGTGCTCTGTGTAACTTGCCATAAACCTTTGTCTCCTTCTGAACCGGGAGGCAGAGTCGCATCCAAACTTGTATTTCATTTGTTTTGGCAAGATGGGGAGACTTCTCCTGTTTTAGGAGATTTAAGCAAGCCATATGATGTTTTATTTTGAAAGGTGTCATAATACTTTCCACTTTTCCTTTGCTAAGCTTTTTTTTGTGCTGCTCCTATCTATGTTAGTCTATAAACAGCTCTGTTCCTCCTTTTTCTGCTTTAAATCCTCTAAGTCAGAATTCTTGGCTTTCAAATGCCTTTGGATTATTTCTGGAGTAGGGCACACATTCTGCATTAAGTTAGTAAATAAGGTAGTGCGTATTTTTAGACCTTTGATTTGGAAGCATTTGTGAGAGTTGTGCTGGCTTTATTGTTTCACGTGGTTGTAAACCTCTTGTATATCCTTCTTTCCACTTTCCTTTGTTATTGAGAAGGTGGTTACCCAAAAGCTGTTGAGATTGATGAAGTTAAGGGGTTTGGATGACTCTGTTCGTAAGAGTGGATGAATGAACTTTTCCTGTTATAGTAGGTTAGAAAACAGTTTGATGAAGGTGATAAAATGGTGCCTAGGCAGACTGCACCTCTGCTGTGTGAGTGGGCAAGGAGGAGTTTTCTGGTTTGGGAGGAGGTCTGCAGAGCTGAGGCTTCACCCCCGGTTTCTGAGCACTTTCATCTTGAGTGGTGTCACTTGGTTTTTTAGCGGTTGAACAAGGAGCCGGCAGCCTGACTTTCCAGCCCGCAGGGGTGCATGCGGGACTCGCTTCAGCTCCTGCAGTTTTAGGAAATGCATGTGTTTATCTCTGTGGGGCTGAGTCCAGCTCCCCAGTGAAGTTGCTTGGCTTTTGACTTGTGGTGAGCTGAACCCCTTCCAGGAGCTCTGGTTTCATTCTTGCTGATCTTACCAGCAGAGACGTGTACTGGTCTTTCAGTTAACCTCTTTGCACAGAAAGTCGTACAGATCTGACAGGATGTGTTTGGCTTATACTGTCTACTTAAAACAGCAGTTGCCTTTGCTTCTCCCTGGTTTAATAACCTCCCTGAGGCAGGTACCACTTTTTACCTAGGTTTCCTGAGAAAGGAGGCTGTGCAGTGGTGCTTGTGTCTGTTCTTTCCCTCAGAGCTTTTGATGCTGTTGGCCAACTTCAATTTGAGGAGTGAACTCAAATGTGATATGCCTACCTCTCTCATAGGCAGCAGGCTGGGAAGAGTGGCTGTATCCCAACCAAGTGAAAGGAAGCAGTGTGATGTTACCTCATATGAGACATCAAAGAATTTCCAGGAAGGAGAGCAGTGCCATTAAACCATCCCTGCAGGAAAAGCAGATAACGGAGACCCAGCTGTAAGACATGGCTCTGCCGAGTGCTGTGCTTACCTCTATAAGGAGGTTGGTGAAGGAGGGGTTCAGAGTCGTGCTGGGATTGTGCTGACATTAGCTAATATCCGTAGGTAGGTGGGAGTGGAGGGTTTGGTGCTAGGTTACCCTGTGCATCGTTCCTGTGAGCAGGGGATGCTTTGGAGGCAGCACCTGAATCCTGGCCTCTTTGGGGACCAGCGTGGCTGTTTTCTTGTGTATGAAGTGGTGCCACCCATGTAGTGGGGGAATGTCTCAGCCAAAGCAGCGAGCCCTTTTGACTGCCATGGCGGCAGCTGGGAATCATTTTCGGTGACTTGCTGTTTTCTCTTGGAACAGTATTTCCAGGAAGAAGATGCCTTTGTGGCCTGATGGGCATTGAGCAATCGGCTGCGGGTGGGAAGCAGTGGCCCTGGTTGCCTGCATCTCCCTGCTCCCTGGCAGCACTGCGGCAGGGCAGGGATGGCTGCCTGGGGTCCTGCCTGCTCCAGCTGCTCCTGGGGTCTGGGCTTTATAGCAAGCATGGGGAGAAGGCAGAGATGGGCAGCATCCTTGGGAGATGCCAAATCACAGCCCAAGCTGTTTACTACAGCGTTTGTCTCTCACTGTTCCTAGCACTTGTGTCTCAAGTGCTACCACTTTGTGGTCTGTTTAACAAGAGCCTGAAGAGCTGTCCTCCCAGCTGGCAGGGACAGTGGGACTGTGCCGCATCCCTCTGTGTGTCTCCCAGGCTTGCTCCAGCTCCCAGGCTTTCCTTTTATTCAGACTGTGCAAGCTTTTTTCCAGCACCTTGCCTGCATACCCCCCTGCCCACCCTGTCCTCAGGTGACAGTCCCCTTCGGCAGCACCGGTGCTGCTGCTGAGCCGGCGGTGTGCGTGGGCTGCCGGCTGGGTTCTCGTTACTGCTGTTTACTTTGTTTGCTTCACTCTCCAGCTGCGAATACTTGAGCCAGCTTGAAGGCGAGGTTTTCAAGCACCCTGTGTGCAAGTCGTAATGCCAGCATGGGGCTTGCTGGGGGAACAGGCTGTGTGTGATTAAGCCATTTAGGTTTGTCATAAATTTTTTAAAGTCAAAACAACACAAATCCACCTTTTTTGGGGAAGAGGTGGCAGCTGAACACTTCTGGGGCTGCATGCTAATTAACGTTGCTTTGTTTGAGAGGCATGGCTAAAAGAAGAGGAATTCAGCACAGACTTACGGGTCTGCAGTTTTGGAAACAAAATGGGGAAGTTTCCCTGTCCAACAATTTCCAGTTGCTTCCTCTATGGTTTCCTGAGTAATTCTGACCGCCGGTTATAAAACAGACTGCCTCGCCATTGCAGGATGCATCATCCCTCAAATCTCCCTTTGGCCCACTGTCTCCCTGGGCTGCTCGGTGCCCTTTCTTCAGGCCCCCTGTGCTGTTTGCAGCTGGCAGCAGGAAAATTTCCGACCCCTGGGAAGTCGGTTTCCTGACACTGCTGTGCGATAGACAGTAACAGCAACAGCCCTTGTGGGACTGGGGTGGGATTGGGAGTGGATTGAAAATGTGCCTTGAAATGTTTTGGGGAGGTTATGGTCTGTCAGAGCTGGAATGCCTTTTGATGGTTTTCCTGCTTCTTAGGTTTGAAATGCAGAATCCCTCTTGGCTTGTTTGGATGGCTTCGGAGCCACCTGGCCATGCCTGCCCTGGAGGATCAGAGCCGGTCCTTTTCCTGGCATTCCCACGGTGTGGGAGAAAGGGTTGCTGGGTGCCTGTTTAGGTCTGGGTCCATGGAGGGCAAAGGACAAGACTGGAAGGAGCCCTCCAGCACTGCTCCCTCTGTGAGGCCTTCAGTTGTTGGCTCCTTCGCCGTTCTCTGTGGCCACCTCCACTGAGGGCTTTCGAGCCGAGGTGAACCAACCATATTCCCTCTGGGTGTGTGTGTAATATTTCACAGTGTTTTGGGGGCAGTATGTGGCTGTTCAACCCGTGCCCAGCCTGCCGCAGTGGTTGCTTTCCACCCTTGGTCTGCATTTGGCCCAGTGCCGTGATGCTGGTGTCCTGTAGCCTGGCAATCAGGAATCGAAAGTGTGCCCCCAGCCATCATCTCATGGTGTCTTTTGGGACTTGTTGGGGAGCAGGGCAGAAATAAATGACAAGCTGATGCAGCAGCAGCATTGTTGCAGCAAGAGCTGGGCCTTGTTTTGGCAGCCACCAGCAGACTGTTGGCTTGAGCAAGACTCCTCGGCCTGAAGATGGTCCTGTAATTAAAGCAGTGAAGATCTGTCTCGCCTAATGTATGACTATAAATATTAGGCTTTATGGATAAGCTAGAGGTCTAGTTTTCTCAGTTTCATGGAATGCGATGGATATTTCCAGAGGACAACTCAATAATTGTCCCAGGAGCTGTGCAAGCAGAAGACCAAGTGCGTGCTTGCCCTTTGGTGCTTGTGAACGGGGAGGCATTGGGAAGTGTGTGGATCCTGTCTGGGGAGAAGAGACTTTCTGCCCAGAGCTTTTTTTCAGCACGATCATCTCTGTAAAGGCCAAGAAAATTTGATCTGAAAGTCTGTTTTATTTATTCATTCCTAACTCCAGCCCTGCTTTGAGGGGAGGCCATCAGCCTTGCTAGGCATGCAGGCTGTCCTGGCACGGCCATGTTCCCGTGCTGGAAGAGTGTGTTCAGGGCAGTATTTGAAATGCAGCAGAAAACCCACACTTCCTTCAGAGTTTTGACTCTTGTATTTTTCATCTTGGGCAGACTTCAAAGTTTTCTGCAGCATTCAAGGGAACATTTTGGTTTCCCTTTGCCCGCATGTCAGCATTCCTGAACAAAGCAGCCTCAAGATTTGTGGAGCAGATTCTTGAAATTCTGCAAATATTTTGAGCCAGAAGATGTTTCCAGAAACTGCCTGACCTAACAAAAAGAGTTGGTAGGACTTGGGTATGGCTTGGGGAAAATGAATAAGGCATTTTTATCCCCCTTTAAATGAACATCGTTCCGATCAAAACCACCATCCCCGGTCTTGGGAGCTGTTGCACTCTGCCACCTTGTTGCTATTAAACCGCAGCTGTGCTTATTTGAACAAACCAGATAAAGAAGATATGCATTTTAAAACTGAGGTTTGTTGCCCTGCTCTTGCTCCCTGGTGATCCTGGCGATGTCATTTAAGGCTAGATCTGAAAAGGGGTTTATATACCTAAAGGTGGACTTCAGTGAAAGGGAAGCAAGGGTGTTTGGCAGCTCCTGTACCTGCAGGCACTGCAAACCTGCTTAAGCCTCCTGGGGATGTTCTCCTGAGCATGTCCAGAGGAGATTCAGTCTTGTGATCACCAGCACGCCATAGCTGATGCCCTGCAGCATCCATGTGTTCCTGTCCTAGTCTGTCGTGGATACTCCAAGTGTACGTTCACGATGAGTTTTTGTGGAAGAGCTCAGTGGGAGCTGCTGCTTTCGCCCAGAAACAGGGAAGTGGAAATGCTGCCTTTTCCCCGGGGCTGGGTGGCCAGCAACAGCATTTTGAATTGGGAACATGACGGCAAGCTTTGCTGTTCTGATTTAATTGTGCTTTTGCTGGTTGCTGGGGTTTAGGCATTAGATGTCTCTTCCCATGAGCATTTTATTCCAGGTGTGAGCATGAGTGCCTGGGAAGGGGATGCAGAGTGTCACACTACCCTAGGCAGCCATGCGGAGGTGTTGGGAGGCAGGAAGGCTCCCGTGTCTGGGACTGTTGACCCATGTGTCTCATAACCTTGTTTCTGAAGGTGAAAGCAGCAATCCCAGTGCAGACCCATTGCTGTTTTTATCCAGATAGGGGTTTTGTTTTGGAGTAGGTTTTTTGGGGTTTTTTTGCTAGTACACTTCTGGTGTGCTGGGGGATTGTGCCATTAACATTTTCTCTTCAGAGAAGAGGTTTGACTTGGACCAAAATTGCTGATTGATTCCCTTTTTTTTTTGCCCTCCCCCCTCTTCCCGCTGAAGTCAAGAACCACTTCAAAGGCTCAGATGTGTTGGTGCCAGATGCCATGCAGTTATTGTTAGAAGAATCTGAAATATAATTGAAAACAAACCTTTGTTCAGCCGGGCATATCTGGCTGTAGGCTTTCACTCACGAAAGAGATCGGTGCTCAGCCTCTTCTGCTAGATTTGGTGTCTACACACTTGTCAAGGCAGATGAATTGTCTGTGAATTCTCTTACATCTGGTAAGTGTTTGCAAAACCCGGAAAGTGCGTATTTTAAGGAGGTGTTTTTTTTCCTACCTAGGAACCCACACTGACGCTCAAAAGTTACCAGCATATTTGTGGAATTCCTTGCAGTAATAAAACACATTAAATTGGTCTTGGCAGGCTGATTTCAACAGAGATGCTCCAAGTTCAGGTTCCTCTGCTTGGCAAGCACAAAGTTGTCATGCTTCCTTTTAAGACTTGTCTTTTCTGTGGGATATAGGATATTGTTTGACGTAATACCGAAAACATTTGTAAAAGCATGGATAAGACAGATGTCAGCATTCATTTTAGTTTTATCTGGTGTGAAAGCGGAGATTGGTGTACAAGGTTTGTAATCCAGCTCTTAGTTCTGTTAGTGAAGTCCATGAGGCTGGAGGCTTCTGAAGGAGCCCAGCAGATTAAAGTGCTTTGCATGTAGCAGCCCTCACTCACCTGATGCTGAGTACAAGCTGTTTGCAAATGTAATCTCATGGGGTGTGAAAACACGGTATGTGGTTGCAAGATGCACAGTTGTGGTATTTTAGGTTCCTGTTTCTTGTAGTTATTTCCTATGTGTAATTTAGAAGGGTGCACCAGGTCTGTCTTGGATCAGAATTTGAACTGCTCCTGTGAATGTTAACCCAGGGTATTGCCCTGGGACTCGCATGCCACCCCATGCTCTGTGCTATGCACATGCTTCACGTGACTGCGTGGACATCACTTTGTCCCTCCTTGCTGCAGGTACCTGGATTAGACCTTCCTTAGTGCTGAGGCAATGGTCTGAGAGATGCTGAAACCATTAGCACAGCCGAGAGCAGGGAAGAAGAGCAGGGTGCAGGGATCTGGCTTCCTTCTGGAGGTTAATCCTGTAGCCCAACTTGGAGAAATGGGTCCCTCTGAAATTTGCTTGATCCTTTAGCTGTGTGAGAGTTGCTGAATTTGGTGTTTCTTTTCCTTTTAACTTGCCTCCCCTACCAAAAGCACTAGCTTCGTTGCATATGGCTGCCTGTCTGTTGTTTATTATCTCTGTTACACTGTGGTTAGTGCTCACACATGATATTTCTTTGGTTTCAGTACAGACTGAGCGGGTTGTCCGCCACTGGATCCAAAAAATGTAAACTATTTATAAATGAAAAATACTCTCCAGTTTTAAAGTGCTGTGTTGTCCCCTTTCCCTCCAGCATGTGCACATTTGGCTGATCTTGTGTAATCCCACTGATATAAATCCAGATCTCTAACAATTTATGGGACTGGGGGCCACCTGGAGAAATTTTGATGTGACCTTGTGCTCATGGGGGGAGAACATGAAGCAACAGTGATAAAAAGTAATGGAAAAATGTTATTTGGCTGTGTTGCATTCAGCACAGATGAGCCCAAACTCGGATAAACCTTCCTTCAGAGTTCAGGGATTCTTGATCTTGGTTTTCCAGTTGGGCTCATCTCCATCATAAACAACTCTTGAAGAGTTGGGACAGAAACTTATGTGGCTTAAGATGACCTGAAACAACTAGAGTGCTTTTTTTAGTACTCCTTACAATTAAACTGTTTTTTCTGTCTTTTGAGAATGTACTTAGTTTTATATTGAACTAACAGCCTATGTTTAGTCTCTCAGAGAAGAAAAATAAGACAGGATTTAATAGTGTGTTAAGGGAGGCTGGGGTGAGCTTTCTGTGCCTGTTCAGAAAGCAGGGCAGGAGGTGATGCTGGGTGGGCCGGGAGGGGACAGCCTGGACCAGAGGCTGAAATGATCAAGCCGAGGGGCAGGAGAAGAGGAGGCTGTGAAGTAAATACAGGGTGTTTAATTGAGGAGCTTGTTAGCTGACAGTTGATGGCTTGTTTTTGTAGAGAACAACAGGGGACTTAAGCTGAGTTAGTTTCCTGGTTGGGATGAGCGTTGCACACATGGCCTAGGAGCGATGGAACGTCGATGGAGCTGGTAGGAGCGAGGGGTGTGAGGAGCAGAACTGTTCAGAAAATGCTCCTGAAAGAGCAGGAATTATTTTGATCTATGGTGATAGTTTTCCATGCAACCGTGGTGACAGTAAATGAGGCAGGGCTGTCCTGCTTCCTGCTCAAATCCAGATTAGAGGATAGCTGAAAAAATAGGTGGAGTTTTTTGGGAGACTGTTCACAGCATTGCAGCTAACCATCATTCGAACAAAAATGGTGGAGACTTTCTCACTGCCAGTGCATTTAGGCAGCCTTTGCCATGTAGTTATGATTAGTCAGGCTGTAAATTGTGCAAAAATTTGGTGGTGTAACTGGTGCACAAAGGAGTAAAGCATCATGAGAATAAATTCAGTATAGTTCCCAAGTTTTCTCTGGACACTTTGCATTGATGGTGATAATCCCTTGTTCTGTAAAACCTAATTGATAGGAATATAGGGCTTGGGTGGTTTTTTTGGTTTTTTTTTTTCATTTTGAGTATTTAGGAGCACCTAAACACATTTGCACTTCTGTCCCCCACAAGACAGCACTTGCTGGAAAAGGCTGTTACAGCCTAGCTGGGACTGTGGAACGAAGCCTTTAATGTACTGATTGCATATTAATGAACAGCCAAGCAGGCGAGACGGTGCCAAAAAGCAGTGAGTGAGAAAGCCAACAATATCAGCACGAACTTTGCACTCTGGAAAGTGTGAAGTGATGTTGGTGAAAGGAGTTTATTGCACAAGTGGAACACTGTGGTCCTCTCTGCCCAAATTTCTGTGCTAGTAAGCTGGGGAAGAATAATTGACTGGTGAAGCTCGGTGGGTTCCTATTAACCTGTTCTGCACCCCTTGAAATGCTCCCCACTCTCAAGTGTGTTTTGGTGGTATGGGTGCTTGCTCCCAAGCGTTTGGCCTGCTGTGGCTGGCATATGAAGCTGTAATTCCTCTCGGAGTGCCTGGAGTTACCATCCACATCTGGTTTGTATCACCTTCTGTGGGTTTTACTGCAAGCTGTAATGCTCCGTCTGCACCCTGCTCCTTGCCCAGTTCTGTCCCACAGTATCGGGCAAGCGAAATCCCAGCCTGGAAAAAGCTACAAAATGGGCTGGTGTATGAGTTAATGAATATAATGGCTACTGATAGCAGTATGCTTTTCCTGGTATTTGGCAGAAATTGGATATCTTGGTACTTGCCTCTGCATTAGCCAGGCTTCTTAATCCTGAGCTTGTTACCAAGTCCCTGGGATGTGTTTTTTAAGGGTTCCCTGCCTGCTTGGAAGGGGAGGCTGGTCCCTGCCAGCCTCCTGCAGAGCCTGAGACCTGCTGTGGGCGAGTGCCGGTTGTGGGATGTCCCCATGGGGTGCTTGGGGACAGACCAGCAGTCAAGTGTGGTGGTTTGTCAATCGCTGCGATTATGTCTTTCCGCTGCGCAGCTCCCTGTAGGAATGTGCAGTATTTGGTGTGGGGGCTTGCCTCTGCTGTGTAGCCGGGGACTCTTCCGTCAGGAACATTGGGAGTATTTAAGATGCTCTCGCAAATATTTAAAATTTTTTTTTTAATTGGCCCTGGGCCAATTTTTGCTTGTCTCTGATGCATAAAGTGGGTTTGAAAAAATGTTGTTTCTCCCTCTCCCCCCATTTAAACATTTCAGGAATGTCAAGTCTTGTCAGCCTTGGCTTTGCTGGGAAAAAAAGAATCCCTTGAGGAGCTTGGGGATGTGTTTTTATGTGATCTCAAAACCCTGAGGGAGGGTACAGGAGGGAGGGAAAGAGCAGGTCTTTAACAAAAGCTTCCTTTATCCCAAATTTTAACGAGGCATTGCCGTTAAATAGCAGCAACCACACAAAAATTCAACCAACCTGACTTGGTTCTCCGATGTTCGGCCCCTCGGTATATCTCATGTTCTCACTTTGCTGGTTCCCTGCTATGGCCCTTCCAGTGTTTTTCAAGGCAGATAAACCCCAAATTTGTAACATAAACCTGCTTGGAAATACAGACAGTTTGAGAGGACTTTTCATCAAATTTTTCTGCTGCAGTTACTTGTAATTGCCAGTAATCTGTGTGGAAACAGACACATGAAGTCTGGTTGCTTGAGAATTTCTGTCTCTAGGGCTGATTAACATTTTTAATTTACTTCTGCAGTGTTCCTGTTATCTCTGCATTGTGTTTTAGTATTGCCCTCCTTACCCACCTTGGCTGTCCATGGTGTATTTTGGGAGTGCATGGGGCTGCCCGTTTACTGTAGTAATGGGCCCAGGCGATCCCAAGCCAGAGGCGAAGGCTGCGTGTCAGCCCCTGGCTACTCTTCCTTCTCTGCCTGCCCCCGGTTCTGCAGCCTGGCGGGAGCTCACTTGCCCTTCCCAGCCCTCTGGTCTCATCCCAGTTTTAGAGTATTTGGGATGATGACACACGTCCGCAGCCTTGTCTTCCTTGGGAGCAAGGCTACAAACAAGATTCCTCCCATTCCTCTTTTTTTTGCATGATAAACAGAGATTTGAAGGCTTTGGTGTGTTTATCCCCAAGCAGTGGGAGAGATGCTTGGGGTGTCACAGAGCCCATCCCTGTTTTCCAGGCTGTTTTTCATGGAATGCTGCAGTGGACACCTGCCCCCCAACTTTCCCCTCTCCTCTCCTCTCCCAGTGCGATGGGGCTGGTGTGCCCCATCACTACCACCCGCTGCCCCCATGGACACTTTTGGGGGGGCTGTTGGAGGCAGTGGGGAGCGTTCCAAGCTCTCTGAGCTGGCAGTTATGCCTCAACCCCATGCCTGCTGCCCGGCTGGACTTTGGAGCCAAGCTGTGGACGAGGCGGGGGGAAACCCTGAAGAAGAAGGAGGAGGAAATATTTGTTTAATTCCTGACATAGTGTAAGGTTCAGAGTGAGCAGATTGTGAAACGGTGCAGAGCGGGGAATCGCTTTGCCCGTGGTTTGCAGATAACATGCAGAGCAGGCAGCCGATGCAGGGCTCAGGCTGCAGTGGCTGGGGGGGAAGGCAATGAGGTTTATTTGTTTGTGCAGTTTGTTTTTAATTTAAATAACCTTTATAATCCACCTCCCTCTGAATAGTAAGTGATTCCTTATTTATAAAGGCCTCCCCTTTATTATTTGGCCTGAAATACAGGCTGTGTTCCAGCTTTTACGATCGGGATTAATTTTTTTTAATGGGTGCAGGCAGGGGGCGGGCAGGCAGGGGGAGCGGGCAGCGCGAGCCCCCCTGTGTTTGCGTTTCCTCTGCCGTCGTGGGGCTTCGGCTTCTCTCCATGCGTACCTGGGGCCAGCTGCCTGCTGCCCTTGTGGCTCTGCTGCTATAAATGAGGCAGCAATGTGTTCCCAGCTGGAGCAGGGCTGGGTAATTGCTCTGGGCAGGTTTATGGTGGGGAGGTGCGAAGTGCCCGCTGTCTGTCTGTCTCTGCCTGCCATGGAAGTGGGTCTGCAGATGGGCTGGGAAGCAAGTGGCCAGGAGGGCAGTGTGGGAGAAGGGATGTTTCCTTGCTGTGGGGAAAAGGGGAGCTGGTTAGGGAGAAAAACAGCAGTGTTACCCATCCCTGGAAGGATGCAGGTCATGAGGTGTGGGGCTCTGGTGCCCTTGCCCACACTGAGAGCACTCACTGGGTGCTTGGAGAAGCACACTGGGATGTCAAAGTGCATCTCTGAAGTTTCAGACTCTGCAGTTACTAAGGAAGGGGGGAAAAAAAAAAGGTGACAAAGGAGCCATTCGCAGACTTCTCTTAAATAGCACGGGGGTTTCACAGCAAAGTGCAGAGACCACTGAAGCTGGTTGGGCATACCAGAAACTTTATGAAATAGTTGGATTTGATCAACACTTAATCACTCACAGGCTGCTTGGCTCAGTCTCTCTCACCCTCTCCCCTGTCCCGGAGGCGACAGGGGGGTGCAGAAGTTGGCCTCGTGCCCCTGCTGCCGACTGCGTGTGTCTGTCAGGTGGGTTGATGGCACATGAGGGCCATCTGTAAAGGCCCGAAGTAAAACATAGCAGGCATTGAGCATGCTTTTCCCATATAACGAAAGCAGTCACGCTGTACCAGGTTGCTGATGCCCCTTTAGGTATGGGACAGTAAATGAGGTGTGTTCTGCTCTCCTCTGTGGAGGTGTGTAGAGTGTTTCAGAGAACTTGCTTTTGTGGGCAGCCTTGCAGAGCTTTTCTTAAGTGGCTCGTTCAGGTGATACTTAACAGGAAAAGGTGCCTTGTGGTAAGTTTTTATTTGATGCTGTTGCATGTATCTGCTGCAGGCAGCCACCTCCTTACCTGCTGCTCTGTTGGCCAAATTTGCCTGTCAGAGCCCCATGGGGTGAGTGTAAGGCAGCGGCAGGGGAATGGCAGAGGAGTGGACTCACCGAGGTGATGCCCTTAATTTTAATTGCCCATAAGAGTATTTTGGATGTCTGCTTTCCTAAAACCTCTTGCTAATTCTTCCTGTTTGTCCTCCTCATGTAAACTGCTTCCCTGCTCCTGGCTGTCCAGGCTTACGGCATTTCCTAGAGACCTTTTCTGCTTGGGTTTAGAGGAACTCTGTCTCTGCAGGCGCACACATGCACACATTTTCTTCACCAAGTCCTTCCCAGCCCAGAGTTGCACTGCTCTTGCATTACCTTGTGGGCCAGCATCCAATTCTGAGCATGGGAGAGATTCTTTGTGCTGAAAACCAGCTTGCTTTTTCCCTAGCAGAACTAAGCGGAAAGCTTCAGATATAGGTAAGAGTTTCCAATTAATTTCATACAGTTATTAGTAAGCAGGAACAGAACCTTTTCAGCAGCAGCAACGTTTTTAAGAAGTTTGCTTACAAGCAGTTTATTGATTTAGCAAATAGGTGGATAACACAAGCCTGGAGGTGTATGATAGTTAATGTGTAACCATTAAATAGACTTATTTGGGCACTTTTTATGTGTTGGCATAGCAATTAAAGCTTATAAACCTGTGGAGAGTGTTTTTATGTGGAGTAAAATGAGAACCTTTATCCCAGAGAAGGTGTTCATGGAAAAGGTACAGTTTATGTAATTGTATTCATGTGACTTGACGTAAGCGTGGGGCTGCAGGAAAAAAAACAAGCCACTAGAGCTAATTCCTGAGGGTGATTGCTGTATCGCTGTGTATTGGCTTCCCTCCCAGTGGCCAATTTGATATATTGAAATCAGTGTCATTCCATGGGGTGCATTTTATTGTGCATCTCTTGAACAGAGGGTTATGTCTTTGCTCTAGACAAATTATTTTTTGGCTCTTGCCTGTATGTGTGGTGGGATTGATTGTTTGGAGGGGGTTTTTTGGTTTTTTTTTTTTGTGGGTATTGGAGGAGCTTTGGGGGTGGTATACGATTT
>JAVKLA010000036.1:17464968-17491919 GCA_034782735.1 Sagittarius serpentarius | reverse complement strand
GAGCAGCTTTGGTGGTGGTATCAGATTTGCTGGGGGGGGGGGGAAGGGAAAAACAAAACAAAACAAAAAAACATAAAATGGTTTCCTGCTGGATATGTCCCGTAGCTCTTGAGAAGCTCTGTCCTGGTTAAAGCAATTACATAGGAACACAAGCTTTGTGGGAATGTGGAAAAGCCTTGGTTTTTTTCCTTTTTCCTTCCCCATACAGCGTATTTCTGTTTGAGGGATTCAGTAGACAGTGGTATACATAAGCTGTAGCTCCTCCTTTTTGACTAAAATGAAGGCTGAAAATCCGACTTGATTCAGCTCTTTGCAGCAACACCTTCTCCACACTGGAGCATCTGGATGGAGGGCAGCCTGGCTCAGTTTGTGTAACTGATTGCAGAGCTCCAGGCAAATATTGACACCAGATTTCTTGGCAGACGTGCTGTTCCTGAGATGCCTTGGGAGTAAAAGATCCTTCACCAGTGCTTGCTGTTGCATGAAGCAGCCCCTCCTGGGATGGTGGAGGTGGTGAGTAAAGGGGGAGAAGCTCAGTGAGTGTTAGTGTGGAGCTGAGAAACATGATGCTAAAGGGAGTTTCACCCAGAAATACTATGGTATCCCATTATGAGGTCTCTAACAAATGGATGGATGGTCTGACAGATGGCAGAGAGAGATGGGACACCTTGGTATGTCTGCACTGCCAGTCTGGCTCAGGTCCGAATGCAGAGGATGGATGCATGCATCTGCTCTGCTTTTTGCACCACAGGATAGCTGTTACTTTTTCCACATCTTTAAAAAAACCAACCAAACAAACAAACAAAAAAAAAACCCCAAACCCAACTGCCATCCACAGAAAGGGAAAACTGTATAATTCTGTTTTCCATCAGCAGTTGGCTGCCTGGGCTTTGCACCGTGGCAAGAGTGTTTTGCTGAGCATGTGTGAGATAACCTGCTCTCTCTGCTGCAGTTCTGGAGAATACACCAGAGGATTGTTAACATCAGCCAGACACCTCTGTAGTATGGCTTTGTAGCATAGTGTGGACAAAAGGTTAAATCAGGCAGTCGTTTCTGCAGTGTTATTTCCTATATGACACTCTGGAGAAAGTTCAGTATCACTTAGTTAACTTTTGCAGAGCCATTTCCTGTAGGTTTTGTTAGAGAAAAGCTAGATTATGTGTTTCCAGTTGCAGTAGAATTATTTTCCCCTATAAAATGCACCACAATTTATTTTTACACAATTTTCATTGGTTTGCAAAAGGCTTTGGGGGGGGAGCCTGTGTATTTGGAAGATTTGGAAAGTTTTTCATTTCGTACCTTGCTTGCTGTGACAAATTGAGGGAAATGTGAGTTTTAATGTGGCGTTGCTGTAGTTGAGCCAGGCTTGGAATACAGAGTCTACGTTAGCGCATGCTACCAAGTCGGCAGCCTGTATAGCCCAAGGTCCTGCTTCTGACGATGCCTGGTTTTAGGAAGGACTGAGAAAACTGTGCAGCTAACAGGCACGTTATGACCTGCCTGGAGGAGAAAAAAGTATCTCCTCTTGGTGGCTTCACAGATGTGGTAGTGAGTTGCACAGGTGTTTCTTCTGCGGTTTTTCAACCACGTGATGTGCTATTACCCTCCAGTCTCCTCAGAATTGTCCTCTTTCATCTCTCCGGTGACCCTACTTGCAGGTGCCTTGGGTTCTCCACCATGGTTCATCTCAGGATTTCTTCATCTTTTGCACATGAAGTGCTGCGCTTCTTTTCCATTGCCGTCTGTACTTAGAGCAGCAATGCTTTCTACAAGGCCTAAGAATTCTCTTTTTCTGATTACTGTGAAATGGTGACATTTTTTCTCCTTATTCTCTTCATAGAGATTAATTTATCTACTCTCAAAAGGACATGGTTTGAATTCTCCAAATGGTGAGTACACCTGTGGCCCTCCCCATGCAATAACAAAGCTTGGGAGCGCTTCTGCATTAATGTTTTTCAAATAATTGCTTTTTGGAGTGTGAGGTGTTGGTGTGAAGCCAAGGTGCCTTTTGCCCCGTGAGAGGTGCAGTCTGAGTAGTGAATGGTGAGCTCTTTGGCCTGGTGCCTGGGCTTGCAAGGACCCCTCAGAAGAGTGAAAGGGTATTTCTGTTCTTGGCCTAATTGTAGTGTTAGCTTTTCTATTTTCATTGCAGCCAGGTGGCCACCCATGTGGAGTTTTGTTATGGGACTTTTTTATTATTATTTTTCAGAAGCCATCAGACAGATTTAAGATGGCGTCTACTTTGGGGTTATGCCTGAGTGAGATGAGCTCAAAGCAGGAGGGAAGGAGCTGTCTGCCTTTTACATTTCCCTGCAGATTTTTGTTGTTCAATGCAATGTTTGTTCAGATGAAGGGGTTCCCTGCACTTGAAGCTGGGACTGGAGCCTCCACTGGCATATGTGTACC
The DNA here is from genome assembly GCA_034782735.1 of Sagittarius serpentarius. Classification (NCBI taxonomy): domain Eukaryota; kingdom Metazoa; phylum Chordata; class Aves; order Accipitriformes; family Sagittariidae; genus Sagittarius; species Sagittarius serpentarius. The sequence continues at coordinate 17,489,513 of JAVKLA010000036.1, read as the reverse complement.
TTCTGGCAGGCAGAAACAAAGATAGCTATAACAGAAAATCTGATCTTAAATGCTAAGTGGAGCAGTATGATTCCAGTAATAATAGTTAAAAGATGATGAAATAAGCTTATCCAAACACCTTCTGAATCCAGCAGTTTTGCAAGAGATTGGGTCCTTAATTGCTTCCTGTAGCAAAAGAATAGGGAAATGTTCCCCTTCCCATTCCTCTACAACACAGAAAGGATAAAAATCTATAGAAGAGAAAGTTTGTTCCTTGATTCAACCTTAATAACATATACCTTACCTTTGAATTAGCTGTGATGCTTTTAGCTGAGAAGTTGCACAAATCCAAGGGAGTTCATTGAATAATAAATCAAGGCATCCATCCAGCAAAGTACATCATAGCCCTTTGAAGTAGATGAAAAAAATACCTTCCTGATCTGAAGGCAAAACGTGTGCTCGGCTTTGGTGCCTGACTGATGCTAATGCAGGGTTTGAGCTTAGCTTAAGTGCCCTAACAGGGAGTACGGAGAGCAGGAGTGAGCGTGGGCTCATTAACTGGCTGCTTCACCTTTGCTCTGCCCAGGATTCTGTTTGCCCAGGAGTCCTCAAAGGTTAAGAGATCTGAAGAACAAAAAGCTGCAGCCATTGGAAATAGGGTCTGTCTTTTAATCCTGGGAAGTCCTGAGACACCAGACTTGGGAAGAGTGAATCTCATTTGAAGAACTTCCTAAATTTTATTGGCTATAACTTTTCCTTTTTTTGCGTCTTCCCGCAGTTTGTGTTGCACTAATAAAGAAGTCTGGCTTTGTAAGTGGAAGGAGTTGAAAAACAGCACCAGTAAAAACTGTAAAGCTCTCGAACATTTTAAAAATAGTGCTTCTGTAAAAGATGTGGCATTATATGCTGGGGCAGAGAGTAATAAAGATTTTTTACTAGCGCTCTTCAACTCAGTCATAAGCTGTACAGCTGTCCCAAACTCTCCTGATAAAGCCTTTCTACCTGTATACATCAGTACAGATATATTGCCTCATGCATATATAGATGTGTACATATTTATGTTTGTAGCTGAATATGTCTGTAAATGCACACAGTGAAACAGTCATGTACATGTGCAAGTTATTTAAGCAAGAATATATGCTTATTTGTTCTGCTGTATATAAGGAATGGGAAGAGTGGCAGGTAATGCAAAGCAGCAATAGGTTTAACCATCTCCTTGACTACTCTGTGGCATTCTATGGGCAGAGACTTGAGCACCAGCTTCATCTGCTTTGAAATCTTTGCTGGTATCCTGCCGCTGTCCCAGCGGTAAACAACAATACAACAGTTACGCCAAAGAAAGTACGAATGCTTGTCCTGATAGATGGCCCTGCTCTTAACATCGAGGGAGGAATGTAGTTTTCTATAGCATAGTGTAAAATAAAGAGCATCTTCTGGAGGAATGTCATATTCTAGGTCATACTTACTGTAATTACAGTGATCGCTTACATGTAGAATCAAGGTAAGGAAAATGTCTATCATGTCAAACAGTAACTGACCTGCTGGCTTTCTTCTGCTGGCAGGAGGTACTCTGTGGACTACCATTTGGAAACTCCTGTATCAGACCATTGCCTCTGTGATCTGCTTCTTCAGCTTCTTGCTAGCCAAAGGTGATAATACAGCTGTCTGCTATCAAGTGCTATAGTTTGTGATAAGATGAGGGTAGAGGAAGCCATCTCTGCTGTTTTCAGGCCATGTGCAGAGAAAGAAGTTGATCAAGGAAAATAGCTTTGCTTAGGATCTAAAATATGGAGTAAATTAACTTGAAAGTGTCTTCTGGCTTTTCATTGTCAACTGAAAGGTAGTTTCATGGTAGATTTATTTGCCTTGTTTTGCAGCAAATGCATTATATATAGCTTGGCTTTTATTTGTCTTGATCTAGGTGGAAATGGCTTCTTTTAAATGCAGCCTTTCTATCTTGAAGGTCAATTAAAACAGGTTGAAGGTCAGATAAAATAAAAGGGACAGAACATTTCCTTCTTGGTGTATCTATTTCTGTAATGTTATCAGTGCATGTGGTTTTATTTCTAGCGTTTTGTTCCAGGGCTTCCTCTAAGACTGAACAAATTGAATCAGTTGGATGCAGTACAGCTTCCAATTTGGGGTTAGAAATACATTAAATTGCTTGGTGCTTTATTGGCAATACAAAAGTGCTTGGAATGAAAATGCGTTATGATTGGACATTGATTACTCGAAAGGACAGAGGGTAGATGCTTGTGTAAACCACACACCTCCAGCCAATCAGGTTGGTCAGCTTGGGTTTTTTTTAGCTTAAAATGTGCATGTTTTGCCCTTAAAGTGCTGTTCTTTATTACAAAGAAGAACCATTTTTAAACTGAAAAGGGAGAGCTGTCTGCCATGTGTTTTTCACGCGTCTGGGGGATTAGAGCTGGCTCTGTAACACGCAGTGCTGCCAGCCATTGACTGCCCCATAGGTAACTAGTCCTTCAACTGATGTTTTAAGGTTATAGACATCATTCCTTTCCACGCATAAGATCTTTGGATTTGGTCAACCTCTCAGTTTCAACCCATGGCATTGGAAAGTGCAGGGATTATCCTTGCTTGTGTGGATTTTGAATGGAGTAAGTTTATGCTGGGCATAGCAAGGAGTCCAATGTTGTAATTCCACTCGAACTGCTGCTAGGATCAGAAAGGGATTTATTTCCCCTGTAGAAAGCTGTAGAGTTGCTGGGGTGTTTTGTGAGACCAGAGTTACGGTCACGGGGTGGGAAGAGGGGAGCAGAGCTGGGAGGGGTGACCGCTGCCTCTGTCCTGGCAGGTACAGCTGAGTTGGCTGCTTTGGCTCTGGGCAGTTAGTTTGTTAGACTTTGCAGCACATCTGTTGAGGCAGAGCTTGAAGTCAACATATCTGCCGAGATTTTTCTTAGATGGTGGCACAGCAGAGGCATGGGGCAGCAGATGAGGAGCAGCCACTGATGAAATAGCGGTGTAGAGTAGCCAGCCTGGGCCGGTGGAGAATGGGAGAACAGCGGTTCTTTCTGGGAAGTGCCTCTGCTTTTGCGCTGTACAGGGTGGGAGGTGATGCAGCCCCTCTCTGTGGTGTTAAAAAGCAATGTCAAGTGCAGGAGAGGCGAGAGCAAGCCGGTGAGCCCCCGTGCCCGAGCTGCAGGAAAAATCTGCATGTTGTTTTTCTAAGACTTTTTTCTTCTTCAGCTCTTTGCCTGACTAGTTTTAACCAGTACACAAATATTCCTTTGTGCTGCTTCCAAGTGAGCATGTTTTTTGGGGGGAGATTGGTCCTTCCTGATTAACTATTAATAAGAATGAACCGCGAGAGAGAATGAAGCGCTGAGCAAACACCACGGGAGCGAGTTGCCTGCCCTCTCCCCACCATTAATGATTGACCGGGCGCTGCTCCGGCGTGGCTGGGCGGTGCTGTGCCCCGCACTGCCACTGGATCGGGCACAGCCGAGCCCTGCTTGCCACGGGCTCTGCAAAGGGGCGATGCCAGATGCGTGCCAAAACTTCAGCATCAGGGTTTGGTGTTCTCCCTTCTCAGCATGTGGTGTATGAAAACATGGTGCTGCTGGTTAGTGGCACCGCAAGAGCTGTGCCTGGTGATGTATTTACTGAATTAATATTTCTGATAAATTGTTGTGTTGGAGTGGTGGAAAAATGTTTTCTCAGCTAGTTAAGCACTCCTGAGCTTACCAGCAATGCTTGCTGACATGATTGAAACCACTTGCATCCCCAAAGAGAGCAAAGCACATTACAATTCTGTGTTTCAGGAGCAAATGTATCTTAAAATATGGGTTATTGGATATTATTGAATGATTGTTGACCCTTGGATGTTTTCTTGAATCGTGGAAACTTCTGAACAGTGTTTTGGGATTTTCTGAATTATCTCTTCATCTGCACTCAGCCTGTAACCCACAGCTGGATTTTGCAAAGTCCTGTGGTGGGAGGGTTAGGCTGCCAGCAGTTGAACGTATTGCTGTGGGTCTTTCCAAGCATCTGAAAAAGACAAAGGTTTAACATGGTTTATCTGCTGTGAGTACTTGTGAAAAATTGCACAACTTTAAGATGAAAATATTTGCTCTGCAGAAGTAGTGATTTTTGAAACAGTAAATAGCACTTAGTGCTGTTTTATCAATGTAGCTCTTGTTATCAGTTAATGGAGGCTTAGCAGTTGTTCTAAGGTAGACATGTATAGTAAATTATGTAGTTGTTAATCCTCAATAAATTGGTTTAGTATGTTGAATACACAGTGGGGAACCTTAATTGAAAATGTTAGTAACGAAGTCATGGCCTTTATTGATTTACTGAAGAAACACAGTGGTGATGGAAGCAGGAGCAATTTGTTTCATGGCTATTTTGTTTATGAGCTAGGCCTCCAGCCCTCACTTCAGCGGTGTAAGACACAGTGTGCTTTGCCTTGTGGAGGCAAAATCGCTGAGAAACAAATTTGCTGTCAAATTAGGAAAAGGTGAGTCCGCTCTTACGCGGCGGAGCAAACGGCTTGCAGGGGTTTAGTTTTAGGATATGTCTTTCTCATGACGGTAGGTAGCACTTTAATTAAAGCAATAAACCCAGAACAAACCCTGTGGGTGTCTGGGTAGATGAAGGGTGGAGTTTTATTTGTGGGTTTAAAAAAAAATTCCACATCCTGCTTTTCCTTCCAACTTCTTACCTGTTCACAGGTGGCAAACCAGGATTGCTTTATGTTACATTAAATAGTTATTTTTATTTAGATGTCCTTGCCCCCTTTGAAATCTGTGTTTTGCTTTGAGGCAGTCCATGCAGCTGATGGCTCAGTGCATTTTGGAAAGGATCCGTGTGCTTCAGGCAGTACAGCTTAATAGAAGCAGCAAATAAAGTGAAAAACTGCTGCAATTAAATACCGCCTGCTCTCACCCTTGCAGCATCCCCTGTTCCCTGTGTACAGTACCGCCTTTGACTGGGCTGTCTTATTAGGACCAGAGGCACATGCAATCCTAATGGGAGGGTTTGTAGCCTCAGTAACTGCAGGCTGTCGCTGCTGCTAGTTTTTGTTTTGTTTTGTTTTTTTCCGAAGCAGGGAAAACGTTGTTGAATACCTTGTCACTCATGCTTGCTTTGTCCTGCCATCTTCTGTTGGTTTGGGTCCCTACTGGCTGCCGGGAGAGGCTGTACAGGCCCCCAGGAAAGGGAAAGGCTGTAACGGGTCCCCAGCCACAAGTGCTGCCGGGGCTGGTGGGGCACACTGCAGAGACAAGGGCTCACAGTTCTCCCTCCACCGTTGAGGCCACTGGATGACTTTGAAATTAGTTCACTTCTTGAAATATCACTTTACTTTTTTTGGGAGCATGGAGCAGTTGAAATACTGAGAAAACTCTTGAGTGGACCAGGATCAAGCCCTGGAGAAATGAGTATCCTCATGATTCTCCTGATGCTGCAGAGGCATAGCAAGAGATCTGTAAGCACCTGAGTTTCCCAAGTGCTTTGCATATGTATTGTCATGTACTTGCATATGTGTGTGATTATGTAGGTTAAGCTAAAACTAATCTTTCTTAAAAAAAAAAAAATTAAAACATTTGGGGTGTTTGGAGGAGATGGTCTTCCAAGCAAAATAAAAAAAAGCAGAAAAGAACTCCGCTTTAGTTTCGCTAAGGTTATTAAAATAGGAGGAAATGGGATCCTAGGTTTTGTCAAAGCACATTTGTGTAAACCAAACAGTGCCTAAAATAACCTGACACTACCCTTTTTAAAGAGACAAATAAGCCTGTAGGAGATGTAGAAGCCCCCCATCAGCAGTATAATGTTACCCCACGCTCCTCCAGAGGACTTCTCTGCTGTTCCTTGGCCCCTGAGAGCGTGGTTGCTCTCCCATGCTGCCTGTTGGAGCCAGGGAGCTGACGGTGATAGAGATATTTACATTTGCAGCCTCCTCTGAGCAGACCAGGTCTGGTGGTTGCTTACCAGGCTTGTATGCACAGATGTCTTTACGTGCGAGATGTGTGGTCTTGGTGTGCTTGTGAGCAGAAACAGTTGTAAGCACAGAATGGCAGAGCAGGAGGAAGGGCTAGGGCTGAAAATGTGTCCCTGAAAGTGACTTGAAGATAAGAAGATAATTCCTTAATTCCTTGAACCATATCAACCACATGCTAAATTAAATTGTAGTCTGGCACAATGCTTCTCAGTGGTGTGGTTTTAATTAGTATTCTTTGCATTAGTGACTGCATGCATCTGCTGGAATCGGTGTGGTATTGATTCTTTGGTGATCATGCTACAGGAATTTCCTTTAGACAGTATTGTTGGTCATGACTGAGAGTGATTCATGGTGCAGTTTTCTTGGTGTCTGGATGACCTCTCAAAGTTTGTCTTCACTGTCAAATTAGCTCATATCATGGCTTGAGGGTTGCCCTTAAGTTGACTCCCTCCTGCACATAAAGCCCCTTATATGAGCAGGCTATTAACCCAAGCTAATATGATGGTGCTGCTGCTAATTTGAGCTAGGGCATAAGCAAAGCCTGAGTGAGCACACTCGTCTGGCTGCTAACAGGACCTCTCCATGGTGGGGCACAGCTTTACCCACGTGGGTGCTGCTTGTCCTTCCCGTGTCCTGCAGGGTCCTCTTCTCTCCAAAGCACCTACAGCAGCAAGCTGGGACATTCACTTCTCTGGTGCCCAGTGTTTTGGTGCTCTTGCTTCCTTTTAGGAAGTAACTCTTGCTGATGCTTGGTGTGGGACACTTCTGTGCCCCAGCAGCGTCCCTTCTCTTGTAAGCTGGGTGCTTTGTAGAGGCAGGCAGAGCTCCCCAGGGTACACCGTAAAAGAAATCACAAGGGCCTCTGCTTATCACAGCCGTGGGTGCCCCAGAAATGTGAGCATCCCAGAGGCTGCACAGCCCAGTCAGTCGAAGTATTGCTCAGCAGTGTGGGAGCTCACGCTTGAGGCTGGCTGGGTAGCGTGGGTGCAGCGCCCTTCAGGGCATCCTTCAGCAAAGACGTATTTCTGTTCTTTGTCCTTCCTGGCCGTAGGCCTGCTACGCTGAGTTTGGGAGCAGTGGAATAGAGGTGAAGGTGATGGGGAGCTGAGGGTTATAAGAATCTGTGGTTTTCTGTCAGTTTAGCAGGCAGATTCAAAGGAAGCCCAGGAATGGTTGTGGTGGGTTAGGTGAATGATTTCCCCAAGTCCAGGCTCCAGCTTCTGGCAGTGCTTCAGCCACTTCAAAGGAATCTGCAAGAAATCCTCCAGAAGGTAATTAAGGACTGCACGTCTAGTATGTGAAAGCTCCTTCTGACTCTGATCACTGTGGTGGTTCATGCAACTCCATTTAGTGGCCATTCGTTTTAGGGGGAACTGAAAAAATCCCATTTAAGGGAAGGTGTTGCTGTGGAGTGCAGCTGTGGGTGGTTGGCACTAGCTGCAGTAGCTGTTTGGCTGCTCTTGCCTCATGGGAGTAGATTTTGGACTTGTCCTGTGCCCGAGGAGGAAGAATGAACTAAAGCTGCTTCTTTCTGTCCTTACAGTCCATACAACCACCTGTATCCTTGCAGTCTCTTTGATCACTTTGTGCTCCACTGTTAAGCCTGACATGTCACTGCCTATGGGGACTCTACCATCTCTCTGGGAGCTCACAAGCTTATTTTAAAAGAGAAATTCGAGTGTGCTTTCTTCCCTGCATAGCTGTATACTTTTAGCATGGGCAATGTATTCCCTCTCTTGTTCCCCTGGCCCCTGTCCCCAAGCTAATTGAGCTGCAGCCATGCTTTTCATACCCAGTCAAGTGTGCATGGGGCCTCCATTCCAGTGCTGTAAAGCCATCTACAAACATGTGGGAAGAGGATGGTGCCTATTCAGTAAGCTGTGGACTAGGCAGCTATCTTTCGACAGATTAGCCAGAGGAATTTCTATTGCAGGGCTTGATTGTTCTGGGCCCTTGGCTCCCTTTTGTGCAGGAGTGATGAAAAGTTGTGTTATGACAATGGTTGACAAAGTGTTTAATGAAAGCCGCAGTTGGCAGTGGCAGAACTTTGAGACATCCCCTCTTTTCTCCAATGCCTGTCATCAAAAGGTGTAGAAACGCTTTTGACATAATCTTCTCCACTGACAGATAAATGGTTTTGACGTAAGGGTCGGAAGCGTTCACCTCACCGAACAGGATTCAGCCATCATCATGGTGAGCGGAGATCAGGAGCCACATATACTTCTAGTCCTTTGTCTGGCAAGCCAGCCAGGCACCTCTGTTTTCAAAAGAGAGGTAGCTTTTCTCTGCACTGGTCAAGTTCCCAAAGCAGAGCCAAAACTTATACGTGAACTCATGGTCTACCCCACACCTTGCCCAAGGAGGCAGGATTGGCATCTCAGGACTCAGAGCTGACTGATCCCTCCTCGCTGGCAAGCAGGACTCTTTATGTGACAGCATTATTACTTTCGGGAGGTGGTTTCAAGGCAGGCTTATGCACCTGGTTATTTAACAAGGCTTTCCTTTCAGTCTCTGCAATGTTCAGTGATCCACAGTGCCATTTTCACAGTGCTAAACTAAAGGCAAACACTGCTTTCTTATTTAGAGACTGGAATGGATGAATAGACAGAACAGGGCCCTTCCCATATTGATTTAACAAGCTCTCAGTTCCCCATCATGGGCATCTCAGTGACAGGAGGGGAAAACCCCTACCTTGTTGGATTAGCCAATACAAGGAAGACTTGAAGTATGTAACGGATAGATAACGTGCAGAGTGCTTCTCATGCCATTAAGTCAAAATAAAGTTTAAAAAACCCCACAAACTTCAGATCAGCTTCTATTTAACAGGGAAAAAACAATCTGAACATTAGGGGCCGCTCAAGTTGGTTACTCTGCTCTGTCTTCTCTGCCATCTGTAGAAGCTCCTGACCTTTGTAGGATGCTTTCCTGAACTTAAATCCTGGACAAGAGCCTGGGCTGTATGTTGGTTGTCTGAATTCTGTTTTCTTTCCACAGTTGCCTTGGAGGGATCAAAATATCCTCCCATGAGTAATTCAACAGAATCATGTACCTGTGCAGAGCAGCAGGCAGGGCCCTGGGCAGTCTTTCTGCGTGGGTATGCCCACGCTTGGGCTCGGCTAACCCCGTATGTGCAGGTGCCAGAAATGGGCTGACTGCACACCAAAGACACGATCTCTTGGGACTGGCGTAAACCACTGTAGATGATGCTTTATAAACTACCACTTAGAAGAGATGCCCAGCACCTGAGATAGCTCAGATGGTTTAGGGGAGTGCTGATTTGAGAGAGGACAGGGTTTTGGCTCTGGGTTTTGAGCGATCTTTTCCTTTGAAGAAGGCGTTTTAGAATAGCGATAGCAGAAACATTTGTTCAGTGAGCCAGTGCGCTACTACGTGGCATCAGATCAAGGGGATCCTCGAGACGGCATGCGTTCTGTGCTATGGGAGAGCAGAAACGTGACAGTTTTCAGTGATGGGACAGCTGTGCCCCCAAGCTTGGCATCTCCAACCAGCCTGCATTGCTGGTCTGTGCAGCTTGGAGAGGCTGGGCTGATGGGGACATTACAGCCCCTGCAGTGCTTCATGCACTGCTCTACGCTTGGGACCCATGCTTAGTGGTGGGGGAGCATCGACCTCAAGTTTGAATTCCCTTTATTTGCATTACTGGAGCCCAACCAAGATTGAGGCCTCATTTCATCAGCATCAGGCAAACCGAGACAATACCTACCTCAATTTTATTTACAGTCTAAATAGAGAAGACAGACAAAGGGTGGCTGTGGAAACAAAAGCTCTGGAGAGGTGATGTGACATGACCCGGTCACCCAGCAGGGGATTAAGAGAGCCGGGAATAGACAGAGTTTTCCTGACTCCCAATGATCTATCTATTAGAGCAAGTTAATTCTTTACCCCATTTGAATGCTGTGACTAGTATGCCAAATACTGCCTAGCAAGGGGATCCGAGTTTTGGGAAACACATCCTTTGATTGCTAATGCTTCAGGGTAGAAATTCTTGGGCATTTTAATGTAAGTTAAAATACAGCTAGTCTCAGAAATTGAGTAAACTCTTTATGTTGGTGAATCTATTTAATTTTAAGTTTCCTGTTTATTTTGCACTGACTCTGTATTTCTAGCTTTCATCCCCTACTGATTTTTGAACAGTGTATTGTATTTTTGGTGAGGGTATTTAGCAGTTGGAGTGGGTAGCATGGGGAGAACTGAAGACTAGCATACAAGAAGGTGGAATTCACCTGTGTTTCTGCAGCAACCATTGGAAAGTCTTTCTGTTGCTGGAGTAGGCAATATCCAGCTGTACTATCTGAAGAGCCAGCTACTTGTGCAATAACTTTGATATTCAAACTTCTTGAATGCCAGCAACAATAATCAGAAAGTTGCTTTGGATTATGTTAATCTGTAGCCATGAAATCCTTTAATTTACAAAGACCTTTGTTTTTTACACTTGTAAACTTCTGAGGTTCATGTCGACGTAACTCGGTGCTTAAGCACTGGCTAAGCCAGAGATCTGGTCCTTTTGACAGATGTAGGGATGATCAGTTTGGTGCCTGTGATTCTCAGTGCTTGATTCATAAAATAGCTCCTTAGCCTATTGCAGAGGAATATTCTGATAATAGATGTATTACCGTAGGAAATGCAAAGATTTGCAGCAATAGGAGACATAAAGTACATGAAAAGAGATGGATTTATGCATGGACATAACTATGGTTGTAGTTCCCCCTTACAGTTTGTCACTAGTATTTCTGTGTCAGCTTTATCGTGTTGAGCCTACAGGACATCACCTGTTGGTATTTTCTCTTTTTGCCTGTACATCGGGCAGGGACAAGCCCCAACCTGATCTTGCTGTGTGGTTTGGAAAAAAAAAAAAGCAGTAATGTAATCTGTGGGCAAATTGCACTTTAATTCATAATTGTGCTATGAATATGGACTTGGCTTTCAAACGCACTCTGAGTTTAAACTGCAGTTTGACTTTTATTTAGATAAATGCCTTTGAGTTCATAGTGAAATGGATATCTGCTGTAGGCTGGTATTGATTTAAAGGTCTCTCGAGTGTTTTAAAAGACAGTAGGGGTTTACAGGACAGCATTTTTTAAAACTAGATGCTTGGTTAGGTTTTACACTCCTGTGTAGCTTCAGGTCTAGGTTCTGTTAAGAGCCAGCCTGTGCTGTTGATTTGTAGAGCCTTCTTTCGCAGCAGGTATTGGCAAAAAACTGAACGTTTCAGGCAAGATGCAAGAAGCCGTCTTCAGAGCTGGCTGCTCTGAAATGCTGGGGAACGGCACGTGCGTGAGAACTATCAGATGGTTCCTGCGTGCAGCAGAACGCTTTGAGGATTCCCATAAATGCATTATAGGAGGGCAGGTGATCAATAACTGCTTTTTAGCTCGAAAGAGGTGTTTATTGCTTTCTGCAAACCATGCAAAGTTGGTAAGCTTTGTAGTCTTTTAAGTCTTGGTATTTGTAAGGTTGCTGTGGAGCTAGATTTCTCTTTGCATTATCACAAGGTGCAGTGGGTTAACAAGAGCAATTCAAATAGGAGGTCTCCGTCTGTGCTCTTCTGGTAGCTGCCCTTTTTTTGTGTCCCTCAGCTCTTGGGTCACATAGCATGGATAGAAGTTCAGTAGGTGCCTTGGTGACTTAGGTCCTGTTTACCTGTTAAGGCTGCAGATCTGCTTGGATTCTGTGGGCATAGCGTCAAAACAAAGAAAATACACAAAACAGGGAAGACTGGCCAGTTTTCTAGTCAGACTGGCTTGGTGGTTTGAATGAGCAGCAGAATGTTTGAGGGCTTATCTAAAATCAGGCCACGAATCTTTTGGGTCGTGTTCGGAGGTGCGGTAAGAGGGTGTAATCTCCCTGCAGAGGAGACAGGAGGGTTGAATTAGGATAATATCCTAGAGCAGGGTGTGGAGCAGAGTAAAATTAAAGTGGGTCCCCCTCACAATTTCCTTACAACTTACTGTGGTTGCTTTTCTGCTACCACCCGTCAATTTGCCTCCTCCTCCTTTAGATTACATACTCACAGGAACATGCCAGCACAGCATACATCATGTTAATTAGGCCATTTGTTAATTTCTGCATCATTAGTCACTTCGTCTTAATTGATCCATGCTCTCCCTCTCCTGATAAGTCCCTAGCTGCAGGTTTGAACGATGTCATGTGTGGTGTGCTGATAGTGCGTATCTTGGAGGGGAGACTTTGCTGCTTTTGCATCGTATGATGCTACAGCAGAGCATGGCAAAGCTCCTGCTTGTCGTTTTCGGAGTCAGTACTTTATTTGCATCATTTTGTCTGTTTGCTGTCCCTAGCAATGCTTGCAGTGCGTTCCTTCCAGGAGCACATTGAACTCTGGCTGTATTTCCAAACAGGGATGTCCTGCGAGGCAGATCTGCTCTTCCACCAGGCTGTTTCCAGATAATACAGCACAACCTATTTGCCCTCCGTCAGTGAAGTGCTATAATATGATCTAGGTTTGGACTGTCGGGTAGTTGGAAAGTGTTGGTTGGGGTTGTTGGAGACCACAATGTGTACTACTATGTTACTGGCTGAAAGCTGCAATTGCTGATTAAAAAAAACCATTTAGTGATATACTAATAGTATCATCCTGTTAGAAAACATGGAATATATTGTTTACACATAGTACGTGTACATAAGTGTGTATATTTTGTATGTAACACACAGTGGTATATAAAAATACTCTGTGTGAAAATAGCTATGAAGTATTTAGCAGAAGCTTTGTTGACTGTTTCAGTTCAGACTTTAATTTGTCAGGAAATCCTATTAATCTGTGACTTAGTTTTGCGGTTGTGAATAACCAATAGAAGAATAATAAATGTAATTGTGTAAAATACAAATTGAAACCACAGTAATGCAAAAGAGGAAAAAGCTTAGGGAGAGCTAGATAACACTTTGATCATGGAACTAAACTCACTCATGTATTCAGCAGAAAAGTGCTGCTCTGCCATGTTTAAGTGCTCTTAAAAAAAACCAACAAAAAAAAAAAAACCACCCAGTGCAAGCCAGAATAATTAAGATGACTGTTTTGCTGAGCACAGTAACTGCAGTATGCTGATCCCACTGTCTTTTATTTTAACAGAAACCTGAGCTACAACAAGTTGACGGAGATTGATCCTTCTGCCTTTGCAGGGCTGTCGAACCTACAGGAAGTGTAAGTATTCTTTCAAAGGTTTTAATTGTATTTTGCCAGAGCAGCTTGTGGGCCAGGAGGAAATTGTATATAGTTTCCTAAGACAGTACCTTCCTTTAGGTAACTTGAATGAGCAGATCTGACTTGATGTGGAGATTTGGTTTTTTTCTCCATATTGTATCTGTGCTGTTTTTTAAACTAATCAATTAGCAGAACACAACATCCCAATTAAAACAGCGTAGCTGTTATTGGAAATCATTGGAGTTTGCCTCCCTCAGTCTTGTGCAATACTCTGAGGGAACAGTTCAGCTGACACACCTGAACATACACACAAAGCTCCTTGCTGAAAGCATAACCCTGAAGCAAGGCAGAACAGCCTGGATTGTGATACCTGATGCCAACCTAACCCAAATCTCCCAGGAAACAAAGGTGTAGTGTAGTGGATAACAAAGCACTTAACTGTGTCTCCTCCTCTCTCAGACATTTGTGCTCCTTTTGGGAACAGAACAAATTCTGTTTGAAGTCTACTAGGAGAGGCTAAAACAGCAGAGCTGTCTTCTGCTTTGGTGGGGGAAGATTAGGAGCTGGTGAAGGTCTGAGTGTCTGTGCCGGACTGCCCTTGCTGGTAAAAGAAACCTTGTTTGGGGAATCGCAGGATTTCCTAGCTCCTGATCTGTGTAAATGCTCAGCGGTTACACTCACAGAGGAGCTGTACTTGTCAGCTATTCACAGTGATTCCTGGAGCTCTGATTTTGGGGGTTTGAAAAACGAAAGTGACTAAAATTGCGAGTGGTGGGTTGAGGTAATGAGCTCGTGTTTGAATGTTGAATCGCTGGCATACTTGAGGTTTGGGCTCTGTTTGAAGAGCTACTGATGCCTCATGGGAAACTGAAAAAACATTTCCTTTCAGAAACAATACTGTGCTCTGTGTATATCATGCATTTTCTCTTGTCCCCTGTTTTCATTAAGTGTTGGCTCGTGGATGGGCCAGATGCTGGGATTCTTAAATAGGCAAAAGGGTTTGCTACAGTGGGAGTTCAGCCTGACTAATGCCTGCAGGACTGGACAGTGGGGATTAATGTAGCATCTTTCCCCTGGCCTGATTGCCCCTGGCTCCCCTGCTTACTATAATAGTAGGGACTTGCTAGGGATCGTGATTAGTTAGGAGTGTGCATCAGGAGTGACTGCAGTGCTCTGAAATCGGTTCATTGTGGTCATCCTAGAGAGCAGTCAGGGAGGTGAGAGAAAGTGATGCAGGTCAGCAAAACACTGCCTATAGGATCTGTTTTCTCAACTTCTCTTTAAACTGTGGAAAGCCTTAAATTGCTCTGTGCCTAAAGAAGAGAATCACAGCCTAGATCCCATGAGACTTTGGAATTATCCTAACATGATTGTGGCTTAGCAATAGCTTTTATTTGTGGAAGTGCCTGAAGGTGTGTGACTTCAGGGAGTGTGAGGCCTGGGAAATGTGTATGGCTTCTGATCCCTTAGGTAGGGAGCTCCCTTGTGCAAAGTGCTGCATGCATCGAGAGCAGGACAAGCCCTGCACTGAACAGTCAGCTGCTAAAAAAAGATGTCAGGGTTTGGGGGAGGTAGTAATGCAGCCCCCAAAGTAATGGTGCAGATGAGGGCTGCTTGCTGTGTCACAAAGGCAGGGTTAGGGAAAAGAGAGAGCAGAGGAGTGAGTAGGAGGGAAAGGGAGCAGTCAGAAATGGGAGACTGGAAGGGAGGCAGAGGTCTGGAGCAGAGCCTGGAAGGCAGGCTCTGGAAAGTGTGAGGGAGAAGCTCTATTAAAAGCTCTATCTACCAATCTTGGTTGCTTTTGAATAACAGCTAAACCACAGACCACTGAAATAAACTGTGTTTCACAAAGAGAACCACATCTGTACTGCTAGAGCATCTCCTTTCTGAGTTTTTTTTTTTAAGCACTTTACAAACATTCATGAAATAAGCATCATGCTGTGGCATGTCTTGAGAGCAAGTCAGTGTTTTACTGTGCGCAGTATGCTGGGCAAACCAAGTCACCCTTAGGGAAAGGGATTGCCCCAAATAATAGATGCATTGATAAGACCTGAAACCTCCCATGATGCTTCAAACACGGTGCCTGTGGTTCCTGAGCATTACAGATGACGCTCAAAGCTCAGTGTGTGTTTCTGTATGTGAATAATTAGTGCACTCTATTTTGAAAACCCTTTGTTTTGCCTTGATTTTTAAGAAAATGTCTGCAAACCAAGAGTTTTAAACTTCATAGCTTATCTTGGATGCTCTGTTTTGCTTTACTGAGATTGTAATAAAGTAATAGCTGTATTTATCCTATACTTTTCCATTTCCCTGGGTTTAGGCAGTTCTCTGTGGTTTGGTTTTGTTGGTTTGTTGTGGTTTTTTTTTTTTTTTTTTGTTTGAGCAGCTTTTTTTTCCTTAAAAGTTTAAGCCTGTGGGGTGAAATTTAGTGGCTCAAAGTGATGCGAAACCCTGTAATCCCCTATGCTCTGAAATAAGCAGCTTTGTGCTGATGGAGGCTCAGAGGTAGGGGCTGGAGTGGGACATTACTTTCTTCCAGGACACCTGTGCTTTCTCTCATCCCCTTTGGTGGCTCCCTCTAATGACACCCCCCGGCATCCATCCATTCTGGTACCTTGGTTGAAAGGGTGGGATGGAGGGTGCTGCTGTGGGGTAGGCCTTGTGGTCCTTTCTGGGGTTTCCTCATGTCATACGGATCATGGGATCCATGAAGTGGTGGTTACATGGCTCTCAGGTTTTCCAAGCTCATTTGTAACAGAAGTAGTAACTGCGCTAAAATTCCTGCCCAAACAACTCGCCTTTTATTTTCTGAAGTGCCTTTCACTGAAAGGTCTGGAGAGCTGTGCTATTTTTGAGCAGGCTCCATTTCAGCTCAACACCAGCCTGGCAACTGGACTAAATATTTTATATGGGTGCCCCACCTCCTCCTCTGCCTTAGCATCCAGGGGCAGCAGGTTTGTGTTGTCAGAGGGGACAGCTGGGGAGGAGAAAGGAGACTGAAAGCTTAAATTTGTTGAGCCTGGCTGTTCTGGCTTGGGTTTTTTTGCTATTTTTTTGTTCCTTTACATGAGGGAAGGAGGAGATGAGAAGGAAATCCCAGGCAAACACTGAGCTTGCCTGTCTCTGCATTGGCAACTGGTGCCTGTGTGAGCCAAGAGAGAAGATGAGGTGGGAGAACTACTTCTGACCTGACAGGAGGCTGATACGTGAAAATCACACTTACGTCAGAGGAGGGTTTGACCAGTTGTTAGATGCTGGTCAGTGTCGGAGCTGCTTAACCAGAGCTGACCCAGACTAGCAGAGGGTGGGCCTAATTATCCTTCTCCTATGCCTTTCCAAAAGATGCTCAGTTGGATGTTAATGAAAACATGGCACAACTATAAGTATTTTAATGCTCTTTCCAGCTTGCTTTGTACCTTTGAAAGCTCTAGACCTTGGTGTAATATGAGCAACAATAAGCTTTTAGTTGCAAAGTGGAGCTCCTTGCTGAATTGCAATGCATCTGGCTTTTTTCCCTTATATTTTAAGGTACAGGTATAATGTCACAGGCAGAGCTGAGGCTGAGGAAAGCTTTTATCCCAGCAGTGCCTGGAACTCCTCATGAAATCAAATATCTTGCTTGCTCTCAGAGGAGTCAGAAGGAAGTTCTGGGATGGATGTACTGCTACCCTCTCCCACCTGCCAAAAATAGTTTTAAAGGAAAGAAGAAGAAAAAAACAAACAACAAACAAACCAGAAACCACACCACAATTTAGGATTGCCCCGACTCATGCCCGTGGCTTAGCACACCTCAGCTGTGCCGCGTTCCCCTGCCCACTACAGGATGCTCTGCTTCTCACACCCAAATTGGGATCTTTTCGAGATCCCCTTGCAGAGCCCCTGCAGAAGGGGAACAGTTGAAAGGCAGGCAGCAGCAAGAGACCCGGCGAGGCTCTGCCGGGAGCAATAGCAGCCGATTGGAGGTGGCCGGGGGTCCTGGGGAGCCGCCGTGTGCTGCCCTGCACGGCCTGGCAGGGGCTCGGCTTTAATTGCTTCAGCATGTGGTGATGGGGGGTGGGGGAGCGGGCAAGATGGCTGAGAAATTAGGTAATTTTCAAGCAGCCAGACAAGTGACTGTTACAGTAATTAATTGACTAATTCACCATACAAACAAGGGCTCTTTAAACCAAGGAAGAGCCAGTCACATGGCAAGGATCTGTTTTCAGTCAGAAAAACACTTCAAACATTAGGCCATTGAAGGGGACATTTTTGTACCAGCATTTTGAGGAGCAAGGCCCTGTCTGCAATTGCCATTAGCCCTGGGGGGCTGTGTGGTGCTCCCCAGCCGGCTGGCTGGAGCAGGTCACCTGTTTTTGGTGGCATTACTGCACCCAGCGTCGGTTTTCTGTGTGTGTGTTGCTGGGTTTGTGGGGCTGCCCTTGTGGGATTTCTAGAGCTTGGCCTGGTGTGGAGAGGAGGAGGCCTGAGGCTGCCGTTCCCCACTGCCATGGCACCCCGCTGGGCCCCATGCCCTGGCCTGACATGGAGGGGCGAGTGGGGGCTGCTGCTTGGGGGGAGATTTAAATTCATCGTCCTGAGGCAGCAGGAGCCAGCTGCTTCATGGCTGTGGGTGCAAACAGTTTCCCATCTCAGGCTCTGCACCATGATGAGTGCAGAAGCTCAGGCTGATGGAGGGCTGTGGCACAGTGCCTTCCTCAGGGGCACTTGACTTTGCTTAAGGGAGTGGGTAGAAGGGGAAAAAACCCCTTGCTTTTGTAAAGAAGATACCATGGGACCAGTTATGGTGGCTGTCATTTATTGAAGGGTTGGGAGGTTAAGGTGGGACTGTCGGAGACCCAGACAGACTCCTTGAGATGGAGGCCTCTGCCAAAATGTCAGTGTTCCTGGAGAATCGAGGTGTTGGATAAGGAAGTGCTGTGGCCATCCCCTGCTCCAGCATGCTTGGTCATAGGCTGCTTGTTTCAACAATTAATTTCTGTTTGTTGCAGGAGACTGAACAACAACGAGCTGACCGCCATTCCTTCCCTGGGACCTGCTGCTTCCAGCGTCCGCTCCCTCTACCTGTAAGTCACTGCCGCCTCCTTTGGCTTTTGACTTTGGGCTGTTTGGGGGGTGGGTTTAGCTGCTACTGATTGAGAGGTTTGTGTGTCACACCCACTTTTGCTGACTCTTCAGATTTTATCAGGCTTGTTGGCACTGTAATTAAGAAACATCTTCTGGAGTTGTGATTTGCAGGAGGTTGGGCTTGATTAATGTTATGCTTATGGTCAGTGGTAACTTATGTCAGTAAACGCCACAGGTTAGTTGCATGTTGAGTAAAAATTATTTTTTTGTTTCTCATCTGCCTTTGGGTTTCAAGCATTATGTCATACTTGTGCTATTAAAGGAGTATGTAATTTTACCTTTTCTTTATTGTTCTCTTTTTTTTCCCTGACCCTGTTCTGATTTCTTCTTTTTTTCTGAAAGCCAGAGACTATTCCTATCTTAATCTTTCAGGGAACTCATTCCAGACCTGTTTTTATGGTTTCTTTCAGCTTTTTTTTTTTTCTTTCTTTTGAGAGAGTGATTGGTGATTGTAAGGCTAGATCTGTGGAAGCTTTGAAGTTCCTTTGGTAGTTTAGATGCCTGCAGAACTGTTAAGGCACCTGAGAGCCCTTGTGTATCTGCTATTGAGGATCTTGGGTTAAGGATGCTGCTGAAGGGAATAAAGACATTATAATATCAAACTTCTTAGTAGCTTAGGAGTGTGGATTTCTAAAATTATTTTTACATGTGTCTACTTGTAGTGCACACTGAGAAGGAATTTTGCTGAGGTGTGCATGATACCTCCCATGTTCCTGGGAAGGGGAAGTAGTTATAGCTAATACGGACTCCAGCAAAGTGTGAGCAGTTCACATAGTGGCTTCTAGTGTGTGTGGCCATGCACCATATACCCATAGGCAGGTGTCCATATTTGCCATGGATTTGCTGCTTCTTGTATTGGAAAATGCCTATGTCCATACCACCAGGTGATTGGCCTCTCCATGCTCAAAAGGCTCTGACTTACTCTGAGACAACCTTCATCTGCTGACTAAAAGTACATTCTTGTTGTTTAAATCAAGGACAGAATTGAGTGAAATGAACTGGCACTGTTCCTGCTGTTCCATTAGGCATTGTTAAAATATGCAAAGGAGAAAACTCCCTCACTGTCTTAATTCAGTTTAAGGATCTTAGCTTCAAATTGGTGTGCATATCTCAGTCCTGGTGTGAAGTGAAGTTTAGCTTTTGTTTGAGATATGGTGCCTTTGATCTGGTTCTTGGGTATACTGTGTTCCTGCAGAGCTTATGAAGAACCAAAGTGATCCTCTGCTATCATCAGTGCTGAATCTAGCAAGTGTCTCTGTTAAATGTGTAAGTAACCACTTTGCCTCCTAGGTGGAGGGGTGGCTTGTGTCTCAGCAGTTATCAGACCTGTCAAATATGTCACATGCAGTTGGTGTGAAACCATCTTGTTTGATTTCTGCCTCCTGCCCCAGCCTCTCCCTGCTTGTGTGACCACATGTGAAGTCTGGATGCACGCTCTGGGGTCTGCTGGTTGCAGAGCAGGGTGGTAACTCCCTCTGAGCAGGGTCCCTTGTTTAAGGCACGATCCCCTGACGTGAGAGGCCATCTGCCTGCCACTCGAACTGAGCTTACTAGGCTGCCACATAACCCAGTGTGTTGTGCATTGGGATTCAAAAAGCTCCAGAAATCTGATTTATGGGTGGAAAGCTTGCATACAGTCTACCATCCAGGATATAGTTTTAGGCCCCCCAAATCGGCTTTTCTTTCTTGCAAAGTCTATAAATGATCCAAGTTTCACAAGCCCCTGTTGTTATTCTTGCTATTAATTTAGCTGTTGGCAAAGGACCAAATTGCTAGAGCTTTGGGTTTTTTATTCCTGAAATGAAATAAGCAATTTGGAAAGGAGGAATAATAACTGGTGGAAGGCAGTAGATTTACAGCTCCTGAAATTTCAGAGTGGTGCAGAAGGAAGGGGAAGGTACAAAGCCAAATGATAAAAGGACGGTATTCTAAACAGACCTGCTTAGTATCACTTTCCAGAAATCTGTATTGCTTTCCTCAGCTGCTACACATAAATAACTCTGATAGTGGAATTTGTAATGCTGCTGTCATACCTCTGCAAGAAGGATCTCTTTGTTTAGCTTGTTTCAGAGAGCTACTTTTTTCCCCTTGCATTTCCTTTTAATTTTTATCAGAGGCAAAAATAATCTGAAAGATGTTTTAAAGTATCTGCTTTAATCGATGTTGCTGACTAACTCACATTGGAATGATTTTCTGAGGAAGTGAAGCTTTCTCCATCCTTGGGAGTCTTTTAATCAGTTGGATGGCTTCCTAAAAGGTGGTCCTTTAGTTCAACTCTAGGTTAATGGGCTTCATACACAAATTGTTGGGTAAAGTTCTTTGGCCTTGTGTGACGTAAGGAATCGGATTATACAGTCATACTGGTTTCTTCTGGCCTTCAAATCTGTGAAGTAATAGTTGGGGAGGGTGCCAAACCAAACCCAGGGTGAAGACTGTGTACTGAGAAATTGGTTTATGTTTAAGTATATAGTGTTACAGTGTATTCTTACTGCTAAAGAAAAATAAATAAATTTCCTTTTTTTCAGTGTTTAGAAATATGTGAAGTGTGTTTACCTCATAAACCTCTGAAGTAGGTTTTGTATATTGCATGTGGTTGAGTATTTCCAAAGGACTGTGAATGTATTACAAAGGCAAAGGTTGTGTATTTGTCACTCAGAACAGCCCTTTTTGTATGAGTTACTTCCTTGCCTGTCCTTCCTAAACAGGGGAAGAGACATTTTTCTCATTTTGGTGCTGGGAGAAAGAGATGTGTCATACTGCCAAACTCAAATTTTCCATAAAGGTTTTTTTAATAAGCTTGATGGCTTTGCATTCCCTGTTTTTTGATTTCTCATACCTGTCTCCATCACCCAAAACTTGCTTGACCCCACATGTGTGTGGACCGTGGGCCAGTTATGTATATATGTTAGCATGTGGGAATCTGTGGGAGAGAGAATTCTCAAGGCTTTCTGCAAATCTTTGGATGTTTCAGGCTGCAGATGGATGCAGGCATAACATATGTATCAAACATGCTATGCCATAATATACTGCCATGAAGTTTAGTTCAGTTTAATTATTCCTTGAAGAGTCAGTTTGTTTGCCTTGCACGTTGAAAATACTGCCAAAGTCGTTCATCTCAACAAGCACAAACATAAGGGACTTGATAAGGCTTTTAATAGAACAGAAGGGAAAAATAATCTATGTATGCGTTACCAAATAAAGACAGACATTAAATGCAAACATCTGTTAGTGCAAACAAAAGCCAGGAAATTCAGCTGGGAGGGTGAGAGACTGACTCTGGATTCATTCCGAAATTACATTGGAGTAGCTGAGAGGAGAATCTTGCCTGAAATTCCCACAGCATTTGTAATTTAGCTACAGTTCCTAGACTTGGACATTTGGGAGTTGATGGCAGGATGTTTTCACTGACATGCTCTTGGCTGAGGGTTTCCCTTCCCAGTGTTCTGCTGCAACTCAAGTGTGTTAACTCTGTAGGCTCTTGAGAAGACTCTGTTACCTGATCTGGTGGGGAAGGGGAGGATGGAAGAAACCATTTATTTGCAACAGAACTGACTGTTTATATCCAGCTAACTTGTGTGGAGAGTCTCTTAGCCTTGCTAGCATGCCAGGCAGGAGGAGGACCTGAGCTACGATCAGTTCTGCATTGGTCTGTTACTACGGGTTTCCAGCAAACCCCTGTGCAGACAGAAGCTCAGCCCTTACTCTGGGGCCTGTCTGCCACTGCTTCATCTAACTGTATGTGGGTAAATGCATCCCAGAGGGCTTTTGGGATGTCCCACAGGATGACGGAGGTGGATCCTTGTCCTCTGCCCTTGCTCCAGGCTGGCCAGCCTGATTCAGTCAGCATCCACTAATGCAGGCACACCAGCACAGGCTGTTGCACAGCTGTAGAGCTCAGTGGAAAGCCTGCTAACCAGATCTCTGAAGCAAGTGTTGTAAACAGAGCATACTCTGTGCCGCCCTTAGCTGGCTAGGAATTAAGGAAGCTAACAGATTAAACACTTAAAAATAACTTTAGTTTCTTTCACTGTCTTTTAAGCCCCCAACCATTTAGGAACAAAGGGAATAGTGACCCATGGCTGTTAGCTGTATGTTAGCAACAAAGTGTTTGAGATGCTTTGGCCCTATGATCGTGCTCTGAATAAGCACAGATAACAAGGAAGTCAGAATAGGGATTTTTGGAGCAAAAGAGTGTGAAATAGGATTAGCTGAATCACAGAGGATGCAGTGACATTCTGCAGCGTATTTATTGGGGAAAGTGAAATCAATAGAACTACTCTGCTTCCAAACTGAGCATAGAAGTCTCTTGAAGAAAATCAGTCTTCTTTACAGGCTCATTAATATAAAGATCAATTCACATTAAACAGTAATTGAACAGAGAGGGCTAACAGGAGAAAGGTAAGTGATCTACTGTGCCCCTGACAAAATATATCATGCAAAAATTTGAAAACTAAATACATGGAGAATTGGAAACTGGGAGTGGCAGGGAACATGCTAGGTGTGCTTGAAAGAACTAGTGAGCTCAGGTGCCGATTGGAGCAGCATGGCCCTCATGAAAAAGAGGCTACTCTGTGGTGTTCCATCCAGGTGTCGGGTACAGCGGTCAGAGACTGCAGCCAGTAATTTCTGCATCAGGACTGATGTTTCTGTTTGAATTGCATGGTTTCTTGGAGAGCTTTTGCTCCAAGTGTTGGGGATTTCATTATAATTCTGGTTAAATTAGTCACATTGTTAGTAATGGGACCCTTGTTTCTTGTCTGACTTTGGCTTTAATTTTCATTTTATCTCATTAGACCTTTGTACTGGATTAGAGTTGACTGGTCTTGGAGATCCCTAACATGGCGGAATTGGGATCATACTATTGATCCTCCTCCTGGAGCTGTTGCCTCATGCTTTCTCAAAGGCTTGGGAAAGCAACTGTTATTTCAGTGCTGTTTGCACTGCTTCACTAGTGTTGTCAAACGGGGTTTGCAGACCCTTTTTTCTGAAGACCCCTGTGGTCCATTAGATTCTTTGAGCTGCTGTTTTGCTTTTACCCAAGACAAATGTCTTGCTGTGTTAGCTGAAACAATGCTAGCAGTCACTGTACTCTGCTGATAACAAGTGTGATCTATCAAGTATACCTTTCTTTCTGCAAGCTTTTCTCAGGAGCTGAGGTGGTGATGCTGAGATGTGTGACTCCAGGTCATCCTTGCTTTTCAAGTTAAGATGGTGAAGACTTGGCTGAGTATAAGGAGAACTGCAGCTTCAGTTCCTGCCTGTGGCATCTTCTCTGTGTGACCCCTGTCAGAAAGAGCTCAAAACTACTGCATCTCTACCGTTTATAGAGCACACCTCAAGCCTGAGCTGGTCTCTGCATGAGGTGTGGGCTCAATTCATGTTCCTGACTAGGCCAGAGTATAAACCTTAAATGAAGAATTGAAGTTTGAGCTAACAGGGTAGTATAGATGTAGCCTTGGAGGCCATTTGTGGCCTGGGATCCTGTTGTGCTAATTGCTGTATAAACAAAACAACTGCCTTGACCCCCAAGAGACTTAGTCTGCAAGTCATCTTTGCTGGAGTTAAAAAAGGATGATCTAACAATTAAAAATAAGGAGAATACTCTCTTAATTCCATCTGGGTCACAGCAAACAGTTTTGTACTCATAAGCACAAAATCCAGGTGACTCAGACGCAGCCGTGTGCGGGCTCTGGTTGAAGTCAGCAGGCTCTGCTTGTGTGCAGGATGTGTCTTGGGCAGCCCAGAAAACTGCCTTGGCTGCCATGCTGCATAATTCCTCGCACAAAGAAAACTTCCTCTGGTTAAGTAAGGCAAAGTAGTATATGCAGGTAGATTCAGCAGTGGGAGCAGATTCACCCCCAGCCCCTGCTTGCATCAGTCCTCAGGTGGTATAATGTCTACAGGGACCAGTTCTCCAATGTTTACTCAGGCAATTCCCCTCAGAGGCTGGAGGGTGAGTTGCTTTCTGAGGATTTGGTCCATGCTACAGGCCATACTACCCAGCTTCTATTTTTGAATGTGAGTATATTGATGTGGAAAGGTGAATAAAGAATGCTGGCAGTTGGGCTGTTCAGTATGCAAGCAACATACAGACATAAGATACTCTGAAACCCACCCCTCCTGTTTGTTTTGCTCAGAGTTCATAGTAAGGCTGTGGTGTGTAAAGTCTGCTGGTTTTTGAGGCCAAAGACTGCAGGAGCCTTTCCCAGTGGAGGAAATTCTCATTAATCATGTGCTCCCAAGCACCAGAAGAGACGCTATTTTGACTTCTCTTTTGGGCTGTTGGAACAGTTCTAA
>JAVKLA010000036.1:17336503-17464958 GCA_034782735.1 Sagittarius serpentarius | reverse complement strand
GTGCATGTCCTCTTTGAGCTTTCAGATATAATGTGAGCGCATGGAAATGGCAAAGGATCTGAGGCTATTCCAGGGAAATGAGTAATCATTTCTTCCAGAAAAGCAACAGCAGTAAGGCACGTAGTTCTCAGACTCAACAAAAGAGCGTCAGAAAGCAATCTGGACACGTATAGAGCGGTGTAAAAATTGTCCAGAGGAAGAAGATAGTGAAAGTTGGTGGCAGCTCATGGTATATCAGTTACCCCTTGAGGCTACTTTATTATGTACTTACTAGTGAGGATAACCAATTTGTGCAGCTGTTGCAGCAGCTTGTGTGAGTAGAGGATTGCTTTGAGCTGGCCGAGGTGTGCTCCTTAGCAGGCCATGCTAGGTTAGTATTTGTCCTGGAGGAAGAGGAGGACACAAGTGGTCTTGTGGGACTGAGCACAAAATTAGGAATTGTAATACTGGAACAGTATTTTTTTTTTCTGTATGTGTCCCACAATATTCATTACACTCCAAGACCAAGTAAACTCCTGTTTGGGTAGACCTGCTTCCTCTGAGCTGAAGAGCAGGTATTGCCCCAGGGCAGATGGAACTCATGAATGTAAAGCATCTTCTGGTGCATTGTCCGAGGGGAGGTGCATGTCATCTGCAATGCACAAGATGGTTTCCAAGTTCTGTCCCTCTGCAGATCAAGTCTAGATTAGTTGCTAGGGTCATTTGCGACCATGGTCTTTTGTTAAGGTCAATATGAAAAATAGCCTCATATTTGAGCCTTAGAATAGCCCAAACTTGCTACTATTAATATCTGTGGTAGATTGACTGTCTCATTTAATGGCATTTGGCAAATAAAGCACATGCCTTCGAAACCAATTCTTTTGTTAGTCTTCACAGGCTGAGCAGATTTCAAACGTAAACAAATTGCTGAGTTGAAAGTGTTTTAGCATACTGGAGCTCCCTGCCTAAAAACTGCTAGTAATGGCAATTTAGTTTGCTCAGGGGTGAGTAAAAGCAGAGTTGCAGCTTCAATAAAAGCAAGTTAAATTATTTCTGGGTAGAATTCTCTACCCATTTTTCTCTCTGAAAGCTTGGCTGATTCAGTTCTGTAACAAAACAGGAAACTATTGGTATGTATTACTGTTTCTGTGCTTTCTTCCCTACTGGGATTGCCCAGTTAGCCCTCATTATCAGTTGTCAGTTTATCCTGGTTGTTAGACCAGTGATGCTTGCTCAGAGCATCAAATAGATGCCTAATGAGGAGTAAGAACAGGGGTGGGGATAGAATTGTGATTTTTATTTTTTTTAAGTATGGTGCCATAAAGCACTTCTAAAACCTTTCCATTTTGTTTACCTTCAAGTGTCCTGGAAGGCTTGAGAACAGGCAGTGTCTTTCAGTTCCTCTGTGTATAACAAGGCTAAAACTGTTTTGGCAGAGGTGTTAAAAAATGAATCCTGCCCATGTGGTTCAAAGCCTAGTGAGTAAAACATCCGTTTTGCCATTTACCTTCTGCTCTGTATGATGCTTAGCACTTCCATCATTGCTTTCGCTGGCACCATTAGGAATAGTGTGTAATTCAGGGTAAAGAAACACTAGTGTAAACAGCGTTTGCTAAAATGTGATCCTGCCATGTCTAGGTTGGAAAAGATTAGCAACAAAAGTCTAGAAAGCTCATTTTTAACTGAATAAAAACTGGCTATGTGCTGGATTTTCTGTTATTTTTAACCCATGTTAAATTCCCCGATTAATTGTAGAGATGAACAATAGAGATCACAACAAAAGTTATGATGTTACTCTTGCAAAAACAGTCCTGCTTAGGGGTATGTTGGGTGGAAAATCTGATTGCTGGTTAAGGTAGACAAAGTCATCAGTCATACCTTTAGATGAAGTGATCACTTAAGAGGCCCCCCTCCCTTCCAAGTGTGTGCATAACTCTTGCTTGTTAACAGGAATTCCATGTGAATATTGATTGGGAATAAGTGGTTGGGTGAGTACATGTTCTGCCTGTCAAACCATTTAATGTTCAATTGCACATCAGGGAAAATAGCAAGGGCAGCTGGAAAGTGAAACGACGCAGGGGCGTGAGAGTGAAAAGACAACTGCTTTAGTGGTCAGATTTGAGCGGAGAAAAATAAGTTGGGGAGAGGGGAAGAACTAAGAGTTGATGGCAAAAGAATCTATAAATGGCTCATTTTGTTTAGACTTAAAAGTATCTTCTCCTGTCCAATCCATATACTGCAGATCACATGCTGCATGGAAGCAGTTGCTGAATGGAGGGATGATTAGCATAAGCAACCAGGGAAAGGGATTGGACTTAATTTTTCAGGTACCCTGGAAAAGGAACACCTTTTGGTGGCCTTATTGAAGACTCTCTCCTCCTGCCCCGCCCCGGGTCATGTTCTTGAGACAGCTATCCTCTCAAAATAAGAGGAGCTGAAGAAGTAAATGGTCTTATTAAAGAAACTTGAACTTACTGGCTAAGTGGTGGTAAATGCATACCACTGGTTTTACAAGGTCTGCTCTATGGAAGCTTGAACAGATAGTGTTTTACACCAGCCTAGCTTAGCACAATAGCAGTTCTGCTCAGAGCTCAAATTTTGTGTTCCCTGGATCTTTTGACACCTTGTTCTGCAGTTTCCTGAAACCATCCTTCCTACTTTACACGCTTTATTAATAAGTGTGCCTAGACTTAATAAGAGCTGACTTGACCATTGCTTTTCCACACAGGAGCTATTCCTTCTTGCAGGCTTCAACAGCCTCAGCTGAGCAGAGCTCACAGTGGAGTCTGCCCAGAGGCTATCCCTGTTCTGGCGACCTTGCTGACAAGACAGATAAGCCCTTTCAACAGAGCACAAGCGTGTGTCATGTTGGAGCAGCCTAACCAGCCAGCCTATCTGCATCTCTGAAGTGTTAACAGGAGTTTGACTGGCCAGTCAAAAATGTTTCTCCAACTGCTGCCTTCAAGGGGCAAGTCTTTTTAGCAACTTCTGCCGCAAGTCCCGTGAGGCTTTGAGAATTTGATGGTCTGGAGAGTAGATGTATTCAAGTGCGTTGTCCTTTATTTACCTGCCTCAGCACCAGGGTCACAGAGCTTTTGCGTAGCTAAATCCACCTGTTTTCATTGTGCTCATGTCAAAGGTGGGAAAAGCCCCTGTGTCACATCATAGCATTCAGGCACAAATGGTGCATGCTATCAAGAAGTCTGCTTGCAATTACAGTTTGGATTAATGTCACAGTATCACGGGCAGAGTAATTACATTTGCTGCACTTAAATTGCTTCTCCACTTGTGTATTTTCCCCTCCTCACTCCTGTGGAGAGGCAAAAGCAAAACAAAGCCACCCACAAAACACATGCACTCACTAGGCTGTGGTGGATCTCTTTTACTTTGATCATTTATTACAAAAAGAGAAACTAAACTCAGCATCAGAATTTAAGGATAAAAGTGTCTACATGCCCTGTGATCCTGGACCCTATTGGCTTTTAAATGAAAACGCTGATGTTGGTGATGAGAAGCACAAAACTTGCTGCAATGAAAATAGGCTGCTGTTTTTGCTTCAGAGTGGGACAGAGTAGCTGCCCCAGCCTCTGCTCTGGGTTAGTTACATTGGCTTCTGGGCTGGATCTGATTCTTAGTGTCTGTTCTTCCTCATCACAAACCTGACTCGTGGCCAGTGATAAGGATGGTAGGGGGACTAGGCAGCAGCCCTGACACAGAGTGGCTCCTTGTGCTGGGTGCTGTGCAAGTGTGGGGCTGTGGAGAGCAGGAACTCGTCAGAGGAGCAAACCGGTGGGGGTGAAGCTGGGCTCTTTCTTGGCTTCGAGGACTGGCTTATGCATTTAATTTGTGATAGAAAATTGAGTTTGGCTGACATATATCAGCAATGGAAGAAAGCCCTCGAGGTAAAAGTGCAAGAGGAAAAGCCAGTGGCAGAGCAAGAGAGGAGCAGACCACAGACATAAGATGCAGAACATTGAGACACTGACCTGACTGTCATCTGCCAGCAAGTGAATGATCCCTTTCAAATACTGATGCAGCCCTTCCTTCAAAGAGGCTCTGCTGAGTCCCACAACCCCATTCACATAGCCAGTGCAGAGCCATGTGGTTTCCTGCATTCTTGTATGAGAACTGCCATTTACCTTACATGACACTCCTCTGTCTATTCCCATAGGACAATTCTCCTCCTTAGCAGAGTTCAGCACTTAGCAGGGCCTCTCCTCTCCTTTGCAGCCTTTCTCAGTGCTTGCTCCAGACCAAGGTCAGGGAATGGGAGAAGATGGAGAGTGACAATAGCAGTGGTTTGTACTGAGAACTGGAGGAGAAGGGGGTGAAAGACTAGCATAGCTATGAGCATTCATAAACTGGATGTTTCAAAACCAGTGTTGATTACGCTCAGTGACTTAGAGCTCCTCTCCTTCCCTCGTGCCAGAGAACTGGCCAAACTGCATTACAAGTTGGGCAGCCCCTACTGAAGATCCCTGGCCCCTACCCTAGCAGGTGCATCACCCTATTGAGATGCACACAGTGACTCTGAAGATGATCACGGAGATGTTTTGAGGTAGAGCTGCATGCAGGGAGATGAACTTGTGCTCTGGTACTGAGTTCATAAAAGTTCAGAAAAGCTCCTTACAAAGGAGCTGTGACAGACAAAGATGCTTTGCACAGCCTTTTTAATGGATCTGTGCCCTTTGTGAATACATCATTTAAAAAGCCTCTGCAGAGTACAATCTTCATGAAACATCCAGTGTAACCAGAAGAGAGCAGAAACTCTGGTTCTCTTGGAACCACCCTGTTGCTGATGGGGGGGACTGTGCCTATAACAGAGACTGTCTTGTCTTCAGGAATCTTAATTTGCTTTGATGTCATAACAGGTTGTGTAATCTGCTGAAGAGATAAGACAGCTTCTGTTTTAAAGATGACTAACTTCTGATCCTGCCTGTCCCACACATTTTGCTTTGTTCATGGAATCAAATGCTGACGGCTTAGGTAGTTGCATATTGCAAAAAAAAAATAGCCAAAATCATATGGTGGCCAGTCAAAGTCCAGTGAGAGTAAATGCAGATCAAAGTGAGGGAGGGAGTTTTTAAAAATTACCTCAGTGGATCTAACAGACAGCATAAGATCATCTAACAATTCAGAAAGTTTACATAAATATTGCTAGTGCAGAAGTATCCTAAGACTAAGTATTTCACTGGATGTGGTGGTTTTGGTTACATTAGAAGAAAGGCTTTCCTTCATGCAGTTCATACTGAACCCAACAAAAGCCCTGAATGAATGTTTGTCAAATCCAGGCCCTTGCTTGTGTCCAGCTGCTATTAAAGTCAGCTTCTAAAGAGTATCCTTGATCTCTGCCTAACTCTTAGCCGTGTGGCTGCCTTATGAAAGAGTTACGAGAGTGTGCCTGACAGGAGGATAACATCTGCTCATGATCAGGTACCCAGGGCCCAAGGTTGCTCTGAGGCCATAGCCGGACTGCAGCAGGGTCAATGGTTGCAGTCTATCAGTGTGAGAGAGATGAGTTTGGTCCTGCGGGTGGCCACAGAGTAGCCCTTAACAGATAGTGAAAACACCTCTTGCGTCACACCGGTCTCACGTGAATAGTCCTCTTGACTGCAGTGGAACTATTCGCGTGAGTAATAGTTTGCTTGTGGGAATAAGGAGGGTGTAACACAGCCCTTTGCAGTGTCACTGACTTGACTTGCTGCTGCTCCCAGGTCCAAAGGGCTGAATTAGCAAATCTCATCTCCCAGACTGCTTTCTGACTCTAAACATCCATGACCTGGAACAGAGATGCAGTCACTTCACCATGAAAGGTTGCATTTTTTTTCTGCTCCCTCTTCCTTACCAAAAAAACAAACCCCCCACCCCCCAAACCACCACACACACAACCCGCCCCCCACCCCATTGTTTTTTGACCCCCTGTCTGTCCCAGCCTGTATATAGCTGCGGGTAGTTTGCTTCATGCTTGTCCATCCTCAACTGCCACCACAGGGTGAGAACATAACCTGATGAACAAAAGCCCCCTGAAATATCTGTTTTGAAGCTGATGTACAGCAGATGGAGAGATGTCTTCAGACTTTCTGCCATAATTTGATATAGTTGAAATAGCTCCATCAGCCTGTTCTTGCTTTATGCTTATATATGATGGGTTTAAGTGAAAAACAGTCATGGAAAATGGTCATGGATTTTGTTCACTGCATCTTAGACCTTTTTCTGAAGGAGTGCTAGGGAGAGGGAAGATCTTGACATACAGTCTCATACAGAGGCTGTAAACCTCTTACAGAGCATGTAAACCTTTAAGGGAAAGTTAGGATACCTGTAGAAGTTATGCAAGTAGGTTTTTTGGTGGTATGTTGGGTGGGTTGTTTTTTTGTTTTTGTTTGGGTTTTTTGGTTTTTTTTTTTTTTTGTGGCTAAAATGCTGTGGCTGCTTGGCCTGCCACTGCTCTGCTCTTGTATGTGCAGCCGGCACCTGAACAAACAGAGCTGTATTTGCAGCAGCCTGGGAATCTGCCAGGATTCCTCAGGGAAGGAGTGATTCAGAGCATCTGAGAAAAGTGGGGGCTGCTTCCATGCATCCTTGCTTCCTGCCCGGACAATAACCCATGCAGCCTTACTCTGAAGGGACAGTGGGGCTGTTGCCATAAGCAAATACACAGCATCTTGTGTTGGATAAAAACGTACATTCTTGTAATGGTATGAAATCTTGAGCCTCGTGGATTATCCTGGCAAGGCTGAAATGACAGTGCAAAGTGTCAGACAGCTGGTGGGGCTTTCCCGGGACAGTTGGGAAGCATGAGGACTTACGCACTTTAGACAGGTCAGTCTTTCAGGGAAGGTCTTATGCAAAGAACTAGAGGATGGTATGCCACAGATTTCTAGCACGTCACCTGCATGTTTACTTCGTCTTCTGCTGCAGAGATAGCTTCACTACACCTAGGCAGATCTTTCACAAGTTACAGTGCAGAAGAGGAATTTTCTGGGAAAAAAAGTATTTGGAAACAAAAAAAATTTTACAAGTAAAATGTTAAAATCATGGAAGAAGTTCTGCATTGATAAACTGTGCAGACTTTGAGTCAAAGCTGATGTCCAGGTCCCAATGACACTCTCATCTTTCCTTCTTTCCATACATTAATAAGAATCACTTTGGACAAATCTTCAGTTACTGATTATAATAAGGTGACCAGAACAAACAAACATTTGTGTTGCTGCTGTTGTAAACACAAACACAACTTCCAGATTATGAGTTGCCCTTTATCCATGTCAGGAAAATTGCTCAGGTATTGTGTTCTAGTCTGAAACTATGATTATTTTTAACTTTTTTTTTGTCTGCGTAGTGAGCGATGGGCTAAAATCAGATGGCAGATCATCTAAGGTGAGAGTTCAGGAACTCATGTCTTGAATCTTCCTGAGTGTTTCTGGGAGGATCAATCTTGGATCTCTGCCTTCTCTGAATTGAGAAGGTGGAGGAGGGCAGGTAATTCCAGGCATCGGTTAGTCACAGTGTATGTGATCCATCTCCTGTTACGGTGCCTTTGATCTCGCTCTTTTTGCATGGCCTGTCTCTGACACCAAACCTTGCCTGTCGTTCAGTAGCAAACCCTGTAACTCTTTCTGGCTCCAGCATTTAGTTTCTTCAGTACTTTCCCAGTATGGAAATATTAATCAAACCCTGAACTTTCTAATCTCTCTGTTTCTAGTCTTGTGATCTCCCTCATATGCTAATTTTGAAAATCTGCTGGCATATTAATAGAACCCTACCCGAGGTGCGGATCCTCTCTTTTGAAGCTTGATTTTATTTTTGATGCCTGTAACAGGTGTTGGTTTAATAGGTTTGCTGTATTACGGCTTGCTTTTTTTTCTTTTTTCGTGAGCCCAGCCAGCTCTGTAAGCTGACACTACATGAAGGCCAAGCATGTGACTTCTCCCTGCCTTAGCCTCACTTCACACCAAACATTTGCTCTGCAGACTCCCAGCAGCCAAGGCAGCCTTAATTCAAGCTTTGTCTAAACCAGGAGGTTTTGTGCTGATTGTATTCAAATCAGTCCAACTAAAGCCCCTCGTACATTCCCAGCTGAGGGTCTGCTTGCTTTGATTTTCCGCTGTCAGCTTTCTAATGGGCAGCTGCTGAGGGGAAGTGAATGTGGCTCAAACAACAAAGGAGCGTGTTTGCACTGCTCTCTGCATTGATTTCACACAAGTAGTTTGAAGCCATGGTCTAAATTAAACTGATTAGGGTTCTCCAAAGGACAGGCTTGCTGCAAAGAAGGTGGTGAATTCTTCTGCTATTAGGTCTAGTGGAAAATATTTCACAGCCTGTTTATCAAATAAATATTCATAAAGACGCTTCAAATGAGGAAACCCACCGGGATTAAAGTGTAACTTTACCGCTAAAATACAAGCTGAGATTCCTGGAAATGCTGCAAGCTTTTGACTTTGCGCCACCTGTTGTTTTCCTGCCACCCCCTTCGGCTCCCTCCCAACTTAGAGCAAACCCAAACACGCTTTGGCTTCGCTGGAACACTTTGCTTGTTTTTTGTCTCGCAGCAGCCCAAAGGAGCAGAGAGCATGCGTTCGCTTCCTGACGTGGTCCTCACGGGCTTGGTTCAGCAAAGAGCTTGCTGAGGTTAATCCAGATCTCCTGGAATCCTGAGGTGTCTATTCAAGAGCGGCGCAGAGCGCAAGGGCTAAGAGGCTGCGCTGCCTCAGGGTGTTGAACCGGGGTGCAGGCAGGTTAGGCAGCGGTGGCTGCAGGGTAGCTTCCCTCAGCAGTCCTCTCTCTCTGTTTGCAGCTGTAGCTGGTGCCGACCTGAGGGCGAAGCAGTTTGTGAACAAGTGCCATATGCATGCAGTTCAGAGTGTGAAAGTAATCCGTTGCTGACGTTGAGTTACCTTAGTTTGGCACTAAGATGTTACAGTTCCAGGTCTCCATTAGCTGCAAATGGAGTGTCTCCGGGAGTGAGGTTGGGTATGAACTGGGAAGTTCAACTGTTTTAGCTGGATCCTCCCATATTCATGCGCAAACCCAAATGGACTTGGATGGGTGCCTTAGTTGCTATGATTTCTTTTTCACTTGAGCTGCTTTCACGCCAAATTCTTAGTTCTCAGTGAAGGCAGTTCTGCATCTTCCTAGTCTACTATTACATTCTGATACAGATTGGTAAACCGGAGGTAGAGAGGGGTTAAGAAACTTGCCCAAGGCAGATGAGTCAGTGCCAGAGCTGGGAATAGAAACTAAGAGACTTGGCTCCTGCTCCCAGCTTTAATTGCTCAATCTCACATTGAAGCCCTGTCACCCTATACTCTTGAGGTAACACTGGCTGAAGTGAGAAAGGGAAAGCTGTTTCCAGGCTGTGATACCTAAGGAGTGGGGAGAGGAAAAGACACCTGGAGGCAAATTGGTTGTGGAAACACCGATAATTTGTGCTTTAAAGCCAGGTTTCAGCAGTTGGTACTAAAATCTGATCTGTCACCTTTGAAGCCAATGAAGTGTAAACTAAGGAGCTAGTTGGGAAAAATCCAGCCCTTTTCCAGTCACTGCTAAAGGGGAGTGGTAAAGTCATAACGTCACTGGTCTGATCGTGAACAAAGGCAGACAAGCAGAAAGGATCCAGGTAATAACAGCAAGGGTTAAATCACGTTTCAGCTCTTACTGAAAGAATGAAAAATAAAATATAATCAAGCTAGTAAAAGGTTTGGACGATGTTGCATTCATATCACATGCTGTGTATAGGAAAAGTCAGTCAGCCGGGCTGGTTTTGTTTGAAGTGCAGTGCTTTGAGAGGGTGCAGTGCTTTGCAGTGAACTGACATTCCCCAGCTGGGAC
The DNA here is from genome assembly GCA_034782735.1 of Sagittarius serpentarius. NCBI lineage: Eukaryota > Metazoa > Chordata > Aves > Accipitriformes > Sagittariidae > Sagittarius > Sagittarius serpentarius. Next base: position 17,455,154 of record JAVKLA010000036.1, on the reverse strand, counting down.
TGGCCGGGGATGGTGTTTGGAGCTGAGAGTTACATTTGGAGTCAGCCCATGTTAGAGAGAGACAGAGGGAGAGAAAGGAGCCTGGTTTTCTCCTGTGTGAAATAATGCATCCATCTAATCTGCAAGCTATAGCACATGAAAAGCAAGAGGCAAACAGACAGAAGTCACCTGGAAATTGCGGACGTGGCTTAAACAAAATAGTTCTTTCCTGTCCTTTTCTTCCCTTCCCTTCTTAAAGTCTGTCTTCTGGGATGGGCTGGGAGATCTGGCAGGCAGGCAGGTTGGATATACATTGAGCAACTAAAGCACAGAAATATTAATACTTCAAAAAAAATAACTTGGCTTCTTAAGAGCACTTCATGTCCAAACTCACTCTGTGCTCTCAGTCCCTCGCAGACTTAGCTGCCCTGCACAGGGACTGTCAGGTAATTTATAGATGCTCCACGTTCATTTGTACAACCCTTCATTTCCTGTTAATTTACGGCCAGATTCATCTCAGCCATCACAGCCTAGATGAGATCAGAGTTGAATTCACAGCCCCTGCTTCAGGAGAGCTCCAGAGAACACGCTTGGGATTTGCTTTCACTTATGTCTGTGTTGAGGTACTTTCCTGAATTGGGGTCATACACACATTTAATGGACTCTCTTCTTTTGAGAAGGAAAAAAGCTTGAAATTTTAGAACTTGCTGATTCTACTAATCGAGTTCATTGCAAAAGAAACTAGTCCTTGGGGAAAAGAAATCCCCCTCACCCATGTGTTCAATTTATGGAGGTCACAAAATTCTGGGTGTAGTGAATTTTCCTGTATTTTAGTCTCACTATAGTATAAATTCACTGGACCTCTGTTCTACTATGTGCGTGGATGCGAAAATTCAGTCTTTATTCCTAGTTGTAAATGAATATTGGTCATTTGGACAGTAGCCATATCGTTGCCTTTTATACAGTTTGTGGTTGTAGAGACCTGTGTGCCTGTAACTCATGGAATAACCAGTTTAGAGATATAAGTTATGACTTTCCTTTGGTTTTCTTGACACCTTTTTGCATCATATTAGCATTACACTGCTATAGTGGTGTAAAATTGGCCCTTAATGTTTTGTGAGCCTGCACGGAATTAATTGAGTAGCATTTAAACTCCTTTAGTCAAAGCAGCATTTCTGTGAATGTTTCCCCAGTATAAGCGAGGGTTGTGTGCTGGCTGTTTAAAGGGTGAGTCTCCAGCAAGCAAATTGTTCTGGGGATGCAGTTTTTACCCTCTTCCTGTTACAGACACCAGCAAATGTGGTGGTGAAACAATCTGGTTTTAATAACAGGGGGGGTAAAGGAGCAGATCCCTTGCCTCGCACTATTGGTATTTTCTTTTGGGGGGAGAGGTTTTCTTTGAAAGGGGCTTGTCTGAACCCCTGGGAGAGCCCGAAATGGGGGTAAGGCTGGAGAAGATGGGCTCCTAGACACCCATCAGCTTCAGTGCCTGGAAGGCTGCGGTCAGCTCATCTGTCGTTTTTTTTGTTTCAAAGAGCTGTTGCTTTGTCGGGAGAGCTGGGTTTGCATTCAACAGTGCTTTCACTGGCTGCTTGTCTCCTTCTGGTTACTCAGTAGGTAGCTGGCCGGATTAAGGCGCAGTACTTGTCTGAACCCTCTCTACTATCTCTTATTATTCAGCAAGTTCTCAAGTGTCTGGTGAGCGTCTCTGTTTGGAGTGCATCGCTTGCAGCCTTGCCAGTAACATCAGTGACTGGTCTAAACTCACATCAGGCACATGCTCTACTTCTTGTGACTAATGCGCAATGTATTTTTTTTAATTGATTACTGTTCTCTCTACTGATTCGGGCCAGAAAACAGTCAGAGGAAAGGACTCGGGATTTTTAGTTAGGTCGTGTTGAGTACAGATGAGGTCTAGAGGTATTTAACTGTTTGGTGGCTGCAGAAACCCTGAGGACAGCTTGTAGTACCTTCTCCGAAGAAAAACATTAGACTGAATCCTTCAGGTTGGTACTGGTAAAGCAGCAAACGCAGGTGATGTTACAGAGTCTGATCCTGCAGTCAGTGCTTGGGCAGAGCACTGGCACTGCAGAATTGTCCTAATTGCACAGTGGGACAAAGGTAGCAAAAGATGAGAGAACGTTTGGAAGCCCTCTGACTGTATTTCTGTGCCTTAGAAATCATTGTAACATAGTCCAAAGCAGGGAGTTTTCAGAAGAATTCTTGGGAATTAAGGATACGCTGTTTTGTAGCTTTTGCTGACATCCTATTTACTTGTCCTGTTTCCTGCTCTGGAAATCCCTTCCTCTGTGTAAAACGTCAGCAGGTTGCTTTAACCGTTGATCAGTGCTCCTTGCCCGCAGGATTAAAATCTAGTCCTGCTGTCCTTGCATGTAACAAATCCATTCTGGAAGTGCAGGCTTGTAGGAGACCGAGCCCAAATTACTGGAAGAAAAACTAATGAATGGAGTCAATAGTTCTGTAGAAGGAAAACATCTTGTACCGTACCAGAAAAGTGTCTGTCAGCTTGCAAATATCTCTGAGCTAGACTCTCTAGCCATAGGAACAGCATGGAGATTAGGGAACGTCTCTCTGGTGTGGGTTTCTCCTGGGACAACTGTTGAAGAAGCACGGTAAGTCTGAGTTTATGAGGTCAAGAGCCAGCCTGTGTGTCTGCTGCGGCCTCTGATACTCTTTCTGTTTTTCTAAGAGAACTAAATTGTCTCCATTTCTCTTCCTGACTGTTTCAGGCATCACAACAGGATCCGCAGCATTGAAGCAAGTCAACTGAAGCCCTACGTTACCCTGGAAACGTTGGACCTGAGTTTTAATGACATCACGGAAATCCGAAACGGCTGCTTTCCGCAGGGACTTCACATAAAGGAGCTGTGAGTTTTTCTTGTTGGCAACAGCTTTTGTTGAGTTACCACAGCAGAGAAAAGGGCCTCAAACCTTCTTTAAAACAAGGAGAGGGAATGAACATACAAAGTATGGCGTTATTCGTCAGGATTTTAAGTGCAAAGGAGAATTAGAAGGCAGCACGTTGTCCCTACTGTCATGTTATTTTTTGAGCTGTCTTTTTGGTTTCTGATATATCTGTAAAGAATGCAGATTATTATTAATCATGTTGTATGGGAATGTTGCAACAGAGAAAAGGTATCCTGCATCCTTCAGGTGTGGGTGTCTTTACAGCTTGAGAATAGAAGCGAGAAGAACTGTCTGCAGCAGACCTGTGTCTCTTCCCCGGTGGGAAGTGTATATGCTGTTTCACAGATCAGCCCATGTGCATCTGGAAGGGGGCGGGGGGAATGACTATTTCATCATTCAAGTGGCTACTGAATGTTGAGAACAGAAATCTGTCATTGGTGGTTTGAAGAAAACCTGGGGTTAAGCAGAGTAACACCCTCCCAATAGAGGTGTTTGCCTATTGAGGGAAACATAAAATAATCTGTGTTTTAGGTACCTTTGAAGAGGTGCAGACAGATGATCTGATTGCATCAAAGTTTGCACCGAAGTTTCTGCCCCTGGTTATAAGCGGATATAAGAGGGTGGTGGTGTGACTGATGTTTGCCTGTGGTCCTGTAAAAACAGCCTGTGTGGCTAAGACTACTGTCCAAGTAAGAGCGAGCCCTGGGACAGGTGCTGAGGGAAAAATGGGAAACGAATAGTCATCCTGCACTGGAATATTCTCCAGGTTCTGGCTTCCACTCCTGATTGCCTTGCTGAAGTGGGAGGGTATCAAGGAGCTCTTGGGAGGTGCGCAGCACTTCTCCATGTTTCTCACATGGCTCTGGGAAAGGTACTGTGCTCTTCGTGCAACCAGAAATCCAGCTGGTTTGAAGCCACCTCTGTAATTTCACCAGCCTGTCTGGAGACCAACTAAATGCTGATAAAAGATTTCCAACAGAACTGTTCATTTTTCTGCTGTGATTTATTGCAGCTACCTGGGGAGCAACAGAATCAGCACCCTGGAGCCTGGTGCTTTTGATAGTCTGTCACGGTCCCTGCTAACGCTTCGTCTGAGTAAAAACAGAATCACTCAGCTTCCTGTCAAGGCATTCAGGCTACCCAGGCTAATACAACTGTGAGTAGAAATGTACACTTTAAATAAGGTCAGCCACACTTTACGGAGACAAAATGTCCCTGAGGATATGCACACCAAATGTCACCCTTCCTCACCTGCTATCTATAAAACTTAGAATACACTATGCAGTAGCCCTCTGCCAGCACCTAGTAAAACACGTTGGGAGAGGGTCCTTTTTGTCCTGTAACTATTGGCTTTTCAGGCCATTCTTCTGATCGGGTGGGAAGGGAGGGATGCTGCAGCAGATATCAGCATCTTGTGCACTTGACAATGTAAGACAAATCCATTCCCTTGAAAGCTGCTGGTGTCTGAGGTTTGGAAGATCTTTTTATTGCGAGTGACAGCTCAGCTACCATGTTAGTTTTTCAAGACCACACAGGTATCTTTATGTGGCAATAAAAAAGCAGTGACGGAAGATTGTTAAACTGTGCGGTGATGTTTGGGCAGAGAAAATAGCACTCTAGATGAGTTAACACACACATCATTGTTGCCCTGCCTGCAGTCTGTATGGCAGGAGCTGCATGGGGACGCATAGACATCTGCAGCTATAAATAAACTTTATGTGTAAAATAGTACTAATGGTTTAGCTTTTCCCTTCTGCTGCTGTTGGAGAAATGGGCCCAGCCTGAGGCCCGTTGCAGTCTTTCCATCAAGTTTGGTAGGCAAAAGGTCAACCTCTGTCTGTTAACAAAGTCCACAAAAGCTGTTGGAACTCACACCTCTAAATGGGAGCCTCTTGATTGAGAGATAAATCCTTAAGCCAAGATGTGTCTAAGGAATGGGCGTGCATTTGTGCTTGCATACGTGTAGGATTTATAGCCAGTTTGGGATTGAACAGTGTGACACAATAGCATATGCATCTTGAAAGTCTGTTGCCTCTCAGTTGGAAGTTACTGTCCATTGACTGAGAGCTTGTAATCTGCTGTGTTCGTCTGCATCATGTGCAAAACTGTAATAAAAATGAGGGTCAACTCAGTCTGTTCAGGAACACAGTTTTCACTGGAAGCTGGAGTCATTGGTACTCTTAAAGACAGTCTCACAGCTGGTTGTTTAACCCTGTAAATAAACATGAATTAATTTCAAGTTATACAGACTTGATACGTTGTGGAGTTTGTGTACAATTCTTTTTCTGGCAAAGTGTAGTTCACTAATAGCCTAGGAAGTGCAGTAAGACAAGAGTCTTTAGGCCTGCAGACTTTATAATTGCTTACTTGACTTTAATTACACTCAAGTGCAAGTTCAACATTGGTTTTTTAGGCAGTTAAAAAGTAAGCTTAAAGTTTCTACAGCTTCCTCATCTTTTTCAAAACAAGTTCTTTCACCTGGTATGTCTGGGTCTAGCAATCCATGAGACTTTTTGGTATGGGTTGGTAAAGCATGCTGTGATGATATTCATATTGCTATTCAGAAAACAGGGAGTCCCAAAATTTAGGAGTCCCTCCCCAGCCAGGGGGGAAAAAAAATGAAAAAAAATTTAATGAACCAAGTTGGAGATCTTTGTAAACACTAAGACTGCCTTGTTATTGGAAACAACTTGTTTCACTCTTTATTAGATTCTTATAATAGGAAAAGATGTGAAGTTTGTCAGGGGAACTGAAAGCATTCCTTTCAAACTTTTCCATAAAATTTCCTCTTGGGCTCAACAGTTCTTACGGCACCCGCTTGTTTCAGAGCACATTTTTACTGGGCAATTACAAGTCCTGTAAAAACAATGGGTTGTAAGGGAAACAATGCTGATGTTTAGCTGTGTTGGTTCAAATGGTGTCTCTGCTTGAGGGAAGATGAAGTGTGAAAATTGATGAAAAGGATAAATGGCTTAAAAGAAATGCAGAGAGAGGAGGGATGAAGAGGAATTGCTGCACTGTCTCTGTTATTTCTCTATAGTGAAAGTCTGTCCCTGTGTGAGTTTGTTTAAGCAATCGCACCCAGCTGACTTCCCTGGCTAGCTCTGGGATTGAAAGTTTCCGGTGCGCTTCTGCTGTCTCCTGGGAACTGTTGACAGAGGAGTTGTTGGCATTGCTGTCCCCATTGTATGCTGCACAGATGATTTCGTGAGAAAGGACTGGGATTTAATAAACTTGTATGGCCTTGGTGATTTTAGGGAGCTGAACCGGAATCGCATCCGCCTGATTGAAGGCCTGACGTTCCAGGGACTGGACAGCTTGGAAGTCCTGAAACTCCAACGCAACAACATAAGCAAATTGACTGACGGGGCTTTCTGGGGTCTAGCCAAGATGCAAGTTCTGTAAGTTGGAGAGATGGGCTTTTTCCTTTAAACAGCCTAGACTTTACCTGCTATCATGTCCTTCTCTGCATTTTAGCAAGGACTCCCATCGGAGACCTGTGGGCACCTGTGCCAGTCCTCGTGCGTGCACAGAGCTCTGCCATGCTACAAGCAGCTTCTGTTTAGTTGACCCACAGTTTACTACAGCTCATGGCTTTACCAGGTGTTCAATAAAAAAAGTCCCGTTTTTCAAGCTGTGGCAGTATTCCTTTGAAAGTTTGACAGTTTGAACATTCAGTAAGATCTCAATTGGTCTTTAAATAAAAGTTCATCTGGCTTCTGCAAATTTCCTTTGACTGATAAATGGAAACTCTGTGTTGCAGACCTGATTATTCTGCCTCTTGGGGTACTTAGAAACCAAGCTGGCCTATCTCAGGGATGTGTTGTTTCCATACAGGAGAACAAATTGAATAGCCATTGAAGAGAAATGCTTGAAACTTCCAACATGATTGGCTTTTAGGTGTTGTTTGCAAGGTCGCAAGTGATGAAGGCAGCATGTTTCTGGACGCTGCTGTTGCAGAACTGAGACTCTGCAAATACAAACGTGAACGGGATGCTTTAAGCCCAGTTTACTTGCAGTGGAGCGTACCTCTGCAGTCACAGCCCGTTCTGGGCATTTCCTTTGTGTTGTCCGTGAATTTCTATCCTTCACTTGCACAAGAAATGCCCACACGTGCACGTGTCCACATGGGTATGTAGAAGGGTGTGTAGGAATGGCTAAAATCCCAGTCCTTGTTGGAAATTCTTCAGCATTTGACCAGTGATGCTCATCTGTCAATTCCTTCTGATTTTTCTCCACAGCCACCTGGAGTATAACAGCCTGACAGAAGTAAACAGTGGCTCTCTCTATGGCCTTTCATCTCTGCACCAGCTTCACCTCAGTAACAACTCCATATCCCGCATCAACCCTGACGGCTGGAGCTTCTGTCAGAAGCTGCATGAGCTGTAAGTTGGTTTCTGTTGTGGTTAGTTGAGTGGGGTTTGATGCTAACGTAATGTTGGCAGGAATGGGGAGTAAGGAATTTTCCCAAACACATGGCTTATGGCTCCCACTGTACTAACCCGCAGAAATGCAGGAACTGCGGCCTCCTCAGTGATGCCCTTGTTACTCATGACATTATGACCTTCAGAGCACCTGATTAAAACACGTTTGCACCAGAAACAAAAACTAGAACCTACTAAAAGTATACAGTGCCAGAAGACCTGGAGAGTTTGTGATCTGTGGCTTGCCAATGCTTTTTAGCTAGCTAGTTACAAGACATGCACGGCTTGCTATATAATGACTGTACAGCCTGAAGGAAGCTTTGCTTTATCCTGTCTGTTGCAAAGAACAATCACGTTTTTAACCAGCGGAGATTTGGCCCTTTAAAGGCAGTTCTCCTTGTTTCTCCTGTTTACACTTTACCCTTCCTGTAGGGCTCAATTGTTGAAAAGTAAATACATTGACTTTGCTCTCCTGAGATTTCCAGCTGTGAATACAGTCTTTTTGATAAATGAAAGAAAGCCTTGCTGCTGAGGACAGCCCTGCAAGAGTGTCTTTTGGGTCTGTGGCACTGCTTAATGCCTTTTTGAAGAGGCACACGTGGATGCTTGCAATATTTACAGAAGTAGCTGTCATCCCCTCGGTGGGACTGTGGAAAGATTCAGTTTTTTTCTTTGGAGAAGTTGACATGTGGTTAGTGGAACTGTAATTCATTCTGCTTGGTGCTTGGAAATCTCTTGTTATTGTTAGGCGTTCTCCTATCCACTAAAAAGTGGTACGGTAAAGGAGCTTCCTGCTTTCAGAGGCCTCATTGTCGACTCGGACTAAAGGTTGGTATCTTTCTACCCAGCTGTGAATCCCTGATCTTTTGGGATGTGGATTCAGAGAGAGGTGGACATGACACATATCATTCCTTTAAGTTTAGAAGCTGTAAAATTAACATGTTAGCCCACTGAGCAGCTGTGATATTCTGCTGAACCCAAATTATTCATTCAGATGTGAATTATTTGGGGGGGGGCACAAGGAAATATTTTATTTTTTGTTTCAGTTAAATACATATGTGATTATTTAATTACCTACTTTTTAAATTGCTGTGAAACTGCCCGTGCCTAAAGGGCTCCTTTGCTTTGCACGGTGCTTTAGACGGCTACAGTTCCTTCACGTGCAGATCCTCAAGTGATGTTTGAGGAAGTTTAAGGAAGCGTCAGTGGAGAAATGTTCAAAGCAATGGATCAGAATCAGCACTGTGCTCTGCCTGTGGCCTGCTTAAATCTGAAGCATCAAAAAAGGGGAGTCTGCCTTCCTAAGGGCACTCACAGTTGGATCCCTGAAATAGCCAAATTCAGATCACTGCACTGTGTTAGTAGCACAGCTCTGGGAGCTTTCTGCTCTCAGGGACCCAATATCTGGTCCCTGTGTTGAAGCTTTATTTTAGCCTGCGTTCAGATGGGATGGGTAAGCCTCATCTGTATCTTGGCAGAGCTAGCGTCAGAACTCTTTTAGGGAGAACTATGCTTGTCTTTTCTACCTAACACTGTCTTTGCAAACCCTCAAGGTTTACATGGGAGGTTGCACGTCATGCCCCAGTCCTTTATTTTTCAGGTATGGATTGGGATCTCTTGCCAACAAGTAGTGCTAATGGTGAGCTGTCCTGGCTTAGAGGCCATCCTCTGCAGTTAATGGCAGAAACCCAGTGCAGGATGCACTTGCCCTGGTCAGAATGGGGTAGGTTTGGAAAATGCCTAGTAGGGTGAGGTGGTAGGAGCTACTGGGGCGTGCTCAGCCTGACAAACAGGATTGTGCTAGAGTGTGAGGCCAGAGACGACATTAGCTGAGATTTGAGAGGCGATTATGTGGGTGTTAGCACACATCTCTGCAAAATAGTACAAGCTCTTGCAGGTGTTGCCTTTAGGGTAAGGCTGCTGCAGGGAGCCATCAGATACTCCTAACTGAAACTCTCACAGCCAAAGAGTTGTAGGAGAGCTCTGCTCTGAAATTGAAGGGTGAGGAAAGAAAGCGCTAGACACATCTAGACTGCCTCTGTGCACTTCTTTGAATGTGTCCATTTAATTCCTTACTAAAAGATCCTTTCTCACCTCCCCTATTACTAAATTTACTGGGTTTCAGTTGTCAGAAAGCACTTTGTGGTTGTACAGGGAATGAATTTCAAAGTCCTTGACCCACAAAAGAAAGGTGGCCATACCCCTGCTTAACTGTGCTAAGGAAGGAGATAGTCATCTGAAGGATGAGTTTTCTCTCCTTCGGTTCTTGGGAGAAAACATGACCCCAAGACTCTGGTCTAATGTAAAAGCTGACCAGGAAAGAGAGCTCTTGCCTTGTTATGGGCATGAGGAAGTGCTGATTGTATTCACCAGTCAGGTGCTAGGGCATCAACATCATGGAAAAATCCACAATGGGAGCGTAGGATTTCGTCAGAGGTAAATGATGATTTGGCTACTGGGTCTTTCTTTTCACTTCTTACCTGTAGTTTGGTCGGTGGGAATGAAGTGCGTTAGATGTACCTGGTCCAGAACTGGCTGGCAGCAGGAACCCCAGCTGCACAAAAGGTTTCTGGTTAACCCCTTCATGTATCACTTTTGAAGTGCTGCTCTCCCACTTCCTCGCCAGGCCAAAAGGGTTTTGTAGACAAACATTTCCACTTGTTCATTCCAATGAACCACCATTCTCACCGGTGGAGAAATAATAGGGTCGGGGAAGCAGCAGAGACCTGCTGACTTCTCTCAACCCAGATAATCCAAACTGCCGGGGAGGGAAACATACCGTTTTTCCAAATTAGCCTGTCCCATTGGCAGGAAGCAGAGCCCTTACATGTTGAAGGAAGTCAGTGCCAGGTGCATTAGCTCCTGAAACCTTCCATCTGGTTGCAGCCATTGAGAGAGTCCTTTAAATAGTGCTGCTGCCCGTCCATCTTGAGGTGACGTCAGAACGAACAGAGGGGAGCATGCCTTCACCAGTTGTGGCAGGAACTGTTCTGTGTAGAATCAAAAGGAACTATTTTTTTTTCTCAGCCAGGTTTAGGATTACTTTTGAACACTTCTCTTTTTTTATTTTTTTTTTAAGCCAAATTCTTTAATCGCAGGTGAGGACATAATTTTGACCGGATGCCAGTTCTTCGTAACTAACACTACAGCTTCTTTAGGAATGAAAGTATGTTGTCCCATACCTTCTTCAAACTCATTAATCTTTGCTGAATTTTTTCCAAAGCTTGCCCTTTGCCTACTCACACAGCTAAAAGATAGACAGCTCGTTTGCCAAGTTAATGACACTCTCAGCTCTTCGGAGTATGTGTCTGTTTTGACTTAGGTTTTGGCTTTGCAGTGACTTTCATGCAAGCCCTAGACACATTTTTAAGCAGACTCATTAACAGGCAGTACTAGAAGAGGAATTTGGAGGTTTGGAACTCAGTGAGAATTTTTTTTTTCTTGTTGTCTGTGCAATGAGGGATTTCAGTGCTTGTTCAAAGCTGTGTAACTCCACTTTTTGAAAAGTTTAGCAGCCTAAACCCTGACATCTTTTGAAGTGACTTGTGCTCCCAGGTCACTAAGGTATTTTCAAAAATCCTATGCAACTGCTTTTTGTAGAGAGATAAGCTTGACAAAATGCGAGCAGTGGCATGTAGCTCAATGCCACTTTTTGTACCCCACATATCAGTGTGCAGGCAACTTAAAGCTGAGGCTACTGCTGGTCACACTCACCTGCCAGTAGCCCTGCAGGGCTGACCCAGCTGCAGTGATATCCAGAGATCAGGAGGAGTATAGTCGCAGCAGAGAGCTGTGGGTGAATGCTTCAGGCTGAAGGTCACTGACCAGTGATTCTGCCTGCTAGTACCCCAGGAGGTCCCTCATTTGAAGAGCCAAGCTGGCCTTCAACACCAGCAACGCTGTGGCTTTACTGCTTGCATAGAAGGTAGTTGCATAGTGTGTGAGGTGTGTGCAGTGGCTTGTAGCTCCCTATGGCCTGCTCTCAGTGTCAGATCTTTGGAAGCCTCATCTGCACCCTCACTGGGAGAGAAAACCAGCTTTCTTCCTACCAGCTTCCAAACTGCAACAGGAGTAGTGCTTAAAAAAAAAATCTCCAAAAGCAGAGATAACACAGGCAAGGGGAAGAGATGGATGGAAAATTAGGAAAAAAACAATCCTCCAATATTAGTCACTTGTAAGTGGAGAAGATTTCAAGCAGACTGTACACTCCTTGACAAAGGGGAGCGGGAGGGAAGGCGGCTGGTTTACAACAAATACCTCCTTCCCGTGCATGAAAGGAAGCATTCAATTGCCTTATGGTGAAATGCTTTTGGCTCTCGACTGGGGTGGAGCAGGCTGTGGAGACACCCGCACCCAGACGCCTGGGGCTTGCTGTGCACAAGTGCAGAACGATAAGACACCTCCTGAATACAGAAGTCTGGACCCTGCCAAGAGCGCGTGTGAACTTCAAAATCTGTCTGTTTGACGTCACTCTCCACCTTTCAGGGCGTGGGGAAGGAGGGGACTGCTTTTTCCTGTAAGCCTTGGCAGGAGTCCAAGTGAGAGTGAGGATTGAACACAGCCAGGGGACTGGGGAGGGGTGGTGTTCCCAGAACCTAGGAAACCCAGCCGTACAGGAGAAAGACTAGCTTGTCCTCGCCATAACTGACAGCATGTCTATTAGGTTATTGCTCTCATTCGCTTCCGGAGGAGCCTGTCTCTCTGTTGCCTGTACAGAAGACTTCCCTGTAGCTGGGTACCAAATGCCTCCTGCTCCCTAATGATCATCCAGGCTGCCCAGTGGGTATCTCACGGGAATATTTGCAGACCACAGTCTTATTTCCTAGTCAAGCTGTTAGGTATCCGTGCAGTACACGTCGCCTTTTGTAAGGTGGTTGTGGGAGGCAGGCGCTGGTTGGCACGGAGGAGTTTGGAAAATACTGGTTGGATTGATAAAGGCTGTTGGTTTTTTTTCCTCAGAATACTCTCTTACAACAACCTCACCAGGCTGGATGAGGGAAGCTTGGCAGACCTTGGGGGACTGCACGTACTACGGCTGAGCCACAATTCCATCAATCATATTGCAGAAGGTGCTTTCAAGGGACTCAAAAACCTACGTGTCCTGTAAGTTGCTCCCAGCTTTTGTCAGCTAACACCCATCTTCCCTCCGCAGTTTGTGTTCTACCAAACTGTTCTGCTTTGCAGTTGCTTTGGGTGCCTGTGTCCTCAGTGTCAAACTCCCCTACATGCTGCTCTGTTGTCTTCAGCAGCTGTTGTGTTTACCTTATTATTCAACTTCAGTGAACTTGTATTTTTTAATAAAGAGTAGTTGGGAGAATTGCAGTTGGACTGCTCAGTGTTGTAGGGTGCTTTCAGAGTAGAAGGCTCCACAGTAAAATTGTAAGAACCTAGGACAGGATCCTGAATCTAGCCCAGCTAAGCAAAAGTCCCTGGGGTTTCAGTCCTTCAGCTAATAGCAAGAATTTATTTTGCTATCATATTGACTTTGACTGCAATTCTTAGAAAAGGACAGTTTCTGCTGGGTCATTCTGCACTCAGGAGGAGTAGGGAATGATTCCTTCCACTGACAACACTGGAAATTTGAATGTCCTCTTAAATATGCTATTGAGCATTTTTGCGTTCTGTTACTTTTTTTTTTTTTAATTGAAGATGTTATTAAGAAGGAAAAAAAATGGCAGAACAAAGAAATTCAGAGGTTGGGCTTGGGATCTGATTATACCAGAAGTGTAACAGCACATGAAGCTTCACCTAGTCTGGGGTCCAACCATGGGAGCAAGAAGGTGCTGCAGGTACCATGAGAGTAACTAGAAGTCTTTAATGCAAAATTGGGCTCACTTGGGTCATGAAATGTTCTGTTGCTCTGGTTTTCATGATGACCCCTGAACAACAAAAAAGTTGCCATGCTATCAAGAGCAAAGTTTCATGTGCCCTAATATTGCAAATGATCCATCCGGTGGTGGCTATGGCCATTTACCAGAGACTTCTATTTTAAAGTCACTGAAACAACATAATACCTGGAAATGCATCACTGGAAATGAGCTTGCTAGTCCAGATACCAACTTCTAAGATTTTAGGGCTAGTATGGACCATTAGATAATCTGACCTCCTCTGGGATGCCAGCTGTAGAATTGTACTATTACACACTGTTAAACCGAAGAGCTATGTTAGATTGAAGTACATCTGGACTTGCCTTAGAAATGTCAGAAGATGGGGAATCTAACTCTTACAATTGTCCGTTCCTGCAGCTGTGTTGCCTCTGTCTCCCTTATTTGTACCTGCTGAGCTGCCGGCTGCTCTCCTCCTCTCTCCAGAGGCTGTGAGCTCAGCACCTTCATCTGGCACACCGCAAAGTTCTCACAGTCTGTGTTATAGCACCGTCCACGCTCCCAGGCTGGTTGAGTTCAGGCTGATTTAATTCTTCCTTCAAATGAAAAAACCACACTTTGATACTTTTATTCCTCTTCAGAAGCCCATTGTGGCCTGAGTAATTAAAAGGAAATGGGAACAGAGAGATCTCCCCTCTTTACAGTACTTTTTGCATCTTACTCTTTCTTTTGTTGAAGTTCACAGTGAAGGAAGTGACTGGAAAGTGAGTTTGGGTTTTGTTTGCTTTTTTTTCCTTTTCTTAAACTTAAGCCAAAGCCTTTCAGCCACTGGGCATTCAGAAGGGGACCTCTGAGGCAGCTGTCAAGTCCGGAACTAAAGGTTTCCAAAGAAAAATGGAGGGGAAGGGGAGCTGGTAGTTCTTTGCTCTGCAGTAAATGTGGAGCCTCTTTTATGTCTAGGGCAGAGGGGGGAGGCAGAGAGGGAGTGTGTGAGCGAGCTCTAATTTAATAAAGAGAAAGGCCTATTGGGTCCTGCACCTGGTGAAAAAGACCCGAGCATGCTTTAATTATGGCCTATTGTTGGGGAGCCTTTGGTGGGTGTGAAACTGCTGAAATGTGGAGCTATTCAAATAGAGGTCAGACCCAGAGACCTCGGAGCACAATGATTAACAAGGCTGTGAGCATTCAAGCTCAGCCAGCCAGAAAGAATAGGAAATTGGCAACAGGGGCTGGGAGAGCAGTTTGAATACAAAGAGACCTAGGCCAAAATACCCTGCTCTTTTTTTTTCTCTCTCCCTCTATTTTCACTCATTTGTTAAAAAGGTTTTTATTCCTCCTTTCTAACACTAAACCTTTGAGTTGCCTCTGGATGAACAAGCAATACCATTTTCTTTTCCTTTTTTAGGAAAACACAATGTGTGGCAGTCAATTAATAAAAGTGTGTGTCAGAGAGCTCCTACAGGCTGTTCCCACTTGTCTGTCTTTGCCATGGGAAAGGGTTTGCTGGTCCAAAGACCAGTAGCCTGTGGTGGAACTGAAGAGGAGAAATGTCTGAGAAGGGATTTGCCCTTAAAAACCAAACAGAACAACGGGCATTGGCTTGGCAACCATAGGCGAAATGTAGAAACTTAGCTCCAGGAGGATGTATTTGCTCCTGCCCCACTCAGATAGTGCTGAAAATGTCAGCACATCAAAGCGTCTCTCCTGGACTTGTCTCTTACGCCACCACAGCATTATGTGCACCCACACCCTGCGGGGATGTTGAGTTTTTATCCATGCCTTTGGCATAGACTGGCCCACGGATCACCCTGACGTCCACAATGATGCTGGCTTAGGCCAGGGTTCCCCAGGGACATGAGATTCAGGTCTCACACTGAAACCAGCTGAGAACAGGAATTGTGGCTTTTGGCCATCTCCCTTCACATCCTTAGTTCACACACCAAAGCCGAGAAACAAGGAAAGACTGCAGCCAGCTTAGGTACTGAGGGCAAAAGTCTCAGCCCCATCTTGGCTGAGGAAAACCATGCCAATATTGAAACTGTGGGATTTTCTTAATTTCCGTTCTCTTCTTGTGGGTTATTGTGTATATGTGCTGCGTAGCCCAGAAGCTCTACTGTGATGCCTGTGTCTGGAACGTTGCAAAATGCAGGGGGCTTTGTTTTTTCTCTTTTTGTCTTAATATTTTTAAACTGGAAATGTTCTGATAATAATTTTCAAGAGGTGCAAAAGGAGTACCTGAGGGTTCAGGGGGTTATCTAGATGGTTAAGTTTGCTTTATTGTTGGGGTTTGGTAGGTTTTAAATCAGTGATGTAACAAAACCAACAAAGCCTATTTATTTTTTCTTTCTTTTTACTTAATGTTCAAAATGATAAATTTCTCTCTGTGTTGCTGGGTATTCATTGCTAGCTGGAATTAAAGCTAGGAGGGAAGGATTTTTAAACAGACTGTTTAAACAGCTTTTGTGGATCTCTGTGTTTGTTCTGTGTGCTTGTTTGTCTTCAGACCTTTTTGACTCTTGTAATTGATGGTCAATTTGAAAGCCAAAACAAGCTAACTCTGAAAAAGGAATTCTTACTATTTTTTTTTTTTTTTTTTTTTTTAAAGTGCTTATACAGAGAGTTAGACTTGTGTAGGGATGATGGCGCTTTCCTTTGCTGAGCTTTCAAGTTCATTGCCAGAAAAAATGCAGCTTCATAGAAAATACACCAAATCATCTTCCTAAGATACAGCTCTAGACAAATATATGTATACATTGGAATAGCCAAAGTTAATCTTAATTCATGACAGTAGCATTTAAGGACAGCTGTTTCTTTCAGTTTAGTTTTGGGACTTTATTTTCTTTTTCCTCCTTTTGTTTGGATGCACAGAATTAGAAAAGGTCTGAAACCTACTTGTTAAAAAATGGCTGTCTGCTACTGCTGCTGTCTCAGAAACAGAGGGTTTCAGCTAGGAAGAAGCCAGGGCTCTTTTTGGAATGCACCATCTCAGCATGGGTCAGTGCAGGAAAAGTGATTAGTGCTGCTTTGCTGCAGGACTCTGCTTTTTCTGATAACTGTCAGGAGAAAATGGGAAGCTCTTCATGTGGCATTCTCACACTTTCTTCAATTTGTTTTTAACGATGAGCCTAGGACTAAGACACTGATTATGAGCTCTCTCTTGTCCTCTCCCCAGGGAACTGGACCACAACGACATCTCAGGCACAATAGAAGATACCAATGGAGCCTTTACAGGCCTAGAAAACCTAAGCAAGCTGTGAGTATTCCTGGGTGTGAAGTTCTGCGAAGAAGTTGTGTTGTGTGCCTGTGTGGGGGTGGGTCTCTCCCCGCTGATGCAGCCTTACTCCCTTTGGAACAACATAAAAATCAAGAGAAAATCTGAGACATAGTAGTTTTGCAGGCCCACTGCAAGAGTGCAAATAATGTTATCCAGCACTTGTGTTTCTAAGCAGATGTGAGGGGATTATAGTCCTTTTAAAGCAACAAACAGATGATGCCACATACTGTAGTTAGTTCAGAGACACAGGAGAGAGTAACTTGTTTTCATATGTAAGATTCAGCAGAACTGTTCCTCGCTTCTAAAAGCAAGCAGCAACAAAAGACCCCTTGCAATCTTCAGCAAAGCACTGATTGATGCAGCAAATGACAATAAACAGAAGAGAAAAATCACCCCATTTCCTGTTACAACAGAGGATTGAAACAGGATTCATTTCTGTGGGATACTCTGAGAGTGATCTTTCGGGCTTGCTTCCATGTGCAGCGACAATAAAAGGCACCATGGGGCACAGGCTCTTAAAGAGATAAAAAGAAACCTAAGGCAAGCATGCGCCTTGCAAATGTTTATAGCTTGCTTGGCCTTCACAAGTATTTTCACATTGCTCTGTACTTGTTCGTATTCCATTTGAAATCGGCTGTATAAATCAGCCCTGTCAGAGAAGTCTCTGATGGCTTGTGACAAATCAAGAGTCTTTCTAATCATTACCTCTTGCCTTTGTTTAAGTTCTCAGCACCCCCCCATCACGCTGTCTCTGATGCTGAGATGGCACAGCCAGAGGTGCAGTAAAAGTACCTCGATGGATAGCAGATGGCTAGAATGAATCCTGGCAGGCGGTATATTGTCGTCCTCTCATTAGAGACTCCTGGGGGAGTGGGAAGAGCCATGGCAGGATTCATGGGGATGTAATGCTTAGATGGAGAAGAAAAATTCGAAGTCATAGACATAGATGGCACTTGATCATTGTTGAGGGGAGTCACTGGATCCAAGGAGAGGGGAACCAAGTTGTAGCTGCAAGTAAAGTGAGGCAGAAGGCAGAGAAGGACTTAAGGACCAGGGGAGTCGGGCAGGGAGGTAGAAGTAGCGTAGGGGAGAGAGAGAGGCCAGTAGGAATCGCTGTGCACGTGGAGTTGGGAAATATTCCCATGAGTTGCTAGAAAAAAGGCAGAGGAGCAGATGTGGTGGGTGGGAGAGTCCTTGGCTCCTGTTGCTGAAGTTTTTGGTTTGTGTGAAGAAACCCGCGAAACCATGTGAGCAGCTAGAAGGGCAGTGCGAGCAGAGGCTTTGTCCAGAGGGATTTTCAGGCTGTAGGATTGTGAGTCTGTAGTGCTGCTTTGACAAGGAAGAGAAGGTGGAGGAAAGGAGCAGGGGGGAGAGAGCTGTCCTGGTGGGACATCCACCCTAGGGCATCCCTGCAGTGTGGCCACTGGCATGGGGGCAAAAGTGGCGGTCCCAAGTGATTGGGATATGTTGGAGATGCTGGGTGCGGATAACAGGAGAGAGGTGAAAAAGCCAGAGGAGACAGCATTGAGGGAAACTGTTCAGCAAAAGGATTGACTCAGCAGCCAGGAGAAATGAGCACTGATGAGTTGTGGGGGTCAGGCAGAGGCCAGGAGTTATGGCAAGGAGCGGGAGGAGGAAGGAAGGGAGCAGAGGCAGCCTGCAGGGTTGTGCGAGTTGCCTGTTCGGAGCTCTGGGCAGAGCAGCTATCGCTCCCCTGTGAAATAGCTGTGGCCTGATCTGATGTGTATCATCCAGCACAAGGAATGGCTTCAGAAGATGGTTGGTTTTGTCTCCCAGTAGCAAAGGATGCAAGAAGGGCTTTCGCAAGTCTAAAGAAGCCAGGTTTGCATCTTTTTTCACGTTGTTGACCTCTGTCTTTCATTGCACGTGGACTTGGGCCAGTTCTGAGTCTGGTTGAATGCAGGGAAGGACATGTGCCCGTGGTTTGTGGGGGCGATTGCAGCAAATTTCGTAGCCTGGAAGAGCGTGTGGATCAGGTTTGGCCTTGGGCGTACAGGAGTGGTTTGATTACCTAACAGAGTGAACCTGCTGTGGGACAGACAGGTTGCTGGGATCATTCATTGTCAGCCAGAGTGTAAGGCTAGAAAAACCCTCAGAATATGAGATTATTATATTTCTTGAGGCATTTGGGGGACACTTGGGAGTGATCACTTTTAAAGGGATCTGCTCAGGTCTGTTTTAGCTCATCAGCACGTAAATCCCAAACTTGTAATTTCATCTAAGGCTGAAGTGAGTATCATTCTGGCAGGATTTTTTTGTAAATAAAATATCAGCCTCTACAGCAAACATTTCACTGCGTGATTTAAGGCCTGTGTTTAAACTGTCAACCAGCTTTAAATGCATTAGCATACAAAAAATAAATGGGCACTTCAGAGGAGACCTTCTAATGAATTAATAATCACCTCAGGTCCGTGGAGATTGCCTTAAAAGCCGTTCCCCTTTGATCTGGCACAGATTAGCCTCTGAAAGGATTTAGCACAGAGAGGGTTGTTTGCTGAAATGAAGGTGTTAAAATGAGAGGTGGGGAGGCCAGTCACTTTAGCCTTCTCTGAATTATATATTAAGCTCTCCGGGATGGAGAGCACAGGCCTAAATTAAAATGTTGCTTCAAGAAAGAGGGAGTCGAGAAGCACCGAAGCATAAAAAGCATCAGTGGAATCGCTGGGGAACAACGAGTTTCCTAATTATTCAAGCTGCTAAACGTAACCGGTTTTTTGATGGCTCACTCAGTGACGGAGATCTTCCTGCAGGTGCAAAACTGGCTGGAGGAGAAAATGCTGCTTTCTAATGAATTGCATGCTTAGCGTGTAATTACACTTACGAAATCACTGGGAGAGCATGCTTGCGCCTAGCTCTGCCGACAGTGGAGGAGCGTTTCTGGATTGCAGCAGCAGGCTAATTGTGGAGCTGCATACTGCCGCGTTTGCATTCCAGTGTGCCGCAGTCCTTTGAAGGGGGCCGCTGGGTTAAAACCATTTCAGAATTGGAGAAGTGGTTAATTGAAATTTGAAAGGCGTAATGATTTTAATGAGTTTGCTGGGGCATGGCTTTATTACCAGTGTGTTACGTATTTCTCATGTATATAGCCGTAAAATTGTATGCACCTATACAAGTGGTGTATACATTGTGTATTCACATCCCCAGATGTACTGCTTATCTCTGCACAGATAAATAAACAGAATCAGTATATCCAATTTTCAAAGTCCAAGATCCGCTGTAAACAATAAATAGAAATCTCCAGTTATCAAGCCCAAGCTCAGCATGACACCCTCATTTAGAAACATGCCCCCAGAAGTTAGTGTGTATGGATGGAGCCATGTGACTGGAGTTTGCGTATAGTAAATTATTTACTATATTAATCATTCTAATGGATTTTTCAAAGCCTTCATTAATACAACATCCCTTTTACCAAATGATGGTACGCATGATTGCACACATCCTTTGGTGCTTGGGGTATTTCACCCAGACCAAAAGCCACACGGTCTCATGCAGTAAATAGGACCTCTGATACCCTGGTTTTGGTGCTGTAACAAGGAGCTCAGTAAAGCTCACTGTAGATACTTAAAACGATACTGTCGATAAAGCAGGTTGCAGCTATCTGGAGCCTTTAATCAGCCACCAGCATGCCTATGATAGCTGTCTTTAGTCTCGCCTCAAATCAAATAATAAAGGGACACAGCTCTGAAAATTCGGCTGTGGTTTTGTACCAAGTTAACTCTGCCCATAAGAAAGGGCTTAGGCGTGTGTCTCACTGTGCAGGCTAGGAGGTGACACTGCCTGAAACTGAAACTTTTGGTTGTGTTTTGCTCTAGAATGGCAAGACTTGTGATTCTGGGGCCACAGACCTTTTGTATGGAGCTAGGAGTAACTGGCCTTTCCTGTCTACTCAAGAATTAGAGAGGTGGCTCATTCAGCAATACCACCGTCAGGGTGATTGATTTTGTGAGGACCTGCTCGGGGTCATAGTGTTGCCCAGTGGCAGGCACCCAAATTCCCTCCAAAGACGACAGGCTGCAAGGACAGATTGTGATACAGTCTCAGTCCTCACTGTCGTAACAGCGTGATGAGCCCAGAGTTTCCTTTCTACCTGTTGTGGTATCTGCTGCTTCGTCCACACAGAAATTTGGGCTTTCCGGGTGCCGGTGTTGAGACCCCAAATTACCCTGACACTTGACGGGTGCTTTGTGGAAAGCCCTGACAAGCTCCTGCAAATGTCTTTGCTCATGTAATGGCTGCAAATGCTCCATCTTGAACCCCAGCCTCCTTTCCCCAGCCAGTAGCAAGCAGTGGGACCATCATAGTTTTAGAGGCTTTTAGGGTGCAGATATAGGTTGCAGCCTGTACTGAAGGAAAAATCTTGAAGGAGAACTCAATCGAATGCAGCACCAGATGTGCCAGTTTTTTACCTGAGGTGTTAATGATGACTTGCATTGGACACTGTGTGAAGCAGGCGGTGATCAAAGATGCACCTGGAAGATAAATCTTAGACAGAGAGAACCTGTGGAAGGGAAGCATTTCCTAATTAATGACATTGGTTGATGTTTTATTAAAACAGGTGAGGAGACTATCCATTTTGCATGAACCCTGCCCCTGGCTGATCACCACTGGTCAATATTTATAGAGAACTGTTACTTTGCAGATAGCAGTTGGGCTGTGATCGCTCCAGCTGGCTGTTGCCTGCTGACAGTCCTCCTCTTGCCACTGCGTAGCACTGTCTGCTGATTCAGAGGAATGCTCTCTCGTCACAGATGCAAGCAAGCACGCTCCTCAGCTCTGTACATTACCTTTTCTCTTCTTCCTTTTGGCCCTTGAAATTGCCACTTGGCTGTTATTTATTGCATTATATTACTTTGCTGTTACATTTATAATAAGCCAAGGAAGGAAGTCAGGAGTCACTTCAGTTAGCTGCTGTATAAAAGTACAGCCAAGAGACAGTCCTCAGCCCTTGTGTGTGGATGTCTGTCCAGGCCAAGCAGCAGTGAATAAACTACCACTGTTTTACTATCTGGGAAAAAGTCAGAAATGAAAAGTGTTGCAGGGAGAGACCAAAATCTTGTTAAACTGTCATTGTACTTAATCCTGTCCACAGCCAGCCTGCAAAGAATAGAGGGGACCTTCTGTTACTCAGCAAGCTGGTTTCCAAGCACTGGAGCAAACCTGGTTTTTTATGTGATATGGCACATTCCCTTTTGTGCTGTCATCACTATTAAATTCGAATACAGATAAAAGGATTTAATTTCAGAAGTGGGAAAGCGGGTGTACTTCAGCCCTCTTAATCTCCGTGCAGTTCAGATTTCCCGGGACTTACACAGAGCGCGTATATCAGATAAAACCACACTAATTGTGTTCCTTCTTTTTCTGCCCCCCGTCCCCATTTTCTTTCTGTTTATCTGGCACTGGATGTTTGGAAACTGCAGAACTCTGTTTGGAAACAAGATCAAGTCGGTGGCCAAGAAAGCATTCTCAGGGTTGGAGGCCCTGGAGCACCTGTGAGTAACCCACCATGCCTCAGAGTTTGCGAAGGGGGGTCTGCCAAAAGTAGCTGCTTGAGAGATCTGCTAGCAATTTAATAGCGTCTTTGTAAACTGAGAAGCCAGTCCATTTGTGGGGGCCACCTGCTTCCTTCTCATTATAAGTCCGCCTCAACTTTGGCCTTTTTTTGTGCCAGGAACAAAGTTATAGAACATATGGCAAATCTGCATGCTCTTAATTTTTTGATTTGTTCTTGGATAAATATCGCCTTGACTTGCACGTTGCTTCTTTGCAGGCTGTTAGCAATGAAAATATGCTATTTTAGATGCACCCCTCTCTCCTCCTCCCTTGCCCCAGCTTCCCCCTAAATCTAGGCTCTGGCAGTGACACATGTTGCAAATGACTGCTTACGACGATGAAGGCACCAAACATCCCCATTCAGCACAACTGCCTTAGAGCAATTTGCAAGTAGTAAATTTTGGCTGCTGCTATACGTAATTTTTTTTCTCCGTCTCAAGGCTGATGACTCCAGCAGTGATTCATGAGTAACTTCCTTTCTGCATTAAGACAAGTTAAAGTATATGTGATTTTGCTCTAGATGTTTTATTGGCTGTTGATTGTATGAAATGTTATGACCATTGAGAGCATACTGAAGGGTTAGGGCTGCCTGACTGTGGGGGTGCATTCCCAGATAAAGGTGCCCTTATTAATGCTCTACGGAGATTTTCCTCTGCAAGCAGTCCTTGTCTGTCCTACACTTCACTTAGTAAACTTAAACCCTAAATCTGAGACTACCCTTTTTCAGAGGACAAGTCAATTTTTTAATTAGCAATAGTTGTGAAGAATACAAGAATACCTTTTAAGAATACCTTCTTTTGGAAACGTTGCAATGTTTTTCAAACACAACAGTATCCTCTCAAAGTCACTTTCGAATAGTTTCTCAGATGCCGTTTAGTGCAAGTATTTGCTTTCCTTATGTTTGCTGAAGGTCTAGCCTGGGATATGACATTCCTGACTATCTTTGGTTATCAAGGAGGCTGAGGAATTTCTGAGCTATGGATGATGGAGGTAGCTGAGACTGAGGAAGTATAGTGAGAAGATGGGGTATGGAATGACTAAGTGATTTATTTCCATAATTTTTGTTGGTTGACTACTGTTCAGCAGTACTTACTCAATATTAAAATGTTGTGTGGAAAACCATTGCTGTGACCTGCAAGTGCATATGGCCTTAACTAGGAGCTACCAAATCACCTGCTACTGGAGTCATTGCTTAAATATGGAGAGACTTTGTCACAGCCATAGCATCCCTTTTGTTCACACTGCCTTTGGTTGTATTCTGCAGGAACCTTGGGGATAATGCTATCCGCTCAATTCAAGCAGATGCTTTTGCTAAGATGAAGAGCCTGCGGCAGCTGTAAGTAATCAGACTATACACACCATTAAGGAGGCAGGGATCCTTCTTGCCCCGGACATGAGAATTAGCACGTTGTTTCCAATGGAGTGTTATCGGCATTACCACTCATTTATTTCCTCCTTCCCTCTGTCCTCCTCTGCAGGGTATTTTTACACGAGTAGATGTCACGGGAACATCTTGCATTTAATAGTGAGTGAAATTAGATCATCGGAACAGGTTCTTCCAGCAGGTTCGCATCTGTGCAATTATTCATCTCCGCTCAGGAAGTCCAGCCCTGGTCCTGTTAGCCATCTCTCCTCATGCTGCCCCTGATTTAATTCCCAGTGGCCCATCTGCTCCTTTGCTGTACCTATGTTTAGGGTTCGCATACAGTACTGACATTTCAGCGATAAGCACCATTTGAACTGCATCCACTTGTCATCCAGCCTCCTGGTGTAAAAATACGGATGTGTTATCAGAGCTGCTGCTTGTGCTCCAGGCTGAGGCTCTGCACTGTTATCAGACACTGTTTCTAGTCTTGCCTGGTTTCCTTTTCGCTGCTTCTCCATAAATATTTAATCCACTGTCAGTGCATTGCTACACTCTGGAGTAGTGCAATGTCTGTGGAACAAGAAATCGCTTATTTGGTATTTGGGTAGGTTCAGATTCTTCTTCCTGATGTTGGAAATGGGAATTGGATGGTCGCTGTTAGCAATGGCGTTTATTAACAGTGACTGGGGAATGAGTAAGATAAGCATTGCATGTCTGTTGTTTGTTTAACCGCCTTATCTTTTGCACTGGCTCTTGAAACAAAATTGAGGCAAAAGATTCTTCTTATTAGAGAAGAGCTTGGGGGCGTTCCAGATATTGTGAAGACACCTCTAGACCATGGAGAAGGTGGCTTTCAGATAGGGGACACAAACAAGCAGAATGCATTGTACTGAAGTCTTAAATGCGAAGGGTCTCTCTGACCTGTCCCAGCTAGCCAGCAGTGTTCATGCCATCACATGTGTTAGGGGCTACACATCTTTCTAGGGACAGCAAAGTGGACAACTTTGGAAAATTAGATCTCTATGTTCCCTCATTCTCTCCCTGTCCGGTCCATTTCTTTCTTTTCCCCTCTCCTGGCTAGTTTCAGAATTCAGGATTTCCAGACGTTACCGGGTAGAAAAATGGAAGGATATTCTCATCTCCTTACAACACAGTGCTGGAGTTGGGATTCTTCTGTGCTCTTGATATCCTGCTCTTGCACAACTTGCAGTATTGCAGGACAGGACTTCTCTGTCTGGGGCCATTTTCCCAGTCTCTGAGGCATCCTCACATTTGATTTGAGGGATCAGTCTGGGTTTTCGTAGGATCTTGGACCAAACCAGACCAAAGTCTGGATTCCCTGTTGGTATAAACTTGCAGTTCTTCACTGGCCTCAGAGCCATGCTGAGCCACAATTTGGCCCCAAAAATTTAAAAAAAATAAAATCCTGAGGCACCCCTTTTTCACAGCTCGTTTCTTAACAGAAGGTGCTAAGTTACTGTTAAGATGCTGAGAAATGTTTTTGTGTTTTGCTTTCCAAACTAGTCACTCTTTGTATTGGGTTTACACAATTGTCTTTGGTCCTTTCTCTTCCACTGCTTCTGTTAATCAGTAAACACAACATCAGCTACACCTCTTATCCCTGGTGATGCTGGTGTGCGAAATGTACCTTACAGAAGGCAGGCAGGGGCCTCTCCACTTACTCCTCTGGTGATGGCCACTGAGGGAACTAAAGGCCTTGCAGTGGGAACTTGGCATCCTCTCACTGTTCAGTAATTAAGTCCTGAATTCAGTCCCCACCAAAGATGCTCAAACCACAGAGGCAGAGAAGGAGCATGCGTGGTAATTAGATGAGAGAAATGGGAGCAGAACAGGCTGTACTGTTGACTTATGCCTCTGCTGTGTGTCTCCTTTGTAGATGATCTGCCTCGATTTCTCTCACTTAAGCCAGGGATGGCATTGCTCATCTTTTCCTGGGGTTCACTCTGGAAGTTGGTTAACAAACATAAGGCGCTAGGGAGTGTCACTGGAGTACAGGATGGGGTTGCTCTGTGTGGAGATGAAATGCTGTTTAAATGTGTTATGTATTTAACATCATTAGTGCCTCGGGGACAACCCTGCAGTCCTTTTTTTCCATCCCCCCGTGCTGGGGGGGGCGGGAGGAATGTGTCTAACATGAAAGGGCTGTGAGCTTTCCAGCCTTCTCTCCGTGTGGGACTCACAGCAGGCTCGTGTTGGTTTTGTTTCCCTGCAGCCACATAAACAGCGACAGCTTCCTCTGCGATTGCCAACTGAAATGGTTGCCCCAGTGGTTAGTTGAGAAAGAGCTGCAATCCTTTGTGGTGGCCACCTGCGCCCATCCTGAGTCACTAAAAAGCAAAAGCATTTTTGCCATCCTGCCAGAAAGTTTTGTGTGTGGTAAGTCTTGCCTGCGTGTTTTGAGGTTGGTTGTATGAAGGGTAGGACTCACTTGGGAAACGTTTTCTTTGACTACTAGCGTGTTGTTATGAGAGGGTTTCTGTTTTGTTTTGTTATCCAGTGGGATCAAAGGAAGCCCAAGCCTGCATTTTAAAAATTTGTCATTGGCTACGATTTATTTCCCACCAAAACCACACAGCGCATTGCTTGCATCTAGTGTATTCCGTACAGGGCTCCCCGAGTATTAAATCAGACGGGACTAATGCTTGTTCCAGTTCCAGATGGGGCTGCACAGAGACTTCCCCAGTCCTCTCAATTTGGTTTTACCAAGACTGCAGCTAAAATTTTTTTCACTCTGCAGTGTTCTGAGCTTCCTCTCTGGCTTTGTGTTCTTCACTCATCTTTTCTCCCTCTTGGAAATAACAAAGGGGTTAAAAAAAAAAAAAAAAAAGCAGAGGAGAATGTCTCTGTCACCGCTCCTTTTTTTGGGCTAGTAAGGCATTACACGTGAACCAACCAACAGCGAACAGTTGCATTATAATCTTCTTTTCTTCTCTTATGGTGGTTTTTTCTTCTGAACAGCACCTACTGCTGTTCTCCCACCCAAACACTGCAGTTGACTCTGCACCTGAGCTGTGGTTACAAAGCAGCTTTACTTAATACCCACCACACACAAACAGCTACTACCCCTCGTAAAGAAAAGAAACCTAAGTGATCAGAGGAGGCCAAAGTGATGCTGCTCATGCATCCAGCCTTCGGGCAAAATAAAGGCCTGGTTTAGTCAGCTAAACCCTGTGCTGTGGAGCCAGCCAGTGTGGATCCTGGGTGGAGCTGCACATGGCTGTTGGATGAAGGAAAAATGAGCTTTTGAAAACACTGTTTAACTAAGTTGAATGCATGACTTGCATTAAACACGGAGCAAAAGCTTTGTTCCAGCTGCTGTCCCATGTCCCTCTCAATCGCAGAGTAGTAGGGCTCTGCCTAGGTGGCCTCTGTCTGAGCAAGTCTGGGAGGCTTGCTGTGTTCATCTGGAAGAAGAGATCGTGAAGGCTCCATCCCCACAGCAACATCACAAAGCAAAGACAGCTTTGCTTCTCCAGTGCCTGCCAAGTCCTCCAGGCACTAGTACTCCTGGTTCCAGAGGCCTGGCTGTTTAATTAAACCTTAGTCAAATATTAAATTACACCATTTGTAGAAATCTAATAAATGAATCTGCTTGGAACCTTGCTAAAACCAACAATCTTCAGGGCAGAGAGAGAGTGTGCAAAGCTTTCCGCCCCAG
The DNA here is from genome assembly GCA_034782735.1 of Sagittarius serpentarius. Classification (NCBI taxonomy): domain Eukaryota; kingdom Metazoa; phylum Chordata; class Aves; order Accipitriformes; family Sagittariidae; genus Sagittarius; species Sagittarius serpentarius. Next base: position 17,428,108 of record JAVKLA010000036.1, on the reverse strand, counting down.
ACGGATGACAGGCAAATACAGTTGCTTCTGCTTTGACAGTACGTGCTGCAGTCGCCTTGCTCATGAGCGCGTATCCCTAAAGGTGGCATTTGCAGCCCTTTCAGTGTCTTCCTGCTTTATGCTAATGCAGGCCTGGAGGTGAAGTTTTAAGTTCAGCATTGCTCTTCATGCTTGGGTTGTACAAGGAAGGGTATTTTCTTTAGACCATGGTATCTTTCTGAGGTTCAGCTACATTGGCGAGGAGAGCGAGGCAGCTTGTAGGTGTTTGAGGTCACTGAGTGACCATCTCAGTCCACTGATTGCAGAAGGAACCAGAGGGACGAGAGTCCTCGCTAAGACCAGCCACTCGGTGGAGTTGTGCATGGCACATGCGCACTATAGAACCAGTCTCCGTGGTGGAGTGCTTTGCAAGAGCCAGCCGCTTTCCTGGTGCAGACAACAGCGGATGTAAAAGCAGATGTACAATAATGTCTTTCACTTACGCACTACTCATTTATCACTGCATCTCTTTGCTTGCTTCAGTCTTTCCTCATAGTACAGAACTAACTATGCCTGCTGTTTTCTCTTAGATGATTTCCCCAAGCCGCAGATCATCATCCAGCCTGAGACAACAGTGGCTGTCCTTGGGAAGGACATCCGTTTCACTTGCTCCGCTGCCAGCAGTAGCAGCTCCCCCATGATGTTTGCATGGAAGAAAGACAACGAGATGCTGCACAACGCCGAGATCGAGAACTTTGCCCATGTGCGGGCAAAGAATGGTGAGGTGATGGAGTACACCACCATTCTCCACCTCCGGCATGTCACCTTTGCTCACGAAGGGCGTTACCAGTGTATCATCACCAACCACTTTGGCTCTACCTACTCCAACAAGGCCCGACTCACTGTTAATGGTGAGTAGGAAGCTGCTTTCTCATGCCTTTCCTCAGCCTGAGCTGGTACAATCCTCTGGGACTCGCTTTTGGCAGGCAGTTGCTCCTGAGGGTGCATTCCCGATGATGAGGAACTCAAAGTCTTCACACCAGCTGCTTGTATCTCAGTGGATGCTGAGAAATGTCATGTGAGGAGCACGTGCCGGGCTTGTGATGGCTGCCACCCAGCCGAGCACTTCAGCACGTTCTTAACAGCTTTCGCTGCCTCTCTTTGGCTGTTCCAATAGACTTTTTGCCCAATGAAATGGGCAAATGAAAATACAAAGGATACAAAGGATAGGGTCTGTAATGATGGAAAGTTCTCCTTAAGAGAGATAATGGTGTTTTCAATTAGCTTTGATCCCACCTCTGATGATCTTGGGTGGGGGAGGGGGCCGGTCTCAGGCACTGCAGACAGGTATGTGCTGTAGAAACAGAGGGTTAGTCCCCAGCAGTTTAGATATATCCTGCAAAAGCAGCTTGCCATGCTCTTGCCTCTGGGTAATTATCGTATTAATCTCCCGCCTAGGAAGGAAAACAGAACTGCCCAGAAGATGGGGTTTTCCCTGTGGAATTGCTCATCCCTTTTTCTTGTTTTTCTTTTATCAGTGTTGCCCTCATTTATCAAAACTCCCCACGACATCACCAGCCGGACAGGGACAACGGCACGGCTGGAGTGTGCAGCTGAAGGACACCCCACCCCACAGATTGCCTGGCAGAAAGATGGGGGCACGGACTTCCCTGCGGCCCGAGAACGCCGCATGCACGTCATGCCTGACGATGATGTCTTCTTCATTACGGATGTGAAGATAGAAGACATGGGTGTCTACAGCTGCACGGCACAGAACTCCGCGGGGTCTGTGCTTGCAAATGCCACCCTGACTGTACTGGGTAAGATGCATTAGTGCCCCAAGAGACCAAGTGGTCTGGAAGTGGGAACTGGAGGGCACTGCTGTTCAGGCTCTTCAGCAGTTGCAGATACAGAGAAGGGACAAAGAGGCAGTGCTCTGCATTAGTCTTGTTTCATTCTTTTACACTGTAGTTAACTATAATGAAAAATACCCTGCTAATTAAGAGAAGGAGCTGTAAGTCGCATTTACTCTTGTGCCAAGGAAGCCCCTCCAACCACCCTATTTCCCATCTGGGAAAACTACTTCAAAAGGAAATTGCGCTCCATCTCTCTTGCCCTACAAAATAATTCATGTGTGTCTGCCATTGCCCCTTGTCCTCGGGGGTTTCTTTGTTGGGAAGGCTAACACCAGCGGGTCATGGGAAGGCCTTGGTGCTGATTGTTAGATCGGTTTGTGGTTTGCAGCTCCTGGGCACATGGCTGCATAGTGCATTGCTGTGTATTTGTCTGCAAGAACATCAGTTATGTTCAATACTGTGAAAAGAAATCTGTTGTTACACTGTCGCCAAGAATTAATTTCTGTATTTATTCTCCTGCAGAGACACCATCTTTGATTCATCCACTGGAAGACCATGTAGTGTCTGTAGGTGAGACTGTGGCTCTTCAGTGCAAAGCCACGGGGAGCCCACCTCCTCGCATTACCTGGCTGAAAGGCGACCAGCCCCTGATTGTGACAGAAAGGCATCACTTTACCTCGGGCAACCAGCTCCTGATTGTTAGGAATGCTGTCTTGGAGGATGCTGGGAAATATACGTGTGAAATGTCCAACACCCTGGGGACAGAGCGCGCACACAGCCATGTCAGCATCTTGCAGTCTCTCGGCTGTAGGAAGGACCGTACCACTGTGGGGATCATCACCATTGCCGTGGTGTGTAGCATCGTGCTGACGTCTCTCGTCTGGGTCTGCATCATCTACCAAACCAGGAAGAAGAGTGAAGAATACAGCGTCACCAACACAGGTAGCTCTCGTCTCCTGCTAAGGCTTGCTTCCTCTAACCTTTTGTGCTGTCCGACTTCCCGCTGAGGCTCAGTCGGCACGTCAGGTAGCCACACGATCACACTGGAAAAGCAGTTGGCTTATCTCAGTGGTTCTCTTGGCTCACAAAGCTGGCACCAGCTTTCGCTTGCTGTTGAAGCGTGTTCAGAGCTGCATTTCGCCCCTTGGCTTGCTCTTCAGAAAGGACCTTCCCAGTTGGCAGTAGTTGCAGCCATTGCTTTGCTACTTTGATTTTCCATGTCCATAAGTGATAATGCTTGAGACAGTCTGGATGATGCCTATGATGCTGGGAACCTGTGTTACTTCTTGGGAATCTGTATTTTCAAAGACTTTGTATTCAGAACTTGAAAAATTAGACTTTTGAAAACTTGAAAAATTAGAAGCTGGACTCTCTTTTGCCGTGTTGCCTGTAAGAGCTGTTGTAGCCCTGCTGATGAGGGGTATCCTCGCTTTTTAGGGGAAGAAGTAGGGTTTATTGCTTCCTACTGATACTCAAAGGGGATAACTTGGTGCTAAAGTAAGTGTTGCAGTGAGAATAAACTCTCCTGCCCTCAGTGTTACGCAGCCTCTGAACAGAAGCGTGGAAGAACCAGCCTAAGACTTCCCCGCCCTGCTGGGATTTGCAGCCTTCCTATATAACGCTTAGCTTTAGATATAGTACGACGTAGGATTTTAAAGACAGGGGCTAGGTAGGAAGTCTTGGAATACCATATGACCAGTGTGATGTGTCAGTGGGATTCCCCCCCGCCCCCGGCCCCGCCACCTTTTTTTCAGTCCTGAAAATCTAGGGCTTCATGCCTAGCATAACTGAGTTTCACTTGGTTTTGTGTGACGAGGGGAACTGAAATTGCCTGATATAAAATGGAGAAAGACAAGGATAGCTAAGGGGCTTAGAATTACTTGCCTGCTTAAGTGAATCGAAGACCCTGTTCTCCAGAAGTCTTTTACTGATGACTTTGGGAGACAGAGGATTTGAGTCAAATGAAGTACTTTGAATTTGAGGGGAAAAGAAACGATTTACTTGTTCTGAAGAGACAGTTCCACCTCTACCTACCTTGTACAGACCATGCCAAATGCAAAAACACTCAAAATGGCTTTATCAGCGCTGTATCTCACAGCTTTAAGATGAGAAAAATCAGGAGTGGGGCTTCCCAGGGGAATGGCGTATTCGGGCAGTTCAGTTTCCATTGCATCTATGGAAAATACCAGTTACGGATCTGGTCCCAAATCCCTCTTGAAAACGAGATTTTTGCGTGCCTTTGAAAACAGAAGCTTTTATATCTTACTAGGAACTGACATTTCTCTGCTCCCATTGCTCTAGACGAGACTATTGTGCCTCCTGACGTGCCAAGCTACTTGTCTTCACAAGGGACTCTTTCTGACCGGCAGGAAGCGGTCGTCAGAGTAGATAACCAACAGCCTAACGGGCACATAGACAGCAACGGTGAGAAGCGGTTTAATTATTTTTTCTGTAATGCTGTATCTGAACTTGATATGAGGAGGTAGAAATTACAGCACAAAGTACTTCTGTGCTTGTTACAAGTTATCTGAAAGATCTTCATAATGCAATTCTCTCGCTGCTGCATATATGCAGAACAAGGATCTGTCTTTCTTTCACTTCACAAAGCTATCCTCTCCCAGTAATAACAGTGTTCATACAAGCAGACTGCTTCAGAAACTGCTCAGTCAAGCCCTAAGGACTATATTTTTGCTAATTTTGGATTAGTTTTTTGGCACCAGAGTTACCCGTAGTTAAGCTCTACTAGAAAATACATTAGCATTGCCTGTCCCTGCCTTCAGGCTTAGAAATTAAATGTTGGGATTTTACCGTATTTAAGCACAGCACGTTGGGAAGGGAAAGCTAAGCATTCTGAACTAAGATTCTCCTGAGATTGTACGGGATTTATTCTGTTAAACATTAGCTTAAAATTATCTATTCTCTCCATTGCTATTTTTTCTCCCTTTCGCAGCTTTTACAGTAGAAATAAGACTAACGTCATTAAACTTAGAGCAGATGGTTTTAATCTTTAGCCAGATGGTTTGTTTGTTACAGGTATGTGTCAGACTGATGCTGGAAGGTGTCCAGATGTTGAAGCTCCCACTGTAGGCTGTAGACAGCCAAAGCTGTGTATCGGCTATAATAAAGACACTTGGAAAAGTGAAGACATGGCTGATGGAATGCTTGTTCCAGATAAGACAGGTACAAAACCCATTAATCTGGAAAGGTATTTTGTGTTTGTACAGATCACAAAGCCCTCCAAGTCAGACAGCATTAAGACAAGAAATTGCTACCTTCAGAAATAAAAAAGCCCAGAATGATTCTCAGGTGCGAGTACAGTAAATTTACTTTCTCCCGCTTGCTTTGATCCTCTCTCAAGCTTGGATAGTTTGAATTCAAGGAACCGTCAGAAAGAGGCAGACTAAAGCTCACCATCACCATTCCTTGCAGCTGGCTGATCAGTATTTTGATTTGAGCTATTCCTAAAATGTGAGAGCACTTTCAGACTGAAGGTGTTAAAATTTTTCATGCTCTTTGAAGGGGCTGTCAGCTTCAAAGCTCAGCTTTTTTTTTTTTTTTTTTTTTTTGGCTTTTTTTTTCCCTCCCCCCCCCCAAAAAATTTAAAGGTTGTTTTGGGCACTACACCTGCCTCTGCTCTTTGCCAATTTCTTGGGTGTTACTCTCATACTTTTTCGTTTTTAGGATGTGTTTTCTGTTCTCATGCTGTATTGTAACATCCACAGAAAAACAGCCAGTGAAACAGATTTTCTCTCCAGGAGAAACAGTAAAGTTTAATAATGGAAAGTTGTTGAGTGCACGAAGGAAATTAACTTTCAACATTTAGAAACTCCTTCCTGCTTGCTTCTTTGACTTCTGCTCCTCTGTTATTACCACTAACAGTAATAACATATCTTGAGATAACAGTGTGAGTGGACAGTGATCCCTGTAAAGCAGCAGCACAAAACAAAGAAAGGTAATGTGGTATTTTAAAGCAGGTACAGGAAAATTCCACTTTCTATTTCTACCCTGACTAGAAAGTCTGGAAAAGGAAATAAATGCACAGTTTATTTAAAAAAAAAAAAAAAAAAAGTCAGTCACAACTTTGGAGGGAAAAAAAAAAAAACCAAGCAACTAAACCTACTAATTGGAACTACCTTTAGTGATAGCTACAGAGTTCGGAAAAATGCAGGTGTTCACTAGCCCTGTATAAACTCAAGAAATAGCCGTATTATTTAGCGAGAGAGATTCCCACAGTGCCGAGGGACAGACGAACTAAACAGAGCTGCCTTTTCTTTCCGCAAGTCATGTGCTTCAGTGCTGACAACTTCCAGCTGGTTAACCTTCGTTTGTTGCGGTGTTCCCTTCCTCCCTTAAAGGCTATGGCCTGCCAGTTGTGTGCACGGACTGCAGTGGCAGCACGGACAGCATGAACGTCCACATTTACCCCAAGGAGTCGGAGTACTACTCTGAGAGCCTTAAGACTATGGATAATACCTACTCAAATGCACTGAGCAGCAAAGAACGGAACAGGAAGAGGGGTGCAGGCACCAGCCTTCTTCATCCTCAGCCGTGCAACGGGATTGCCAGCGGCAAGAGGATGGAAACAGACGGGACCCTCTACCCCAGCAACCACGACAGAATAAGACCTGTGAGCACGGCCAGCAGCCCGCTGCTTGCAGACAAACACGGTATGTCTTTCCCTGGGGATGTCTTTTTCTGCCCAGCTGCAACAGACTGCCACCTGGGTTCTATCAGAGCCCTCTCTTCTCCCATCAGCTTTCTTAACTGGCTCCAGGGCATGAATGATAGGGGCAGGGTTGGTTATATGAGGAGCGCTGACATTAACTAACCGCGCTGGTTCTTTGTTTTTTTGCAGGCTCTTCACAAGCAGCAGCAAAGCCTTCAGAGCTTAACAACCTTAATTTGGTGAGAGCTTCACCAGCAGGAGGGTCATTAAAGCAACTGAACGTGCTTCCTGAAATTTCCCCAACACTACTGGATTTGCAGAGCGAAGCAGGAGTGAAACAGGCTCTCCTGTCCAATGGCTACGCACCCAAGCTGTGCGACTCCGTTCATGAGCTGAAGCCACCAAACAGATCGCTGAACTGCGAGGACAGACTGCCATGTGCAAATTAACAAACACGCTTTTTTTTTTAATTTTTTTTTTTGCACAGAGTATATAGGCTACTTACTTCTACCTCAAATCTTGAACTGATGACCTGTCAAAGGCAAACAACTGAGGTATGAGAAACAAGCTTGTATGGGGAACAAACTCCTGTTCGAGCGTCATCTGTTTGTACATAGTTTAAAACTTCCCTGAGAAGTATGAAGCATTCAAAAGTTGACTTGCATATGAAGCACATAAATGCAAGGGATTATTGTGTAAAGAGAAAAGTATTTGATACAGCTGTACATAAGAGTTTTCATATATAAATATATATATAAATATATATATCTTTTACAGAGGCTATTTTAATCTTTAGTGCATGGAGAACTGAGTGAAATTTTACAATTTTGGCAATATTGTTTTCAGTATCAGGTTGCTGTTAAACTTTGTGAGAGAAATAATTCTGGTGCCTTAAATGCGTAAGCAGAACTTTAAAAAGCCACACTGTTCCAAAGGGATTGTCCTCTTTTCAATGGAAGTTCCTTTAAATCAAGTTATCAGTTGGGTTACTTAGCACAAATTTCCTTCCCCTTTGAAATTTATTGCACTTAACCCTTTTAAACAGAGATCTTCAACTGTTTCAAATGAAGCTTATAGGGAAAAAGCCCCACGCAGTCAGGAATTACATAGCAACCTGTTTTTTTTCCTGTTGGTGGAAGAACTTAAATTCCCTTACTTTTCAAAACTGCATAAAAATTAGTGTTTGAACTGTGAGGTATGTTAGGGGACCACACAAGAGGCACTGAATAATTCAGCAACAGTGCAGAGCCCCAAAACAACCAGACAAAAAGGCTGTCATGATTAGTGAGCAGTCATTACCAAAATAACTAACTGATGCAGTCAACTGTGGGGTGGTCTCATATATCGCACCATTGAAAACCACCATAGCAGAAGGCGTTATCTGCCCATATAGGCTATCACAGCACTGATCACCTACAGAGCTAATTGCAGACATTTCCCCTCCCAAATGGTTGCAGCTTTACCTGTACAAGGTGCATATAATGATATACAGCCTGGCCCTGTTTAGAAGGAATAACCTGTGCCAGTATAATGCATTTTCACACCCCAAAAAATACATCTGTTCTGGAGGGGGGTGTGTGTGTGTTTTGAAACCATAGAGCTGTTTTGACAACAAAACTAAAATCACACTCCTCAGCTGACAGCTGTACTGTTAATTCATCTGATACTTTTTTTTTTTTCCCCTTTCCTGCAACACATATTACGCTTTCTTCTTGAACACCATTACCCCCATCTGCAGCCAGACTCTTTACGTGAAAACACCCACTTACTTACTTACAAATGAATTATGCTGCTTTGTGTAGCAATTCTAGGCTATTCAGAAATATATTCATTTAGAAGGGAAACTCGTATTTATGGTTGGAAGTACTCTGTTAAATGGAAATGTCCCAAGGATTTTTTTAATGTGGTCTTTTAAGTTCATCCATGAATGGGGGGAAAAAGAAATACCCACATTGGTCAGACAGATCTTTGTCGCTTCTAACGTCACTATCATGCTTTTTATTTATAGAAAGGCTGCTTTCTGTTGGTGTTGGTACCTGTGGATGGAGGACTCCCTTCCAGTTACTTGTAGTTTGAGTTCTGCTATCGTAAGGTTGCTAACTCTGGTGATGACTACTTTGGGGGAAAGTGTATTGGGGGTTTTGTTACTTTTATTTTCCTTAGGAGCAACTCAAAGGCCAGTTCCACTGAAGCCGAGTCTGGTAGAAATCCACCTTTGCTAGTGCTGTGGCTCAAAACAAGCATCAGCGATGAGGGCAGAAACATTTAATTTTCTGTTCAGATCCATCACTTAGGGATCTGCCAGCGTGCTACCACGCCTGTGGGCTTTCAGTAAGCAGTCAGGTGCTGCCCTGCGTCAGGACGAAGCTGCCCTTTCGTTTTATTACAGGCTAGTCCTGTCCAGCCTTAACCTTGAGGAGCCACCACGTCCCGTAAGGGGGGGACCTCTTGCTGCTGCCCGGCAGCCGACGGCGCGTTTCACTGTAGGCTAGCCAGCTGAACCCGACCTTGACGAAGGCAGGCATAATTCAGCCAGGTACCTGTCTGTATCAGTTCCTGACTATTGACACGTTTGCACTTTGAGACAGGCGGCTAATTATGTTGAGTGCCAAGTTTATTCGAAGCAAAGGAAATGGATGTTAGAGAATTATAAACCGAGCGTCATTTTCCTTTTGCTGAAGGGAAAAGTATGCTTCAGAACTGACTCGCAAGGTGAAAACAGTGGAACCGGGGAGACAATGGGAGTGATTTAATTGACTCATTTTGCTGGCGGAAAGTTATCACCATTGCAGATACAAAGCATATTTGCCACATTAACATTGGAAAATAATGTTTCTGAATAAAGTTAACTGCCTAATGTTATGACTTCCACTAAATATGTGAATTTGCTGCTTCTAAGAGGCAATGTGAAAGAGGAAGTATTACTTTTGTGTACAAAGTTATTTATTTATTAGAAAATTTGGTACAATGTTGTACATTGAAAAACATGTAAGATATTGAAGTGTCTAACAAACGGCATTGAAGTGTCTTTAATAAAGGTTCATTTATAATAATATTACAGCTGTTTTGTTGAGAGTGAGCTTTTGGGAGTTTCAGTTGAAAATTAAATAAAATTCTAACCCATTGCTATATTTCTCTGTCTTTTTCTGACAAAAAACCCAGACTAACTGCCAAAATACCCACCCGTGAAACTAGACTCTCAACTTTAACATGAGATACTGTAACTCAGCAGGAAGATTCTGGCAGCTGGGCTTGCGGATGGGGTGGAATTTGGGGGCTGTAGTGAAAGACAGAATGAAGAACTCGTAAGAAATACATCTCTCGCATATCAGCTTGCTTAAGTATCTGGCAAGTACCCTTATCTTGGCACTGAAAACAGAACAGAGGGGGGGTGTGCCTGTGTGTGTTAAGTATGTAAGAAAAACAGGGCCAGGATAGCACCAGACTCAGCTGCAGTTGTGAACACCTCTGGCTTTCCCAAACCCAAACCCCACCCTCTATGGAAATTCCAGAGGGAGCTTTGGAGATAAGCTTGAATTCTTGCTTTAACTAAATATCTCAATTCAGTTTCTGTATATTTAAAAAAAAAAAAGTATTTCCTCCTCCAAATTACAACTTTGGGCATAAAGCAGATTTTCTGAGACTACTCTGCAAAGTCCCTTAACACGTGTAGAAGTTAAATTTTTTTTAAAATGGAAAAGAGCGAGCCTTTAAGAGGCTAGTGCCTGGTCTGAGATTCAAGTTTTGCTATTCCACAGTATCCCAGTAATGGGCTAAAATTAAGTTTTCAAGTTTTGGTAAACTTGAAATAAAACATTCCTAAAACTTAAGGCAAACAGGCAGTACGGGAAAAACAAACACATTTTTAGGGCTTGCCCCCCGCCCCGTCCCCAGTCCCAAAACTAACTGTCATTATCAGCCGGAATAGACAAATCAGTGTGTGCAGAACAGCCCTGGCTGCCCACCAGGGCTCTCACTTGCCTGGTGCCATTCCTGGGTGACCTTGTCCTTGCCACAGCATTCTGGGGTGCGGAGCCAGTCCCTCAGCACACAGGCAGGGGAAGAGCTTGGGGTCTGGCTCTTCCTCTCACCATTACGTTGGCTAAAACAATTTGGCTGGTTGTTTGGGTTTTCAGTTTTTTTAAATAAAAAGTAACGATGACAAAAACTGATTATGCAAATACTGAGGAAAAGCAAAAAAAAAAAACCACAATCCAGCATCTGGACCCAAAGACGATGAGGCATGATTATTTTCAGCTCAAGTAATTAGATGCACCAACTGCAGTGCTAACCCTCTCATCGTGTTTAAAGAGCTTTAATAGAAAATATAAGTTAGCTTTTAAGACAGAGTAATAAATCTCCCCACCCCCTCCCAATGCCCCTAAAATTGGTTCTGCTATATATAAACTTCACAAAAGAGACAAACCTTAAAAGTGGCAGGAAGCACTGCTACACCGTGACATGAAAACGGGTAGAATTAACCAGCCAATATGGGACTTGGCTGAAATTCCCCATTTTAATTGAAGGTTATTTTTACGAATTGTTTTGTATGTTTTACTTGTTTGCCAATTATTTTCTAAGGTTTTGGCCTCAAAAAAAGTCTTATTACTATGTCATGGGATGACAGGGTAATAAAACATCCAGCCTTAGTAAGCCTGGCCCATGTTTGTGCCTGTTCCCAGGCTTCGCATGTGCCCCCCCCGGCCCCGTTCATGCACTAACCTGGTTTGGCCTCTGTTCTCCCTCGCATACATCTGTACATCTTCCTAATGAGAAGAACAACCTCAAAGTTAAATTACAGCACCCCAGGGGATCGCGTCGTCACAGGTACGACTTTAGTTTAAACTCGGAAGCGTTGCGATGACCTGCAAGGAGCACGCGCAGCCCAGCAGGTGCATGCACGCGGTGCCACCGGCTTGAAGCCGATGGCCTCGCTGCAGCTGTGCCTGCACGAGCCGGGCTCTGCTGTCCCTCTCAAGCCTGACGGCAGGCACGGTGCATTGAGGGCCGGCGCCCCGCTCGCCCCACACGGCCCCTGCGGCAGCCAGCACCCTTCTCCTCACCCCCATGCATGAGGAGCCCCTCCCTCAGCCTCCGAGCATCGCGGCTGAGCCCGGGACAAATGTGTGAACCGCCACTGCCTGACCCAGCCCCTCTTACCCACCGCGCTGGCGCAGCCCAAGGAGGGTCTTTTGGGTGCGTGCCAAAGGCGCTCACTGCAGCAGCTTGGCTTTGCCTGCCCAGGCATCCCCACACAAACACCCTCCACATCTAAACATTTTCGAGCACCACTTAGCCAAGGTGCTGGTGTAAACTTGGGGCCCCCACCCCGGACTGGTGATAATTTTGAGTAATTTCAATACAGCCTTTTCACCGAGCTCGTCCCTGCAGCATTTTGGCTGCTACAGCTTCTGTTTCCTAACATTAGAGCAACATTCACTCTGCCTGCCGGCAGCCCCCCGAGAGCCCTCAGGCTCCATCTGTACACCGACAGGAGAACTTGCGAGAACAGGCCTCCCTCCTGGGCATCTGCATTTCCAACACCCTGCTCCTTCAGCTGCTGAGGGAGGAAGACCAAAAGGCGGCAGAGCTGCATGTCCTTGCACAAGCACAGCTGTAAAATAATAAAAGCCCATGCTTTTACTGGAGAAATGTGAGTCTAATTAATAAAGCTGCACTGGTTACCACACAGGAATGCTTGCTGAGCACCTGTAGGTATAAACAGGAATATAAACTTCCACGAATACAGCTCAAATCAGAAACAAATGGATTATTGTCTTTTACAAAGAGCTCTCCCAACCTGGAATACGTTCAGTGCTGTTGGAGGGCAGCAGGCTGTAACTCTATCGGCCCCTTCCCCAACCAGTAAAACCCTCCCCGCATTATGAGGCAGGTGCCACTGAATTATGAAAACTCGCTTTATTTCAGCCTCCCTGCTCAGCCCACGATCTGGAGGTTTGCAAAACACTTCCCCTGCAGGAGTTCTAATAACGCCTTTCTCAGCCACCGTAATTAGCTGTTTACCCCCCAAACATTACTTTTTTGGCACGACTCTCACAATGACCTCACTCACTTTCCATCCAGGAAAATTTCATGTTTGGGAAATAGGATTATTGGAGGCTTTACTTTTCTTTAACAGTGAAGGCAGCTCTCAGCCTGCTGAACAGCTGCTGCGGCACGGCGAAGGGGCGACAGGAGGAAGGCTGCGTTCGCGGGCGGACTCTTCCTCCACCTCGGCGGCTTCTCCAGCTCTTCAGCAGCCACTGGCAGGACCGGCCGGGCTGGGTCAGAGCAGCAGCTGGCGAGTCTTCTCGTATGTCCCCAGGAAGATGAAGCCTCCCAGGCTGATGGCTGCCATCCGTGGGACAACACCTGCAAACAAGCTGAAGGCAAAGGAAAGGCGGTTTCAGAGGACGAGCGGAGAGCAGATGCTGCATGGCTGGCTGCAGGGGCTTCAGAAAACAAAGCCAAGAAAAACTCTCTCTCAAATTCTCCCTTGCTGTTTTCTTAAATCCCACCTCACTGCTCACTGAAGGAACCTGTCTGGACTTCCCTAAGAGTACTCCCAAGCCTTGTGATTTTAACCCCTCTCCACACTCCTCACGTGCAGAAGCAAAGGTGCAGGAAGCTATGGGCCACACTGTGGAAAGAGGAGCTCAGACACGTCCCCACGAAGGGCTGCAGGCAAAGGGGAAGCGTCCCATCCTCCGCCGCCCCCATCCAGCCTCGGCAGAAAGACCCCCTCTCTCTGCCAGGAGCTCTCCCGCTGCAGAGACAGTCCTGCTCACCGCAGCGGCTCACTCCCAGTAACATAAAACAGGGGCTGGCAGGGAGGGAGCAGGAACGGCTGCGCGTTCAGCCGCCATGATTTTTAGGTGCCTGATCCTAATAGCTGTTGGAAGTTAAGAGGAAACCTGTGCAAAGCCAATTGCTCGGCACATCTAAGCCCATAGTTGGCTTAACAACTTCAGGATAGGCCAGTGTATCCTCCCACAGGACTACAGGCTTCCTTCGATGCAAGCAAGGATTAAACATTAGGCTCGAATCTGCTTGGCACCCCCCCGCTGATCTATCACCCGCTCAGCGGGAGCCCTTCGCAGCACAATCTGGCTGAGCTCTGCAGGGACACTGTTGTCCTCAGCTTTTTCCGAACGCTGTATGGTCCCTGCTAGGAGCGTGTCCACAGTGGGACAAGGTGTAATTCCCGGTGAGACCTGGCTGCACAGGAGATGCACAGCCCGCCCAGGGCTGCTCAGGAGCTCTCTGCTCCCTGCCCGCGCCCGGCTACTCACACTGCGCTGGGGAAACCTCTGGCTGCAATAACTCTGGTTTTCGTTGTAATGAGCTTTGCTAAGGAGCCTGGAGCACACAGGCAGATGGAAACATTTTATGGCTTTACTAGACAGCAATTGGGTCTATTACCATAATGACAGCTTTAAAACAGAGTAATTTGTACAAGGCATGTATGGACAGAGTGCTGATAGGGTAAATCCTATGGTGCAGCATCACTCTCGAAACGCGCACCATCCTTCTCCTGCCGAATTAGGCAGCCCTCATTACAGGAGCAGTGGCAGACATTCATTTACAGAACAGCCCACTCGAGACACAGCTATTACACAAACAGGGGCAGATAACTGAGTTACCCAGAAGCTGCATCCCTGGCAACCTCTATTACTAACCATCACTTCCAAGAATCCTGGCCCTGCTCCCCCCAGTTTCCCTTCCCCACCTGCCACCCATGGCCTCTCCAATCCACACTTCCCCTGTGGGCTCCCTTCTACAGGAGGGCAGAGCTAAATGGCTCCAGGGCTGCCCCAAATCCAGAGAGCTGAGCCCTGCTGCAGGCCTGATCCAAATTGGTCCCCGCTGGGCCACACCTGCCCTCATCAGCAGATGAGACAAACTGGGTTTTTTTTTCTGCTAGCCCCATCAGAAACCCCTCTGGTGGGCACAGGTGTGCCACCTATTTGTATTTGCTATCTGTTTACACGGATTTCACCTGGCACCCTGCCACTCCTCTCTCCTTGCCTGGGTTTTCCCTTTTGCTTAAACAACTCTCCCAGCTGCTGGTCGGATCCAGCACCAAGGGCTGGAGGGCTTCACCCCCGCCTTCTCATCACCGACAGCTGCAATAAACACACAGCCTGTCAGTGACTGGCAAAGACCAAACACAGGCTTTCTGGTACAGACACATCACACTCTTCCCAGCCATGCAAGGAACGGCTCGGCGGGAGTCACAAATCCAGGAATCACATTTAAATCCCAGGACGAGGCCTGGCTGCAGGTGTTAAACCTGCACCACGTGCCCTCCCCAACCACGTGTGTGCCCTCTGGGGTGCAGCTCTTCATTGCAGGGTTCCCAGCCCAGCAATACACCTAGTCCCACGGTTCCAGCAGCGAAGGTGAAGATTTTGGGCGACAACTTGGCAACCCAAAGCAAATTCTTTCTAAACAGAGACCAACCAGGACCCCTGAAGTTACCCTTTGGAAAAGGCACTGCAGGACCTGGACGCAGCACAGAGGCGCCAGCGCTGAAAAAGGCACTGTGTGCTCAGCCACAAAACCTCTGTATTACACTCCAGACCAAAGAGGTGGTGACGCTGAAAAATACACCGCTTTTTAGCTGACTACGGCTTTGCACTGAACTCACTCCTGCGGGCAGCTTGTGTTTCGCAAAGCAGCAAGCCCTGGGCACAGGGGCTACTTTCGCCACTCGCACCAGTGATATCCAGCTCCTGAGAGCGGTGTGGTTACTGCCTGCCATGCCGTGTCCAGCCCCACTGGGAAGCTCATCCAAGGAACGGGATACCTGGTGCAAACCACCAGCTCCATCCCCAGCTACACACAAGCTGGGACACGGTATCTCACCAGATTTATCAGTCAAATAACCCTTGTCTTTCTCACCAATGAGTTGTGAAGCTTCATCCAGGCTTTCAAACACCACCACCTCCTTGCGTGAAAAGCAGTCGGACAAGATGTAAACCTGCTTTCATGCGAATGGCTCATCTACCTCGCTGGCAAGAGCAAAGAGGCGCACGGATCCGCTCACCCGATCCCCATCCTACCTCCCACTGCAGGCCTGGCTCTCCCCAGACAGAAAGGGATGCAAAATTTCTTGGCATGAAGCAGAGGGATTTACTAGGTGCAGACCAGGAAGCTGAGCCCTGCGCTCTGGTTTTAATAAGGTGGCAATAAGCAATGCGTCTTTCTGCCCTCAGAATTCCTCCTCTTCAAGTATGAGATTTATTAGAGGAGCCATAAATCATTTCATGTTGCAACTGGCCAAAAAAGCCCGACATTTTTATTGTTTTTGATTAATAGATTTATAATTGGCAGCAGGCATGGCAGCCTCTGCGTTTATTTTTCCCAAGATTTTCTTCCTTTTCCTTGCAGCTGACGCAGCTTGGCCTCCTTTATATGTTACTTTTTCTCCAGATTGCTTATTGTTTTGATTTCAGCGGAATTGTGTTCCTTTTGGTCCTAGTCCATAGGTACTATCTTTAGGCAGAGTTTAATTCTGGGTTGTTTAGAAAAGGGCACTGCTGAAACACCCTGAAAAGAACACAAACATACATTTTTATTTTCTGCTTTTGGCTGGGGAAAGGGGGAGGTTTCCCCAGCCAAATCCATGCCTCTTCACACCCTTCAAAGCTCAACTACCATCAGCAGCAGACATGGCCTCACTTCTCCCAGTCCCTTTCAAAACATGCTCTAGAGTCCACCAAGCCATGCAGGACCCAAAACTCATCCACCGCCACATCACCTCATCACCTCAAAGAGCAAACCTGAGACAACCCATCTCTGAGAGCTGCCGGGGGGCACAGCTGGATGTCTTCCTGGAATCGGTGTTCAGGAACTTCCTGCAATTTGTTTTGAATTATTTCCCACATGTGTAGAAAGAGGATTGAACTTTCATTAGTTGAGCGAGCAGAGATCAGATGTTAAGAGAAAACCATCTCCCACAAAGCTACGATGTGCACGCTGCTTCGAGCAACAGTTTACAAATGTTAAAACAGCACCCTGAAAGTATCGGCCACATCAAGTGGATTAAAAACCTATGAGAAATTACAGTGAAAAGGCTCAAGTAAAGCTTCCAAAAACCCCTCTGTTTCTCTTCCAGGCCAAGGGCAGGTGGGACACAAGCCCTACCGAAGGAAGCACAACTGAACCTCATGGACTGGAGGAGTTGTTTAAGGCATATATTCACTACGAGTGGCCAATAACTGGTATGAGTCACGCACTCCAAGAGAGCAGGTGTCTGTAAAAATCAGTAAGAATTTATAAGCTCGTGACACCTCGAAATGTAATGTTCTACAAATGCTAGCAGAGGACTTTTTGTTCACAACACCACTCCATGGTCAGAAGAGCAATACTCTGTCTTGGGACTGGGAAAAGTGAGGCAGTTAAGAGACTGGATCGACATTACCCCAGACTTCCACAGCTGGTCAGAAGAAAGCCCAGAACATTTCTACGCTCCGGCCACAGCAGGAAAGCCGCTGGAGAGCTGCTCTGTGGCTGCTCAGACTTATTCTTTGCACTCAAGCCTGTCTCAGAAAACTTGCATTTTTGCAATGACTGCCTCACCGGAGAAATCCAAGTGGGCATGTGCTCAAGCCCAGACCTAGGCTCAAAGGACAAGTCAGAGAGCACACAGCTCCCTTCCTTCTCCTTCAGCTTCTCCCTACTGCCAGCACCACACTGGCATCGCCTGCTCCCATCACACTTCACAGTAAGAACAGAGAATATAAAGCAACAGAGAAGACCTTGCTGGTGTTTTCACATCAGTAGGAAATTGCCAGGTGGAAAAGACTGTCCATAAGGGACATGTGGCTCCCATATTGGCTTTCCCTGACATCTCAGGAGGGGTGATTCACACACCCCAAGATGGAACTGTGATACGCGCTGCCACAAGATGTGCATGCCTCAAGTTTAAATGGATACAAAACACAAATGCACACATTCACGGAGAAAAGTCCATCACAGGTTATTAAACCACCCTCGCCTCCAAAGCCTAGAGCTAAGCTTAGAGACTCTACCATGGATATAGTCTGAATAACCCCCCGTTTCTGTGCTCTTCCCTGGACATTGCTCCCAGCTAGTGCTAAGGCGAGGACACCAGACCTCCCTGGAGGGACTTGTTCTTAGCTACCTGACAGCTGCTCCCTGGCCATGTGTAGAGGAATTAAGAGTCTTTTCTGTATAACAGCATTTAAATATAAGCAGACCATCCTCTCCTCTCCCACCCCCTGACACACACAGAGGTACAACACCTGAGATGTAGCACGTCCTTACCCCGACAGGCCTTGTGTCCTCCAGATGCCACCGAGTGCGGCCAGAACATTCCCACTAGCGTTGCTGGAACCAGCCTGCACCACAGAAAGAGAAAGATTGGAAACTGTTGGCAGAGAGGCTTAGCTATTTACTGAGCAGCCTGTCCCTGGTTAGTGCTACATTACAGGAGTTACAGACAACCTATATGAGCTCCTTAACCCAGGCACAGGCAAAAGCACCTTGTCTCCAAGAATGGGGCAAAGGGCAGAAAGGGAAACCAAAGCACAGAAGAACAAAATGATCACTCCAAGGTCACAGAGCTGCTTAGTTTAGAACTGGGTATCTAGCCCCTTCCCACTACACTCAGCTCTACATCCAGCAGCTGACACTGGAGTAAGACTTTAGTAAAAACACACTCTCAATGCACCAACAAGTGACTTTGCTGCTCACTGCAAGAGGACAGCAGCCTTGAGATTTCCTTAAAAACAAAACAAAACAAAACAACACAACACGAGTAGTGTATTGCATGTGAAAATTGCCTTGAGTGCAAAACAGAGGACAAACAGCAGGACTAGAGACAATTACATTACATGTGTGATCTAGTTAGTGTGAGATGACTAATATAAAGATGCTGTTTGAATGGCCTCTGAACACCTCAAAGCACCATCATTCCCTTACCAGTGCTGACCTGGTTGCTCAGGACAGCAGCAGACATGAACGAAACCCAGCTCTTACCGTTTTATCACCCACACTATCCAAAGGCAAAGAAACTGCAGCAGGTACAACACCCAACGATGACAGATACACAACTTCGCAACATGGTGAGCAGAGATGTGTGTGACTCGGCTGGGGAGGTGCATGTCATCATGGGGAGGGACATGAGCAATAGGGTAAAAACCACCCACAGAAACTCCAGGATGCCTGAACTTTGCCAACACAACAGCTATTCTCAGGGCAGGGAAAGGCTTTAGGAATATCCACCTGCTGAGGGCTTTTAGCTATGTGGCTGCTTAGCTCTGCTCTGGGTCAATAATATGATGATGGGAACACTAGACTTACTAGCAATTTAACTACTTACTAAACTTACTGATCTTACAAGCAATCTTCCTTCTGTCCTGGTTGGCAGATGTAAGCCATCATGATCTCTATGGCCGAAAATTTTAGGACAGAAAATCCAGAGAGAGAGAGAAAGACCCACACACACACACCCCCCATCCCACCCCTCTCTCTCCCCACCTCCAACAATTACCAAAACAACAGATGAATAAATCCCTGATAGGCAGTTTAACTTTGGGTGTCTGACTCTGCAAGGATTTTCTCCTAAAGACACTGCATGAGACTCTGGAAGTCTAGCACAAGCACAAGCCCTTCTCAGACAACTCCTTTGGAAAAGGACCAGAATAGCGATTCAAGGTAAGGAACACAACAATTTCATTCATTCTGCATGCAGTACCTGTTCACATCTAATCCTGCCTTCAAGGACTAGAGCAGAAATCATTATTAATAGGTGCTGGATTTCATTCTGTAATGCCCATACAGAAACTCTGGAACTACCCAAGCCATTCACCTGCGTGTCTGCTGGCCTCCTTCGCTCTTACCTTTGCCAACATAATTCTCGTCTTCGCTACATCGAGAGGTGTGGTGACTGCAGCTGCAAATCCACCTGAGCAAATTAAAATACCAAACACAAGTGAGACATTGTTGGGTGAATTTGAATGCCACACTGCCTATAATTCCCATGGCTGTGGTCAACATTGCTCCATTATTAATGCCTACAGCATGTTTCCTCCCGTCAGAGTCCAGGTACGTTTGTTGAAGGTCTATACACAGAGTGTTTTATTCCTGTGTGTTGACTTAAGGAAACAACTCTATACTAGTTAACTGTAAATCCAAACATCCCCATTGAGATTACTGTCCTTTTGTTTTGGATTCTGTACATAATATGAACATATGAGGGTCGTAACATCTACAGACAAGTTTGAAAGGAAGAACCTGCTTACTCATTTGCAGAGAGAGGAAAATAAGCCCATGGCACTGTGTTCTGTCTTGAGAATTAAAGTCTGACCATTCAAACGCTAGAAAGACAGAAAGAGAGGAAAGATGCTCTGCATCTGAAACACGCGTGCTTCAGGGGCAAAGCTACCCACAAGGTACAAGACAGACTGGATCTGGACTTCAACTGTTAGACCTGGGACTCTGTTTCAAGGCAAAAAAGACAAGCCAGTGTTTGGGATGGAGCTCATCTCCAGTGAATGAAATCAGCTCCTTTTTGGATAACAACTATGTGAAGCTGCCCAAGGGTCTTTGGAAATTGTCAGAAGTCTGCTGCCACAAGCGCCACCTTCCCCTCACGGGCATTTTTATTCTCTCTAATCACTCCCAAACTTTACCATTGGAGCTCATTACTTTCACTTGGAGCAGCCAGCCCAGCTGTGGCTTTCCTCCTGAAAGCCAGAAATCTTCATCTTACCCATCTGCATGTCTCACCCAAACATGCGTGTGTCTGTCTCCATATTTTAACTCTGTGGCTAAAGCCTGGCCTTTTGTGCTATCTAAGGACCAGCTTTGCTGCTTTTTCTCCCAGGATTCTCTTTGCTTTATTTCCCCATCCTAAAAATTAACTCCAATCTCTCTCCCTCCTCTGTTCACAGTATTTCAAGTAAGTAATTCATACTGAGGAAGAGCCAAAGTGAAAGAAACTTTTAAAACGTAGGAGCAGCCCAGCAGTAAGTGAAGGGGGCGGGGGGGAGAGAGAGATACTCGTTCTGAAATCTCTCTTTCTTCTTCCTCCTGTTTTTTTCCCTGGAGCTGTATAAATCCCGTATCTGCTACAGCAGGGAACAAAGTGACTCCAAAGACTAAAGCCTACACAGTACCCAGGGAATAAGCTAAAAATAATCTATTTTCTGTTCCAAGTTTTATGGAATGTAGAAAAATTGATCTCTCTCTTCTTGGGATGGGAGAGGGGAAAAGCATTTCTTCTAAAATCTGTAAAGTAATGAAAAAAAACCCATCTTCGCCACTGGCTTGTGTTTTTACCTGCATCTCTCTCTCTCAGCCATCTTAGCTTTAACATGTTAAAACCCTGCTTTATGTCGGAAAGGAGGTTGGGCCAGCTGGCACCCCACGTTGACTTCTTACAGTTAATTAAGGAATGTCCCATGACAGTTCAGGAGATGCAGTAAGGCACATGTGCAGTCTCCTGGATCTCAAACAAGAATAGCAGGCAAGCCGAATTAGCAAACAGCCCAGAACACCTGGTTTAGGAGCAGTTTCTGCTCACGTAAGGTCGGCCCATCCGGTTCACTCTACCGGAAGCTTTCTAGCAGTGATACCTCACTAAAAAGCAGAAAAATGGGTTGTATTCAAGAAACTAAAGCAGAAACTATGAGCAAGTTAAACTAAATTCCAGCCCGTTCTTGGACCTTCTTTAAGGTCAAAAATCTTTTTATTGTGAGCCAGTTTTTGAGTAAGTGACCCAAAGGCTTTGAGAGGATGGTCTGGATAGAAACTTTGGTACTCATGTCAGCGATGTATTTTTAGAACAGTAAAAATAATCTCCACGGAAAATAGTGGCTTTACAAGTCTGGATGTAGAAGTCCTTCCTTTGCCCACAGACAAAATTAAATAGTGAACCACATGGCTGTCAGGCCTGTATCAAGCAAAAAAATCTCAATGCATCACTCAGCTGTAGAGTTGACAGTAACACTTTAGTCAGACTAACTTATTTCCCTTATCAGATCCCAGTAATGTGTTTTATGCATTTGTTCCTAACAGTTTCTTATTGGCAGAAGCTTCAACCTTGGCTGATAGACTGATTAGGACAAATACAATTTATTGTGATACGATGTTCCCAAATTCTTATCTGAAAGGTTTAATCAAGGCTGATTGGTTTTCATTTTTTCCCCGGCTAACATCTGGATCTTTCAGACTCTTTTGTTATTAACATTTCAATGTTTCCTTTTCCATTACTGGGAAGTATTTGGTACAGATTTACCAATCAATTTAGAATGACAACAGCAACAATAAAATGCTTCATAAGCATAACAAGCAGCAGGATAGCGGCTAAATTAAACGCAACTTTGTATATGCTTGACAAAAACACAAGATTAAAGTTAGCATTTGTCGGGAACTGCATTTGATTGAAGGCAGTGAGTCCGACAACATGAATTTGCTCCAGCCTTAACCCTAAACGTCCAAGGTAATGTTAGAGTGACCTCTTCAACGTTAGTACACAGGTATACAAGGGTAGGCTACAGCGCTAGCGAGGTACTGCTCAGTCCCACCTACTCTAGCTGGGTAAAGGAACTTAAAACATGACTGTTTCCAATCATCAGATTAATACAACAGATACAAACTAGTACAGCCAGAGTATGCTCATTCAAAGTAGGAGTGCTGTGCACTGCACTGTCTAACACACAGTAAGGCCCAACAGATCTTTAAATCACTCCTCTAGTCTACTCCTGCTGTCACTGAATTCTCCAAAAGCTGCCATATAAGGCTGGAGTCTGCTCAACCAGACAGCAACCAGGAAAAGCAAGTATCAAAATATCAGGTGGGCCAGAAAGGCCCAGACACATCCAGCCTTACATTCCTAACCATTACAGCTTCTCTGCAGAGAGAGCTGACAGAGAAAAAGGCACCTTTGCAGGCAGTCTGTGCCCAAACAGGCTCACCGACTCACTCCTGGAGAAGCCTCCTTTCTCCCTTTCCCTAGAAGGATCTGGTGATGACTTGGGCTCAGCAAGTAGGCATAAAGATGGATTTTCACATGGGAGAAGGCTCTTGGCTTGTTAATACTTCTAGCAGAGTGACAAACTCCTCTATTGGGAAAATAAAACTTCACACAGTAGTGGAAAATTCATCACCTGTCTCCCAAGAAGTTACAATGGACACTGTATATTCATATGTCAGCTGAGCAGCTAAACTTTACCAAGCTCAGGATGTTAAACAGAAAATCCCTCTGCTGCTCACACTTTCCCAGTGACCAGTTCTTGATGGAAGCGCTAGTGACAGACATCTGCAGAGAACGATTTACCTTTATTTGGCAATAAGAATAAAAGGTCTTGAGGGCTCAAGATATCCTCCTAGGTTCCTGCTGGCATTTCCTACCCCTTTGAGCTGTCATATGCAAATAAAAATTGAGAAGCATCAGAACAGAGTGAAATACTTCACCTGAGAACAACACATAACCCTAGGTCCTCACAGTAAGGTGGCTGCCTGCAGGATTTGCTGCTGCTGCTGCTACAGGAAAATGTTTCGTGGGTTCTTTGACACACTCCTCAGAGAAGATCCTATGAAGGGAGGAAGACAAGTTCTTCAGTCCCCGTTATCTTTTTTCCTGTACCATTTTAACTTCTCCCCACCCTTTCTAAAGGGTCCAGGGAACCCTTCCGGCCATCACAGGGCCTCCTCCTGATTCTGTGTTTCTGTCATCTAGCCAGACCCCTGGCACTCTCTTCTGCAACACCAGCCCAGTTCCGTAGGTCAAGCTCATTTCAAGAGATAGGAACTTGTGTTTGACTAATGTCCTTGTTTGAATTAGTCCAACTTAGAAAAAGAAAAAAATCCAGGTTGAGCTGTATTATTGCCTGTCTTCATTACTATTTTCTGCACTGACATCTGAAAGTTACCGACTGATTCAGGATTGAATCCCAAATCTGGGTTGAAAAACTGAGTCTCACAGGTCCAGCACTAAACCTCACAGCATCCTCTTACACTGACTATTTCCAAGTTCACAAACGGTCTTTTTCAGAATCTTCAATCAACCAGTTCTTATTTGAACTTCTGTTGATACTATGTTAAATTTTTTAAGAGGAAGTTTATTCTGGTCCTTTATCACTGTGGGAACAACACCTGCCAATGGTAGAGCAAAGTGACCCAAGAACCTCTTTGGATTTCAGCAGAAATACCAAGAGGCAAAGCACGGCTCCTCCAGCAATTTAACCAGTTCCAGGTTAGAAGCATGGTCCAAGCAGATGCTGCAGGGAAATCTTGAGAACTACTCAAAAATTTATTCAGAGCTATAGAGTTAAGGCAGCTTTTAGACACAGTGTGTAATCTTGTCAGAGCCAATTAGATCAAAACAAAAGTGATGGGAAGCCTTCCCTGTTAACGTGCAAAAAGCTCTCGTTAGTGCTTTATTATTCACTAGACTTGCACCTCCATTCTCGGTGACTTTGTCACCACAGAGCATTAATTATTAATATTAAGCCACACTTTTTTTACAGTAGGGCAAAAGAAGGCATTTTTAACACAAGCAATTTTCAATCCCATTAAATGGACAGTCAGGTTCTTTGACAAGCAGAAGATCACCTCACTGCTCCAGGGCAGTACTTTGCTTTCCCAACAGCTAACACCTGATGGCAGGATTTCCTTGCCACCAGCCCACTTCCACGGAGTACTCGCAAAACCCACCTAGAAGCTTTTCTGGGACAGCCTGCCCTGGTACAGTGCAGGGCTGGGGTGCAGTGGTCCAGCCAGACAGCCTAAGCCCAGAGAAGACTCGAGCATGGAGTGCAACCACAATCATGCCTGGCCTGCCTGCACCATGGGGACATGCTTCCCTCCTCTACCTCTGGCCTCCCAAAGCCTGTGCCCAAATCTGGGCTGGTGTCCAAACAGCTCAGACATGAGGCAAGGTGTGGTTCAAATGCAACCTCAGGCTTAAAATATCATGTAGATCTACCCTTAGGTTCCTCCCCACTGGCTGCTCAGGTATCACCTTCTCTTACTCCCCAACTGCTCCAAACATCTCCTCTAGTTAAGACACCAGAGATGATGATAAAGCTGGACAAGGCCTCCAGGGATTAAATTATTAACAGATAAGACAGAGAGGATTCCAAATCTCTGATATTTATGCTCATGCCTATTATGTTTCTATAAAAAACCCATGGATCGCACACATACATCTTACCCATGTGCGCTCACAACTAGGAAGAGTTGGGCCTCTCACAGCACTTTGGCTGAAATCGCTGCCAATTCACTGGCACTGGGGATGGAATTCAATATACTGTTGCTCTTTGTTCTGTCTTCACCAAATAATCAATTATGATTTAGTTAGGAACTAACCAACGCACACAGACACACACACACACATATACACATATATATGTGTGTGTGTGCCATACAGCAAAGCCAAACAGGACTTTCCTTTCAGTTTGTTTCAGCTTATTACCCTGCCCCTCAGCACCTCTAACGTATTTTTAGAAAGTACTGAATTCAAGCAAAGAACACAGGAGAAAAGCATATCTGTGGGATTTCGCCATCCCACTTCTACCATGGTGGCATTTGACAGCATCTCTGTGTTTAAAGGTTGTTTTTAGATAATCTTCTCCTTTTAAGGTTTATAACATGATGATTTTAAATCACGTGGATGCACACATGCATCTTATTTTATTCATAGGGTACTGATGAGGTTTTGATTTTTTTGTTTTGGGGTGGAAAGAAAGGGATGAAGAGTTTGGTCTGTTTTTTCTTCCCTCGTTTGAAGCAATATGTAGGTAGCTAATAATTTTTAACTGTGGAATCCATTCTTCAGAAAGCAGGAAATTATTTTTCCACTGCCTCCATTCAGCAAGGCTAAATATGCTCAGTGAAATAGAATGGATGCAGTACCAGGTTAGATCAATACAGGGCCTGTCTGTAGGATGTCTGCAGAGGGAGGCAATGGAGACAGAAGGGGAAGGTTCTGATCCAAGGAGAATTAAACCTCATGAGTTTTGAAGCAGGTCCTCAAAGGACATGTGAGAAAGGAAGTTTAAAATACTGCTGGTGAAAAAGAAAGCATACAGAAACAAAGAACACAGGAGGAAAACCAGGCTGGAGGAAGTGAAGCTGGAAGGATAACCCAGAGAATACATACCATGACCAGCTGCAACACGGTCTACAAAATAGCACTCCAGCTCTGCAAAGATTTGTGCTTGAGGAACAGAGCCTATGAAGACAGCTAGGCTGAACCGTCTCATCTACCACCATCATGAAGCTGGAAGTCCCTGTGCTGCTCCACAGATGACATGGTGTCTCTTCCAGCACAAAGTGTTAGGTCTCCCCAGCATCTGCCAAAGGGCAGTGAAGTGCTCATGCACAACCGTGCCTCTGGAAGCTCCTTCTGCAGTATTTCTGCTAGGAAGTGAGCGGACACTACTGAACATCCACCAAATAGTAGCAAGTCCAAGCACAACCGGTCAGAATCAAGACATACAGAGAAGGAAGTGGAGGCACTGGGCTAGATTTCCAATTGAGGCACCAAAATGGACTTCAGGAAATTACTCAGCAAGGCCTTCGGTAAATCAGATAACCTTTCCAACTCTCTGAACGTGCCTGAACATAGTTTTTGTATCAATCTGACTGTAAAGAAATCCGAGCTAAATTAATGATACCCCATCACACCTGCAGACATACAGATTGCATTTTAAAGCATTTTTAGTCTGATAGCTTGTTTTGTTTCAGAATAAAAATAAATGATCTTCTTCAATTGGTCTGATTTTGTTTGCACTGATTTGATGAAGTCAGGGTAAAATCCAACAGTAGACCGAATTTTAAGCAGAATAAAATTCCCTTCCCATCACATATACATAGAAAATACAGCTGGACAAGACCACAAGAGATCATCTAAAATATCCCCTCTGCCCCAAAATGGAATCAATTCTACCTAAACCATTTCCTCACAGCTCACATGCCCGATCTACTGAACTATGTGCAGCTACAGCCATGCCCCCTTCTCTCAGTCATGCAGTTACAGCGCCCATCAAAATGAAGCCTCAGCCTCTGCTGGAATTCTGCTGCTATTAATACTTCAATTCCCCTAACACAGCTTATTTTAAAAAAATTACATACGATGTAATGGCTCTGATTTTGTAAGTCATCAAAGAACAAGCTTTGCTTTTGATAATCTCTATTTCAAGAAATGCTATAATTTCTCTTTAAACAGGATTTATTTTTTCCACATATTCTGTTACTGGTTTGGAATCTCTAAATGTATTTTAGCTCCTTGGGGAAAAACTCTGGCTATCCATCTCTTAACTACTAATCTGTTTTTTCTATTAAGACAGTTGAGTGTCTCCTCCCTCAAACTTGTCAGCTATACTGATGAGTCATTAATTGATTTTCTCTCTCTCTCTTTTTTTTTTTTGAAACAACTACAGTAGGCTAAAATCAAGAAAGAAGCCTACTGAAGAATTCAATTAACTTCTGGCTTGTTTGGTAATAAATACTGCAGTATTGTATTCTGCCACTCTTTATTCTTGTTCTAGTGTCTGGAGATTGCCCAGATGTTTCATCCTCTGGTTTTTTTTTGCTGCGGAAGGCTTTTGCCTCCGGGCTGTGCAGTGCTAGCCTCTGCTCTCCTGACTCTAGTTAATCTACATGGCTGTCAGAGCTGTCACATGAATGGTGAATCACGGCCTCTCACTGCAATCACTTCAACCCCTGGGGAAGTGCTCAGAGCAGACAGCTGCACAAACCCCCACCCAAGCAAAAGTTCCTCCTGGATGAGGATTTTACAAATCAACTTTGAAATAATCGCAAAGCCTGACTGACAGGCCCCTGGTTTTTAAATAACAGAAATTTGTCAAAAACAAATTGGTTGTCTTTCAAACAGACACCTTGTTTGAATCTTTTTTTTTCTTCTTTCTCCTTTGCTGACTTTCCTATTTCCAAACAACAACTGGATCCGTTTTCTTCTAAACAAACTTGAATTACAAAGGAATGTTGTTCTGCTATACTTAATAGATTTGCACATTTTTCCCTTTCTTCTTTAGTCTTTCCCAGTATAACATATAATCCTTTGCACCTGCAAAAGCTCCACAGACTGCTGACTGCCAAGAATCCACCACGTGACCCTGCTTCCATGACCAGAGATCCTGTGTTTAAAGAGAAAGGAAAATAAAAAGTTATTAAATGTTTGAATCTATCTGATCCCCATGTGAGTTAACTCCGAGGATGGGAACTTAAGTGAAAAGCTATTTTTGTGGCATTTTTCAGTGATGTAATAAGTGATTTTTCCCAAGGAACTTGTGTACTTGAACGAGCAGATGGAGTGAGAAAGATGTCTGGAACCGAGGAAGGCTTGAAGCAAATTGCTTTCAGGGATTTCATATGTATGTATTTAAGCCTGTGGCCATGCAACTTTGCAAATATTTTGTGAATTTATTTTCTTTCTGGCAGGTAAAACAGTGCAAAGCAAAACACTGAGCGGGGGGGGGGAGGGGGGTGGCATGCAAGAACCAATATCAGTTCATCCCAGATGTACCAAACACTCCCATTTAAAATGAACAGTCCCCAGCCCAGGGAGACAGAAGTCCTATTTGCCCCCCTACATTTCTTAAACCAACCCTTCCCCTCTCACTCCCCAAAAAACCCCATCGTTAAGAAATTACTCTTATCACTCCCATTATATCCCAAAGCAGGTGTGTCTCTTTTTCACTTGGCCTCATTAGGGACCACACACCCTTCTCCTCTCCACTGCTCCCACACACCATGCCCCAGTCCATTAACTCACAGCATCATTTAAACATGCACATTTTAAAACAGCAACAAGAATTGCGCCTTCTACAAAACACCTATCAAGAATCACATCAACAGTATCAGCAACAAAGGCCAACGCGTGCTGGGATGGTTTTTATTATGCCAGCTACGGTCACTTTGTTCTCTCCTCCTTCACTCCGCTCTATCACCCCTTTCCCATCTCCTGAAATGCTTAACATTGGAAATTCTCTGGAGGAGAGGTTTCTGGTTTATGATGTGAGGATCAGTCCTGAGCAAAAAGGGATGGGATCCATGGCCCTTCTGAGGCCTACTGCAGAGAAATCAGTAATTTTATTTTATAGCTGTGACACTATCTCATTCTTTTTAAAACCATCTTACTTCTATACTATAAAATTTTCCTAAAAGCAACCCCATAGCTCTGTTAGGCTGAGATACTGCTCTCGGGCTCCTGGTCTGCAATACAGCCACTTTCCACTGGGGCATGAGAACTCGTTTCCCTCATTTGCTGACTCTTCATTTAACACACTGTCCTTGTGACTTGCTTCTTCCAGCTTGGCTGGTGGTTGAATTTCAGTTGAATGTTTTAAAAATCAAACTGTTCAAGCAACAATGGCCAGCCACAATGTTGTTTGGTATCCTGCCATAGCTAAATAGCTGCAGCTCTGCTGTACGAAAGCACTAAAGGGATTTCAGTCTCTTTAATGCTAGCCATTCTTTTCCTGGTGTTTTCAGTATGGGCTTCTATTCTGCTGTCACCCACAGCAGAAACTGATTTTCATCTCATAAGTAAATAAATAGGGATTCATAATTCTTCAAACCCATGAGATGCTTTTCTGGAATAACTTATACTCTTTGGACACAGAGTTTTCTTGCAACTCAGTCCTGCTGGATGAAGGACACATGCCCCCTAAGACAAAAGGCACTGCCTTCCAAGGCATCTAGGTATTGTCAAAGCATAAATCCCACCTTCAAAACCCATTTTCAAAACACTTCAGGTGCTTAAGAAACCTCAAACTGAAAGTCAGGGTTTAGAAATTTAACTGCTGGAGCCACTTGATAAAACCAGAATTACTGTATTTTTTCATTAAACATTCTCCAAATGTCTATACATCTACAACTAAACCTGAGAACTCAGAACAAGTTACTTCTGTCATGCAAAAAGCAGTATGGAAGATCTGCTGGAGGACTAAGAGGAAAACTAGCGCATTAACACAGACATTCATGGCTTTGCCAGAAGCCCAGCCTATTCTCATCATGATGGGCTTTTACATTAAAGGCATTGTCCAAAGAAGTAGGAAAAGGTCATTCCTATTTCTTGCCATGTAGCTCTGAAATCCAGTTTCTGATAAAGCCTGGCTTCCCAGTAGAGTTCTGCACAAAGAGCCTTTGCCAAGCAAGGCAAACGGTGATGAATTCCCATCTGTTACGCCTGCAAATTGATAACAGGTATTTGCAACAGTCATGCAATACGGAAAATTGTTTAGAAGGGTGGAGCCAGGAACAGTTCAATTAAATTAGAGAAAAGGAGAATTGAGGCTGAAGAACAGGAAGAAAATTCCGCAACAGTGAGGTCTACTGAACAGCAGAGCCAGCCTCCCCTGGGAGGAGAGGAAAGCCCTCTCCTTTGAGTCATTTAAAAATAGACTGGAGAAGGCACTCAAGACTGTACTGTGGGGAATAAGCCTGCATTGGCAAGGGCAGGATGAGATGACTTCATGCATTTCTTTCTTTCTCTGATTTCTGTGATTCACCCAGAGCTCGAAACCTGAACATGCAGAAGAGAAAGAAAGAAGCGGGGCGCGAGGTCATCATCCCGGAGGAAGCCTAGAGGAACAAGTGTCACAGGGCCAAGAGGACCAGCAGTTCTTTCTAACCACACTCATGCTGCAGGCCAAGCTGACGTGCTGAAGGTCACACATGTTTTCTCTCATAGCCCATGGACCCACTAATTGACAGGGCTTTGTGGTAAGTTGGGCTTGTAAGTTCTTCAAAAACACTCGCCGCCTTTATGCTGCACCGAGCATGGTTTTATTACTACTAAGACAAGGCAAAGCACAGAAGCTATTAGAGGCTTGTAGATCACTGTTCCTGGAAATAAATACAGGATTCATACTCATATCTCCCCAAAACACAGACTTTGGACAGAATTGCTGGTCATTTGCAGTGATACAGTGCCTAGATCGTGCTCCACTATCCTAGATGCTGCACAAATTCAGAAGACCCTTCCCCTTGGGGAGATAACGGCGAGAGCTCAGGTCACAAAAAAAAAAAGGGTGTCAGAGGCAGAGCCCATGGGTCATGGTTCCCTGCTCAGGGCCTCCAAACAAGGTAGAAGCGCCTGTGTAAATGCCTGCAGAAGCCCTGCAACTACACTGCTTTTTCTACACATGCTCTTGCAATATGAAACATAAACTGGGAATTATGAGCAACGCAACCGCAACAATTGGATCAGCCTGGTTTCTCCACCACCATCGCCAAATGGCTCCTACCTGCTTACACCGTGCTCCGCCTGCAGAAGGCTGCAGGAGATACCGAGACTTTTCCAGGGCAATACCCATTCCCACTAGTATTCACAGCCTAGGAAAGCAAAATGACAAGGAGCACGTTACATGAAAGCAGGCCGCCATGCCAAGCCTGTGTCATGTGTATTCTATTAAGCTGAAGGCTGAATAGAAGACTTTGTTTTCCACTTCAAAGGACCCCATCCCAATCTCTCGCTCTTCCCTTATGAATAACAAATTGGAAATAAATCTTCTGGCTGAAGCGCATGGAAACTCGTACAGTTGGGGCCCTCTGCAGCTTCCCAGCTCAATCACATGCTAATTTTTTTTGTAAACACTTTTATGTGATATATACGTAAACCTCACTGGGCATTGCCGCGCCATGTAAAGCAATACAGCGGGTGCGTCCTCAAGGGATGGGACACAGTGGGAAGCCTGAATGCAGATTTCCAATTATTCACAGGGATAATGTTCACAGAAAAGGGTCAAGTTATCTGTGTAGGCAGGGCCTTACTTTTCTTCCTAACAATCCCATTTCATATAGTCCCATAGGCCAGCATCCTCTACTTCTCACCACAAATCTTACTGAGCAATTTTGATACTGAGAATACAAGGACACACCATTTTGCTGGGCAGAAGGCGCACTGGAAAAGTCACTCTTGTAATATACCCAAGGCCTTTCAATCTAGAAAAACAAACAAAAAAAGAAAATATTACCACTGCCTTTAAATACAGGGGGGAAGTACATGATGCCCACAAATGTGGGCTCCTCACGTGTTGTGGACACCTGGCCTCCAGACAGCCAATAACCTTTGACTAGTTCACATAACCCCTTAGCCGTGTGTCCCTGTCACCTTTGCCATACGTTTGTGGTAAAACTTTGGGGCAGAAATTATCTGTCAGCTTTGTGCTCCCAGTGCAGTTAGGTGTTGGTCTATATTCAGGACACCTAAGCTATGGTGATCCTGGGAAAGTGCAACAATCGCACGTCTTTCAAACCTGATGACCAGACCAACACCCCAAATGCTACAGGAAGCATTAGACAGAATGAGATATCTATCTCTGCCTTGGCCTTGCTATTCTTCAGGCACTAAGAAGTAAGCAGACCTCGTGGCATACACTAAACTTGAGGCCTGCAGCTGAGTAAATATTACAGTTCACTCCAATGATAAGCGTCTGTAGTAGTTCTACATACCCCTCTGTTCAAGGCAGTGTTCAACTTCATGATAACAGAGGGGAGAAAAATCTCTCCAAATTAATCACATGGATTTGTGTGCATGTGCAGTCCTGCAGACTGAGGGAAGAAAAACAATTTTCAGGTTTGCCTTTGCTACCAGGTATTTTACTTGCAACATGGCGTTCTGCATGGCTGGTCCTTACAGATGCATGGCACATTAGCTACAGGAGAAGCAAAAATTCGTAAGCTGATTGCAGTTTCTATATGTAAAGTTAAACAAAGCATAGAGCCAAATGTCCTCCCCAGTGAGTTTTTATGTGCATATGTGCAGCATATGCGCAAGTACATGTGTATATTATCTTGCAAGAAACATGCAAGCCCAAACATGAGAAAAATTCAATGATCTAAGGTCACTGTTGACATAAATGTTGAGACTCCATTTGCACTAATGGAGCTGTGCTCACTTATGCCAGTACTGAATTTGGCCCTAGAATTAAACCCACCCACATCCTAGATAAATTGAGAGAAAGAGAACAAAAGTTGGCCTACATGCAACAGCATATTTTTCATGTTAAAAGCATTTCATTCCCTTTTTCTCCCCATATAATACTGCATTGAAGTCTGTGACCCATTTGGATGTAAATCAAAATGGATGTGCTAAAAGCCTGGTTAAAGAAAATGTCTTCGAAACAGTGTTCCCATGGCAAGGCAGAACATAATATGCCAGCTACACTCAGTTTCCATGGCATGAAGGGCTATGTGTGTGTCTGGGGAGGAAAATGCACTGCTGAAAAACCACTTGGAAGTTAGGACGGCTTTCCTTGAGCATCTGCACTGCTACTACCTGCTAATAAATCCGTGCTTCATGCAGGCTTGTGTGAATAAATTACATGGAAGAATTACATGAGTCTTAAGGTTCTTCAGCAAGAAGCGTCTGAATCAAATGGTGAGCCCTTCACATTGATTACTTCTATGTTCTGCCAAATGTCCCCAGATGTCATTGGGAAGCTCAGCAACCTCTAGAGAACCGCTTGTGGTCTAGGCATGACCAAGAGCATCACAATCTGGCTCTGTATCTACAGACTGCGTGAGTCTGTTTTACTTCTGCCCTTTTAAATGCTGCATTGATGATCCAAGACCATCTGACTTTCTCAAACGTGTCTGCAGTGCTGTAAGTAAGGATTGCATTTGTTTCTTTCTCTTTGGTGCAGATGGCGTATAGCATTCCTTCGACTGTGCTTCAAGACTGTGTGAATGACACTTATTGTGACACTAATAAAGCGAGGGCTGTTTGCTGAACAGCTGTTGGGTACATTGTTCTTTTGTGAGAAAAATGCAGCCGTTATGCTAATGGCATGCACACGCCGCATTGGCCGCAAGTTACATCACGCCTCAAAATGCCGCCATGGAAATCTGTTTTCCTGATACAGCACCTAAGCAAATGGCAGACGCGTTAGCATTATTTAACGATTAGGACTTAATCCCTAAATCAGCCCGATCATTACTCAAAGAGGGAGCGAGGTATGGTAGAACACTTACTACACTGCCTGCAAGGAAATGGGTTTAAAGCTGGGCCTGGGTTTCATTTATTCTTGACTTATACGCAGCTGAGCACAGCAGAAAAGAAATACTGGACTGCTTCTCCAGGAAAAAAAGGAAAGCTGTCACCTACCTACACGGCAGAGAAAGAGCCATTTTAGGCCCAGTTTGGCTACATTCCTCTATTTTCTACTTACCCTGTTAAACAGCAACAGATATGACTGTAAATTTTAGGAGGGAAAAAGCATGTGGTTTATTGTTTCAATGGTGGAGTTATAAACACGTATTACTGCCGAGAACCCCAGCTGCCTGGGCAGAACCATTCTGTAAATTTTTCATTCTTATTAACTTAAAAAATCAGGTGCAATGAGCTCCAACCAAGATTACAGTCCTCACTCTCCAAAGAAACCCACAAAGCAGTCTTTGCACAGCATGCTTCAAGGTATGTCTCAAAGGTGTATCTGCACTGACAACTACAAGCAAGGCTGAGCCCACCCTTGAACCAGACTTGTTCACACCCTATACTGCCTATATCAGTCCCCAGAAGTTGAGCTCTCTGGAGGGGGGGAACCAAGAGAACCAAGCAAACAAGTACACGTGCCAGTGCCTTCATGTAAAACTATACTTCAGTCCACCAGCAGATTTCCCAAGCTCTGTTCCTCTCAACACAAGTGCCCTGTGCCTGGGGTGACAGCTGAACCTGGGACCTAAGGAAGCGTAAGCCCAATCCCAAGCCTGCTCTCCATTGTCTGGGCAGAAACCAGTTCAGGAACAACATGGGGAAGTTCTGTTCTGACCCAACCAATCTTGTGATACTGCTCAGCCTCACAGGGGAATGGCTGGACTCTCCCGGTTCTCTTTACTATGATGCCCTGCTTATTTCACAGGGTGGAAATGTGCCTGTGTGTACTCTTCAAACCATTCTCTTTCCTGAAGCCACCAAAGCATTCCTCTGCTTCTTCAGCATCTTACAGCAGTATCACATGCCACCACAGTCATTAAAAAATCCCGCAGGAGAGCTCTGTCCATGTATCTCAGCTCCCTGAGCTCCCTGTCTCTAGCTATTGCTTCTGAAGGTCCAACCAAATATCTCTCTTTGTAAAACACCTGTTAGTTTGCGAGACTTACAGATTTGAGAAAATTATCTTATTTTTAAAGCCAATGACAAAAACCACATGGGCTCACTATAGCTGCAGAGAGTCTAAGAGCTTTAGGCTTTGCCCAGCACTGAGACAAAGAGGGAAATCATGGCCCCACTGAGTGTGAGAAGAACCAGAACATCACCTTGAGCATGGTCAGTTCAAGATTTTTATCCTCCCTTGCAGGTCCTGGGCCAGCAAAGCAGCACGGTCTGTGCCAGCCCTCCCAGAACGGCTGTGTGTGCAAGAGCTGGACTCACTGACACACAGAGTCTGCAGGGTGAAGTCAGCCTAACCCTGACGTTATACAGTCTTAGCAATGTCCAAGTGTCTCATCTCAGAATTGGACATGTCTAATGAAAAAGACAAAAGGTTCCCAGGACAGTAGGTTTGTTCTCCTTAAAAAAAAAAACAAAAAACAAAAAAACAACAAACAAAACCCCCCTTGTTT
Organism: Sagittarius serpentarius; assembly: GCA_034782735.1. Taxonomy (NCBI): domain Eukaryota; kingdom Metazoa; phylum Chordata; class Aves; order Accipitriformes; family Sagittariidae; genus Sagittarius; species Sagittarius serpentarius. The sequence continues at coordinate 17,393,041 of JAVKLA010000036.1, read as the reverse complement.
TTCAAGCCTACTCCTTTGAGACCTATGTCCTCCTGTCCCTCCTGTTCCTTCCCTCCTTACTGGCTACCAGAGCCTTTTTTCCAGACATACAATACATTTGGTCTATAAAGAGAGCATTCTCCATGTACAGCTGCGTCGGAGTAATTCTCAGAGGCTCTGAAGCGCAGCCAACGTGCAGAAATATAAAACCCAAGAGGACCGAGTCTTGTTTCACCTGAGACGTGTCTCCAAGAGAGCACTGTTCTCTGAGGGAGCTGACCATTTCCATTTAGCCATAAGAAGCAGACATTTTTGACAAGATGTTTCTGGACTCAAACCTAACCAGAGGCTCTTGATTTTGTTGGGGTTTTTTAAACTATTTTGTTGAAAAAAAACCCCTGATGCCCTGTATTTCTGCAATATCCCCACAGCAGAAATTAAAGTTGTCTTTTTTCTGTTAGGTCTAAGAGAGAAAAATTATGGATTAAAATACAACACGAAACAAATGATAAATCACTTATGTGCTGTTGGTAGGTACTCAGATACGATGATTACAAGTGCTGAATAAAATGCCCAGAAGAGAACAGAAGGTAATGCAGAAGGGATGAGCTCCACAGTGCTACAGTCATCTGAGTGGAGACTACACATCCCTGGCAGCAGGGCGAAAGCAAGACGGACTGTAACCTACAACAATTTCATGCGAAATACACAGTCCTGTAATTTGAAATTCCCACAATGAAGAACACACATATAGTATTTCCAAAGCAAGTTAGAGGCACCCTGGAAATTCCAGGGCAGCATACAAGGCACTGTATCTTACAATGTTATTTCAAAACTTGAACTAATATGGAAGGCAGGGTGCTTGGCTGGTGTTTGGGAAGCACACCACATCTTTGTTCTGCTACCTTTCTTCATGGCCAGCTGGCTTTGAGATGGGATCAGAAGCATTAGCCCCACCTAAAAGAACCTAAATCTGATCTAACCGCCACAGTGGTAATCAGCCATGGTGCTCCTCCAAGGGCTGGTGTAGCAGAGAGTGAATGAGATTTTAAATGCCCCTTCTTTTCCTGAGCTCTGAGAAGAATTCAGAATTGTTTTAGCTGTAAGGCTTGGGCTAAAAAGACAGAGAAGTGCTACACTAACTCACCCTAGTAGAGAATTACAGTGTCTGTCTTGAAATCTGATACACCACTGCATAGTTTCCTTCTGCCCTTTGGTTTATATTAATAATTTGTACCTAAAACAAAATATGGAAAAATGAAGAATTGGGAAGAGAAAGGACATTAAGCATACATTATAGCAGTGCATGCTACCTACATCCAGAAAAAAGCAGGTGTTGGTTTTTTTTAAAATCACCATAATTTCTTCACTGTTTTCTTGCGTCATTGTGAACATAGAAAGGAGTCTATTAACTGTTTCTAAATTGTGTGTTCACCTGAGTAACTGGCAGTAAGGCTTGTATTTGAAGCACTATCCATTTCTTGCTAATTACTGCAGTATCCCCTTTGCCACCACCCATAGTGTACGTAACCTGATAGTTCAGTAATCTATACAGTGCTCTCTCTTCTTCTTCTAACTTAGTTTAGTGCGTGATATGCAAGTTTACTTTCACATAGGACAGCTGGTCTACATTCACAGACAGAAGAAAACTGTGCATGTAAACTATGTGGCTAAAGCCCGCTGGAAGCACAAAGAATAACCAGAGCAGCCTGGAGCAAAGCAGATAGAGACAATGGGATATAGAAACACCTGATTTGCTACCTATGACAAGCCTTTATTAGGCTCCTTTAAGCTTAACACCCTGCTGCTGCTGCAGCAGCCAGCACATACGTGAAGGAAAAGGAAACTCTCTTCTTCCATGTGCCTTGCTAACTGTTCTTTGCAGTGGAAAGATACTTTTCCTCATTTTTATGGTGATTAGCTTGTTCAGGGAATGATAAGACTGAGTCTATCTTCCATCAGCTTACGTAACTTTGTACTAATGGTTTTAAAAATGACACAGCCACAGCACTTGTTCTGTTCTCCTCTCTGAGATGATCCACGTACATCATACCCAACTGCATTTACTTTCTCAAGTAATCTCATCAATACAGTGCAGAATAGTCCCTCAGACATTATCTCAATAACTCTTCTATGTTCAGGTTTCGTGCCATTTTTCTCTTAGTCCTTTGCACTCCTACTTCTTCTTAGTTACTGTCTCTTCATGCATCCATGAGAAGCTCTAGCCTGAATCTTATTCCTATTGATGCTACTGGCCACATCCAGCCTGTTGATGGGACCATAATGGTTTTTGTCCTTTGTTGTACTGTCAGGGCAATTTTTTTAAGAGCTTCATTCAGATAAGCAAAACGTATTCTGCTTTCACTGCCTGGCTTTGATGTGACAAACCTTGAGCTCTCTCCGTGTGCTGAGCCAAAGTGACTGGAGCATGCAAGACTGATTTTTCCAGTTTTCTACTCTTGGTTCCACAGTCAGAAGAATATATTGCAACAGGTTCGTGGAACAAACTGACCCAGTTTTGTTGCTCTTCAGGTCTGCACTGACCTCCTTAGATTAAATGTGATGTCTCGTCTTCAGTGACTCACTCCTGCAGCTAGCTAAATTCAAACTCTCTTCTTTAAAGTCTGCAATCTAAACAATACATTTTGTCACAGCTATGTGGACATTAGTTAAAACAACTTTACATTCTGAAAATAGCTACACGATGCTGCTGGTTTATGTGGCTTTGGCAAGAACACTGCACTTTTTCTTTTTAAGCACTGCCACCTCTTGCTCCCAAACATGGCTGCTGCACTAACAATTAGCAGGTCAGGCCAGTATCGCTGCCGAAAAGTTTACAGAAAGCCATTCCTAGACACTGGCAGGGAAACAGATTCCTAATAAGGCAGCCAAAGCTACCCTGTGCAATGGGACAACACCCAGACACCACATCAGGCCCAGTTCATGAAGTACACCTGCAGAATCCTCTACAAAACACAGCTCAATTCTGTGAAAGCTCTTGATATATTTCATGCTCCTCCTGCCTGTGGACTCTGCTTTATATTTGACTCCCTGAAGCCTCTAGATGCAGACATTCACACTGTAGGCTTTTCCCCCCAGAACAACCCAAGCTACTGACATGCAGCGAGAGGACAAGCTATTGTCCCAACCCAGCATACAAGGACCAAGGAGAACCTAAGTCCTCCTCCCTAAATAGAAGCAGCAAGGGGCAAGGAAGATCATCACCAGTTCCCACCCTTCCAGTACCTCTGCCCAGTTTGGGTCTCAGTGCCAAGCTTGCTCAGAAGTCCAGCACCCTTAACAAGAAAGAAGTTTCTCTCTCTCCATCTCCTCTCTTATAAATATTGTATTTTCCTGCAGTGCTTTTAATGATCTGCAATAATTTTTGTGCTTCCCACCCAGGATCTCAAAGCACCTGAAAAACCCTTCCCTTTGTCTTTTGTGGCGAGTTAAAGGAAAAACAGAGGGATGGAGAAATTACATGGCTTCAAATCCAACCCTGTGCTCAAAAATCTAGACCTTGACTCTGTCCATGATAAACAAAGCACCCAGCCAGTGGGAGAACGGCACATCATTCTGAAAGACTGCACTATTAAAACATCATCCATTGACACCTTCTTTAAATGACCTTTAAATAAAGTATACACAGCCAATCAAAATAGCTTGTCAGTGATGCACTGAAAGTCTCTTCCTGTCCATAAAACCAGACTCAATCAGTTTTCTCTCTCATTCGCAATTTCGTGTTACCTTAAAGAGTGAAACGCTAAAAAAATTAAAATAAAAAGATATCACACAACACAAGACGGTTCCCACTCTTCTTTTATCAGTTAAAAAAGCTAAAGCACAAGATAAGATTTCTGGCATGTGGGGGAGTAAAATTTAGACTGCATGACACATATCATTGGTTAGATATTCCCTGCTATTTTTCAGATATTCAGGCAAATGATCTTCACATGCACAGGTAGGTTGGTACATACTTACAGATTCTTGGACATGCCCATAATTGTGATAATCAAGTTAGATAAGTTACCATTGAAAGCCTTTGCAAAATGCATAACATATTTCTATCATTAAAGAGGACTTACCTTTAAGGACTCCCAGAGGGGAAATTGTACCAGAGAGAAAGGAATCTGGAGAGGTGGGAAAAGAAAAAAACAACATAATGTTACAAAAGCAAATTAGGTTGGCATGTTCCTCAACTGGCTAAATTAGGAACAGTTATTGTTCACTCAGTGAACTGCAGCTTATTACATTTACAAATCTTTACAGACACTTTATGTATGCTGCCATTAAATGACTGGTTTCACTAAAGCAGTTTTACTTTGTTTATCACATCCCCCGCTGAGAGGTTAATGTATTGTTAGCAGGGTGGCCTAAAAGAGCAGTAAGCAGTATGATCTAGTGCAGGGACATTCTTGGTTTGACACTCAGCCAAGAAAGCCGTAAGGATGGTTCAAGAAACACGTTCCCAAGGCCAGGAACACAGCTTGGCAAAAAACATCTTGAGCAATACGCACTCTCACAAAAGCTGAGCTGAAAACAGTTGTGTTCCGACCAGGGCTATGCAGTTGGGCATCAGCTGCAGAAAATTTCCTGAATATCTCCCAGTGATCTCAAATTAACAAGCTCCCTTGAGAATTAAAAGCAGGTTGTGAAGAGCTACCACAACCCAGCTAAAACCCAAGGGAGAAGCTTGGTGGTTCTCTTCTCATCACCTATAACGATGGTCGTCTGTCCAGCAACAGCCTGCATCTCTGCCTAAGCTCATTCCTGCTGTCATGTGTCCCCAGCAGTGCCTGTGAATTTCCAGCTCCTTTACAGATTTTGCCCTGATAAATGCATTGTGACCAGTTCTCTTAGTACACAGGGAAAAAAGCAAACATACGTCTCCGTCAGCTCTGTAGGCTGTGCAGGGCTAACGTGTAATAAGTCAGTTTTCACTGTGAACAGAATGATTCTTTGCAACAATAAACACCACTTGCAAGGTTATGCCTTCCCTTATAGTTTCTTCCTCCTACAATCTCTCCACTAAGTTCTTCTGACTCTTCCTCCTCCTTCACCACTCTGACAAGCCCTGCCCAATATCCACCTCTGGTACTGAGCCTGCCTTTGCTATCTCCAGCCCGAGTATCTATCTCAATACATCTTGGAGAAAGGGGTCCCTGTGCAAATACTAGCTTGTACTAGAAATGCCCTACAGCTGTATCTGCAGGTCTGCTTTGCCCCTTCCTAAATGCATCTGCAGTTTTCTCCTCCACTTCGACAGCCGCTCAGCCTCAGTTTCAAATCTTCTTCCAAGTATCTATTTTCTTCTCCTACTTTTATCTTCCTTCCCCAAACATGATGCATGCTGGGTTAGTTTTCCCCCTTATTTACGCTGGTTTTGCAGTTCGTGCATCATTTTATTAGTCTCAGAAAGCACTTATGCACCTTTTGTCATGAAAAGTAGTAGACAGCCAAAACAGGTCACACTTAACATACATAAATCTTTGCTCTTTGTAACGTGAGTAATGTCAGGTTAAAAACATTCACTACAGAGATATGAATGGCTTATTAAACCCAAATTCAAGATACACAAAGGAATCTAAAATGGTACATCCATTCAACATCACAAGAATTAAACAGTACTGTCTGCTTCACTGTGTTGCAACTAATGATTAATAAATGAGTCTATTAAGTTAATCTGCCAGGCAAAACTAAGCTTGACAGACACCTGCCACAGAAAATTTGTTATCTATTCAAGCAGGAAATGGCAGTGAGAAGAAATCAATGTCACTGCTGTACATTGAGCTGACAAACTGAAATCTCAGAGGAAGTTTGTCATCTTGAACAATGAGCAATATCCCTGGTGGCATCTCAGAGCCCCACAATAAAGGTCAGATATGGCTCTTATTTATCAGGGCCTTGAAACTCTAGTGTAGCAATTAAATTTTGTTTTTAATACTGGGTGAAAAAGTCCAGCTATTTGACAGTAATGTGTGGTAATATATTTATGAGAAGATATATATATCTCCACATGCTGCTGCATCATTGTTGAATTGGAGTTAAATGGCATGATTTCTTTGCAATGTAAAAAGAAAAGCAACATAATCTTGTATTATCTAGGCCAAAAAAACAGAAAAAAAAGAAACAATACCCACTACATTTGCTTCAAATTTGTTAGAAGACAGAAAAGGAAACGCTCCGTATCCAGCTGTACACCAAACAAAACAAGCTTTCAAATACAGTCTCCAAGTTTTGCTTTTCTATGCTCATGAATTAGTGGTAAAATTATGCAGCTGTTAATAAGACAACAAGGGAAGCTTTTGACATAAACCCCTTTTTATCTCCTAGCTAGAAGCATTACAATCAAAGAGGAAATTTGTTCACGACTGCCGTTTGATTTTCAGCGTTAGTGGTGTTTGCTTTCTGTGTTATGCTCAGCGGGGACCAGAACTGGATGGGGATTATCGGTTTCACTTTTTCCCGTGCACCCCACAAGATGCTGCAAGGCTCAGGCTTCCAACGTGCCTGGGAAGGCTTTGGATGTATGTCAGTGGGATCTGCACAGCTGCTGGGCTCCCTCCTCTCTAAGACACCTGCAGGATAAGGGCCTAAACATTTGTAAGTCATACTTGAACAGAATTTGAAAACTTGCAAAACCCAAACAAACTAGGAAGCACCACCAACAAAAACAAGCAGAGCAGCACCTTTGCCTGCGCCAAGAAGATCCTAACAAGAGATGTCCTCCATTTCTTACAGTCGTCCATTGCATCCTGTTTGACAACATCCCAATTTAAAAACCGAAACCCCCACAAGCAATTTCATGGGTACTGGAACGAAAGGGAGTCTGGCTTCCTGTGGATTTGGTTTTTGTCATCAGTTTCTTTGAAGCCAAATAATTTCCAAGCTGAGTTCAGCGATCTTCCCACGACAGGGACCTCCGTCACATTTCCTCTCGACATGTCTTCCACAGCGCCTGTTGAAAGTTCAGTTCCTATTGCAAGCCTTCCCTCAAACCCCTTAATCACGTTTATTCTCCCCTCACACACATATTTTCAAGAAACTTACAGGAACTTCTATTTATCTTTGCAGCCTCTGCCTTAGCGCCACATTTCCGTGGCCAACATGTCCAAGGGCTGCGCAGGCTGCTGTGCATTCATGTGTGCATACACCCTGTTTGCATAAGCCTTGTTTCCCGAAGAGACCAGACTAAACAGCCCACGCCCAAAAGTACGACTAATATATGCAAAAAAAAATAGCTCTGCAAGGGTAACTCATCCAACAGTGAAAAAGCCTTTAGATGGCTTATTGCCCTTTATTCCTCTACCATGACAGACATGACAAAATCTCGCAGTCTGGGGACACTTTGAAGATTTACAGCATTTCATTCCTTTTCATATTTTGCTTTTTAAAATAAAAGCTCTTCAGCAATGAACAGAATCACACCCTGCCAGGCAGCAGTATTTATGCCTGAAATAGGCTAAGGCAACAATAAAAATGTGGTCCACACATGTGGGTAACTTTCTGCCAGCAAATATGAAACCCTGGCGAGCTCTACCAACCTCTCATTCGACATTAATATAAAATAGAGAGTACCAGTTCTCATGTCTGGCCTAATGTTATGTAACTGGGCTGTTTGTTCAACAGAGTCAACTCACACACACACACACAAAAGTTTAAAGCCCCCAGACAGCTGTAAATCATTATTCTAAAATGTTTTATAGGTTAGTGAAATTATCATTTACTCTGGTCCCTGTAATCCTTAGCACCTGATGCCAAACTTAATGTAATGAAAGTTGCAGATTCTTATTTCTACAGATCTACTTAATTCCCCTGATACAGAAGGATTTTAAAAGATTATTTTTAATTAGTTACTTCTAGAAATAGTTGCACTTCACAGCCAGAGCAACAGATACACACCTCACTTCTAAAAAAGATACCAACCTGCAAGTACTGAAGATTGATGACAGAGCAAAAGTCCTCCCACCAAATACAGTTTAATTAAATAAAAGAAATTTAAGGAGGAGCTTAATAATATTCTTTGTAACTACAACACAACATTTTAAAGTAACTCAAAGTTCACCCATTCAATATCTTCTGCTAAACTGCAAGCTGACATTGTCCTGAAGGAAACACAGCAGCCAGGGAGCAAGGAGAGCATGCTGAAGGAGTGGCAAAGAAGGGGGAAAGAAGCAAAAGAAAAAAAGAAAAAAACAAAACCCTCATCAGCCCCTTCAGAACTGGGATTCCCTTCCAAATATGAGAATTCTTTCACACAAAGAGGAAACAGATGTCCATGGCTGGAATTTGCATGTGGCTTTATTCTCTTCTAGGATACAATAAAACTACTCTTCTCATTCTCTGAGGTAGAAATTAAACGGTGGCATGTCATGCAGAGTCCAGCTGTGCTTTCTACCTCCAACCTTTATTCGCAATATATTTTAAAAGAAGAAGAAAAGACAGAGACACAAACCAAGAGAGAAACTAGAAAAGCATAAAAAATGAAAAACTATGTGGTATGTGTTCTCAAAACAATATAAAACCTACAGATGTTCTTACTAATCTGTGGCACATGTTTGTTTATTCAGGTTTTCCCTGTCTCCAGTTCAGCGAGCTTTGCTCTCCAGAAGAGCTATCTGTTTTTACAAATGTTAAGAGTAAATACTGAAGGAGAGATTGGCATAAACAGCCAGAGGAGGAACAGGCTCACCTTGTAAGAGCTTCCTCAACACCCCTGAACTGTACCTCCATCCCAGAAACTGCTCTCACCCATACCTCCACTGTTCCCTACATTAACAGCAATAGTAGAAAAGGCAACAGTTACGAAGCAGATTTTGAAAGTACAAGTATCACAAAGGCCAACAGCAAGAACATCTGTTCACTTCAGGAAGAATGTACTGCAGTTGTCACAGAGTAGTTCCCAAACTTGCACCTAACCTGTCACTTACACGCACTTTGACAGGGCTCACAGAGATGCTATCACCGTTGAAGCCTGTATTTATAAGGAGTATTCCACCACAGTGTCTGAGCTTCAAGTGCCAAACTGTGCTTTCTCCCTTGTAATTACAAAGAAAAGTCTAACAACTCACTTCTGAGTATCAAAAAATACACTGTTTTCCAAGGACACATAAACCACAAATTTCAGGACAACAATTTTCCCTTATACCCAAGTCCCTTTTACATTCTTTTTTTTTTTTAAATCAGCTTCTTCATAAAAGATGGTTCAAATAGGTCCAAGTTACAGTAGAATAAGACAACCCTGTCTGCCCACTGAAGTTAACACCAAAATGTTTCCATTAATAATCACAGTAAATCTAGTTCAGCGTCTTGTCCTCCTGAAATTCTTCACACGCTTGCCCAGTACGTCTGGATTATGATAAACTGATGTTCCAGCTATAAATATACTTTCCCCCATGATGGGATTTGAAAAGACAGCGTAAAATGAGGTAAGCCTCTCCCCTAGTCATGTCAGAGGTCATAGCAACAGGCACCATTATGAAGACCTGTAGCTTTCCACCGTACTGACTGAAGGTGTAGAGGGGCTCAGCATAGCCATCATTGATGGTATATCCCAAAGCTGACAAAATACTTATTTTCTTGCAAAGCTTCAATTAATACTGCCTCCCAGATCCTCCCTGATAAATTGCAGACTCCACAAGGAACCTAACGAAGGTAATTTGTAATCTTAACGTGAATGAAAGACTGTCAAAGCCATCAGCCATGTTCCTGCAGCTCTGAGAGATGAAAGGTGTGAACGTGGTGAAAGAATGGACAAGTTTATATGTTAAATAAATGATGGAGGGCTTTGTTAATAAACACTGATGCAATTAGAAACAAAACTCTTCAGGCAAGTATGACAATGCTGGTATAGCAATGACCAGAGATGATCTTCTCTTGGCTCCACTCCTTAAGGGACACAGTGAAAGACCAAGTTCACATACAGCACCTTCCTGTAAGACTGCACGAAGCCAAAGAGAGGTGGAACCCCCCATGAGAAGCTGGGCCATCACAGGTAAAACTATCAAGTTGCACTTGCAACGAACAACTTTTCACAGCTCTTAGGTGTTGAACACGTGGCTTTGCAGCACTGCCAGAGGCAAAGGAACGGCATTTAGGGTGGTAGAAACACCGGTCTCAACAGTGCCAAGAGTATCGTTAAAACAAAGGTTTCAGATCATGCACCAGCAGCTACCTGAGGTAACCAGCAATTCCCTCATTTTCTAGCAAATAACATTAACCCTGTGTGAGCTAGGAGACAACTGCAAGCTCTAAATGGGAAGAAATACAAAATTCCTGAATCATACTCATTACTCTGATTCAAGCATCCACTAACTCTCAAATAAATATTTGCACTTTGCTTCCTCTGTTTCCCCAGCTCTAAACCCAAAGTATTTCCCCTTGTCACTTGTCATATGTGAATGTTTGGAAGTAAATTCCTTTCCAAGACAAAACATTATGTGCCCCACAGGGTTGCTTAATTTGGTTACAAGCCATTCTCACAGATGTCCTTTGGACCTGTGTGGCAGAACTTCACATACAACAGGATTTTCTTTAGAACAGCACTGCACACTCATTATGAAAGCAACATATAGAGGACATTACGTGGAGACAGATAAATGCAAGGAAAATTCTATCCAGTTTTCCCTCCACTAGAAAAAGGTTTTATGATTAAAGAAAAAAAAGAAAAAAGATTTTCTGGAGGGCAATGTTGACCAGCGAAGGGGAAAGACACAGTCAGAGATCCGGCATAACTGCGTGTTCCCAAAACACGGGAAAAAGAGAAGCACTGAGGCAGATGCACGAACTCAATGTAGGCTGGATTGATTTAAGAGAACCTGATGACCACAGAGCACTAAATTTGCACACACGTGAGACAGACCATCATCCAGCTATTGAAGGCTCTTTCCTCAAAGAAATAATATTAACAGCCTTCAAAATCCCCCCCCTTTTGCACCAGCCCCTTACTTTGCTGGGAGGACAGAATAACTATTAGAAACTGTATAATGTTAGCCACAGAAGTTGATCTTACTGTACTTATACAGAAGCTGGACTGACCGGCACCTAATTAGACAAACAGTATCCACGTTCTCCCATTCCACAACAAACAAGCACTAAAGGAGATGCCCTTTTGCTATTCCTTCTTGAAAACAACATACCAAAAAAATCCTCAACAAGAAAATGAGTATGCTGACCGATTTGTACATGCTGTTTTCCAGGTGCAGATAAAAATCTTATAGGATAAAAGATGAGTTTAGCAGCTCTAGAAGAAAGAAAGTATTGTTTAACAGGAAGCAGATGTATGTCAGATGGCAAACTCATTAAAGTGCCCCATCGTTAAAGGAAACGGGATAACAACGAGCCATCTGAAAAAAACTGAACTGATCAGGAAATACACAAGCCGCAGCTAATCTCCTATTTATTGGTAGGTAATGCCTTTAAGTCATGCACATGCATTGAGTTTAGGACCATGAAGGACTAATCTTTGTTCTCATGAAAAAAACATAGGAGCGGAACCCTAGAGCATGGAGCGCACCATTTCTGGAAAAAAGTCTTCTGAGGAAAAACCCTAACATTTGGAGAAACTATTACATTAATACGTGGGTGCACACACACGCATGGTTATGTGCTGTTGTCCAGGAAGCACGTCAGTTTGCTAACTTTGAAGGCATTTTAATGTACATTTTACATACATGTGACATTTTAAATGTAAGTATAATTACAAAAATGCCTTATGAAAGGCACCTATCAAGGCAGAGCCTCTAAATACAAACTTTTAAACTGAAAGAAAAAAGCAAATTACAGGCAGACACCCATCTGACAGATTTGCAGTATCACAGAGTTGAACAGTTCCTCAAATGAGAATTTTGCAGGAGATATAAGGACCTAAGCACAAGGAATTAAACAAGCAGCATGTTTGATTCACAAGGCAGGTGGATCTATGCAGAGGAGTGAGAGTATTGCTTCATCCAGCAAATATTCAATCAAAGAAACTTGACAACAGTGCAGCTGTAATTGCACTGACATCAGCAAAGGAACTCCTGTCCTCAGAGTAACAGCCCCACAAAAAATTAACAGACTGGGAAGAAACGTTATTTCTCCCTTCCTGGATGTATCTCAACCTATAGCAGTTTTGTTACAAGTGTCTTGTTACTACATTATGATTACAAATATAACACAGCTGCTCTCACCATAAAAATTAAACACATCTCTCACCAGGAGACTTCTGAATGTCACTAAAAAAATTTCCATGGGGAAATCCATCTCTGCCTTTGCGTATGGGCCTGATCCAAAGTTCACTGAAATCGCTGGGAATTTTGCAAATGTGGTTTTGATAGCTTCTGGATCAGGACCCATGCTCAAGATGGAGAAAAGAGGAGAGAGTGGATGCAAGGGTTCTAGCATACAACACAGGGATCAACTAATTTGGATCCTACCATGTTCTTCCCAGGAGGCACAGACTCAGACTCATGGTGAGAGGAGGATCTAGGATGTGCTCTTTTTAACTTCTTAAGCAGGAACTGCTGCCAATTCCCTGCTTTTACGGAAGCGTACACAACAGCCCTACTAGTAGCTGTATCTGAACCCAAACCGTGTACATTTAAGTACAACTTAAAGTCCCAATAAAGTTAATGCAAGCTAAGCAAATTCTTTTGAATGTTTTAACAAACACAAGCTTTGCTGTTTTGCTGCATCAATAGCCCTGATTATTTGGTAAGGGTATTCCTGCATATTTGCCTTGGGGTGGGGGAAAGGGGAGGGAACAACCAGACAAACAAACAGAACAAGACAAGTAACCAAATGTTGCTTTAAATGAAACACCCCACAGATACTACCGAGAAAATTACTCCATCAAGGCTAGTGCAAAACCAACATTAACAGAACAACTACTATAAACCACCAAGTTGAAACTTCTTTCTTTCAAGTGCATGACCCATACAGCACTGTTTATATATCTTACACCATTATCTCCATCATGTGGCAGAGAGAAAAAATGCAGATTAATGTCAAATTTAGGAAATGCTATTCATGTAAAGATATTTTACTTATCTTACAGACATGCATAAACACTTACGCATACACACATTCAAAATTTTGTGAGTATCTCACAAAATGGGGCATTGCTAAGCTTCCTTCTGTGACTGCTGTTTTCAGCTATTTAGGAAGAGCCATATACACACTGCGCACCACAGGTAGAAGAAGAAATAGCCTTGTCCTGCAAGGTGCTTGCAGCCTCATGGGCAGTGCCCCAATGGGTGCCAATGAAACAATGCTCAGGGGAAACATGGGGAAGCTTCAGCAGGCCAGGGTGAGTGGTCCATCATACAGCAGCCTAAATGGCAAGTCAGTACAGGTGGAGTTAAAGGACTGATCTTCACAGACTCCTTGAAAGAGTTCGCCACATGTGATCTTTGTTGGTGTTAGCTGAATAGGAGCTGGTTCTGCAAAGCACCAAAACAGGTCTAATTTCCCACCTCTTTACAGAGAAGCAGTTAGGTATGTCCTTAAGTCCGGTACTGAATGGTCTGACTATCCTGTGTGCCTGAAATAAGACTGGACTATTTTCTCTCCCTCATCTACCTTTTTTATTTTTTAATAAACAGTTACATTGCTTTAGCCCAACGACAAGACATGGTCTTGCAGAAGTGACTGAGAGAAATGACTTGCCTATGTTACGTTGGGGGACCTACTAGCTTATGGCAATGATCTCTACTAGCTTTTATGTATTAAAGCATGAGCTTTCCTGACTGCAGCTACAGTTCCACAAACTTTAATCTGATTCTACATTACAAAAGACCTAATCTAAAACTCATTAAAGTGAATTGAAAAATCACAACAAGCATTTGATCAAACCCAAATGAACAGTTAGACAATGCACGTACAGATACAGGAAGGATGGTTCCTTTTTTTTTTTTTACCCTCTATAATTTTTTTTTGACAGTTTAACCAGTTCTGCAGACTCTGTAACTATTTAAACAGGAAGCCCCTGGACCCAGCAGACCTCCCTGCCTATGCAGCTGGAGAGCTACTCTGCTCCTAATGGAGCATTTCTTCCACTCCCACCCAAAGGTAGCAGCTGTACGATGTTGGGTTGGACACTGCAGGGCCACCTGGGACTTGCTGCCCTCCCAGGTGTGGTCAGACTCAACCACAGCAATTGAGCCCATGGGAAAGCTGTCTTGCTGCCTGCATCCCCCAACTTCCTGCCTGTCAGCAAGCTGGGAAAAAACTTTAGATGAGGCTGGGTGCATATGCAAATCCAGCGTGCAAAGAGCAGGGAAGGTTTGCTTTCAAGAACCTCTTGCAGGCTTCCTCAAAGGAGTCTAACCCTGCTTGTACAACGGCACCACCATTATAAGACCCGTGAAAATAAAAGCCGTGACTCTCAATGATTTGTTTTAATTCCTTTATGGAGAAAATGCTTTCACCGTAAGCCTTTGAATTCATTTGTCTGTCTTTATACAGCCACCTCATTTCCGTCTGCCTTAAGGCTCTATCATAACCACAATGTTAAACCATAAAGCTAAACCAAAACAATTTCTCACACTCAGTTACCCAGCTTGGTCATGAGGAAAGTGTGCCAGGCTACAAGAGCATGGGAACAGGATCCAGAGGAATAAAGGTGATTTGATGGGCAAGAACTAAACAACTGGAACATCCCAGACACACACAAGCCCTTATTTTCTTCATTCGCTCATCCTGCACAGCTGTTCGCCCATCCCAGCTATAGGTTTGGGCTATTTTCAGAGCCTAATGGGAACTGAACTACAGAGCACGACAGCAGCTAACCCTTGTTCTGTGAAATCCTGGTTATAGCTGTGATCAGCAAAGTAGACACTACTAAGTTTCTAAGTTACCAGTATAAATCATCCACTCCATGCTTGGCAAAGCACTTAAGCACATGCTTAACTTTCACTATTGCTAAATAGAAACAAGATTGTGCTTTAAAAACATTAAAGACCAGGCCCAAACAAGTTCTTAGACTCCATACTCTCCTTTACGCTCCCAACTTCCCATTAAACTAAAAGCTCTTCCAGAGTTGGAGCTGGGCCAAAGTGTTTTGTTGAACTGACGCCTAAATAAAGTTTTCTGCTAATCTGGGGCTGCAACAAATGTGGTGAACAAGAGAAAAAGCCAAAGAAAATAGTCTAAACTTTTCTGTGGGTTTCTTTAGATATACAATAGAGAACTCAAAGTGACCTCAAACACCCAACAGAAGATAAGCCAAGGTAACAACACAACTGCAGCTCCACCAAGAGGTTTTAGCACCACAACTAGCACCAGCAAAATCCAAGCAGTCAACGTAACTGCCAGGGCCCCACGATGGGACCAGATCCCACCATTTCCAGCTCGCTCCTCTCTCACGCAGCAGGTCTGAGCACAGCATCTGTTGCACTGATGGTTCCTTTAAGAAACTTACTTCTGCAGAAAACATTGACACCAAAAGGAGAAAGCCAAATTGCACGCCCACTGCAGCATGGTCTCTAGAGAGAAAGGGATGGGAAATGCTGCTCTCACAGCTTAATTCATTTAAAGGCCATTTCACATCCAGAAGGTTCCACTGAGATGATTTCTTTTCCTCATTGGTTTTGCAGCCATGTCAAATGCCCATCACAGCCAGGTGGCAGATTTGCCAATTCCCAGCTGTCATAGGTAGATTAATAAAACTCACAGTGCAATGGCTTAAGTTGTGTTGTCTGGTATGGACTTCTGCCTGTGATATACAGCAGTAGATGGGATTTACATATATATGACTTGAACCACAGTATTCCAAATTGTTTTCCAGCTGGGAAACAGAAAATCAGCAATGCAATAATTTTCATGCTAATAGACATTACTTGAGGGGAAAGAAAATCAAACACAAAAATGTTTGTTGGGAAATAGCCAGATGTTCCCTAACCATGAGGAATCTTCAGAAATTTTACCTTTTCAGTGGACAGTATTTTAGTATCTGCTTGAGAAACCTGTCCCTAGGTAGGTCTCCAGAACCATTTCTGTTCCTGCAGCATTTGGATGCCTTATTCTGGGTGTCACTTGCCTGTAATGCATGCATAATGCTCCTTACCACCCTGAGACTGACTGAGATGTATCTGTCCAAGTTAGTCCAACAAAAATTGTGAGGCAGCATCTAAAGAAAAAAATACTGACCCTGATCAAGGATGTCGTGTCCCTGAGGTTGCATTGCACATAGCTGGACTCAAAGAACTGGGCAACAGACAGTGCAGTAAAGAAAAATTAGCAAGCAAGTTAAGGACCAAAGAGAAAAGGAAAGAAAGCAATGTTGTTGCCTAATACAAAGAATGAGCCGATCTCAAAGCAAATGTCTTTTCCAGTGTAATGTTCGTAACCTTTCAGGCTGAAAAGGAACAGACTAGTATTAGCAGCATATAATATATCCAGGTGACTTAAACCTGGGTTTTTTCTAATGAGATTAGCAAGCTATACATTACAGTTCCCATAATGTTTCAACCTCAAGGCATTTTAATTACATTTTTCATTTATCTTCCCTGGGATTTTCTAATTTGTGCCAGAATGCTTTCCTCACTTAAAATGCAATTTTTATCTCAGCACAAGTACTAATAGACCACTTTAGACAAAACAACCAAAATCTGCGGAACTCATACAAGAGCAAAAATCAACTTTCAATCAAAAGATACAATACCATTAACACCTTTCTTTAAATAATACCACCAAATGTTGGTAGCAGTCTTTAGTTAAGAAACCTGCAGAACAATGTGCTGATTCTGCATTCACACATAGAATTTTAAAAGCTCAGCTGACATGATGCCAGTAAATGACCTGACTTCATTTGAAAGTTCTGCAGTGAATATTATCAGTGTCTTAGGCCTAGGACTAATACGGGGTGGAAAGGAGGTTCCCAAATTCATGCTGAAATGCTGGCAGACATGGTGAAAACAGCGTGTTATGCTCGAGGGACATTTCCAGTAGACTAAGGAAGAGGATCTGAGACAGAACGAGCTCTGCCTCTACTGTCTGCTTGCACTTCCCCTTCCAGCAGCAGCCGTGGGGATAGAGGGGCTGGTTACCACTTTCATTGTGCTCCCAAGTGCTTATCACAACCCCCACCACACATTACTGTCCACCTCCCTCCCAAGTGCTGGTCTGGCTCCTCACATAAATGCTCCGTCCCCACTTCACACCAAATAAGCCAGGTTAAAGATGGCAACTAGCAATAAGGGACTGTAACCTCTTCAGCCGGCTGCGCAGCCAGAAGAGGATCTCTGAACACAGTCGAAGGGAACAGACAATAGTGGCTGACTTTACTCTCAGGCTTAAACCAAGGATGAGGTATTTCCATCACCACGGTACACCCAGCAGCGGTCATCCCAGGAAAGACCCTGACATGATGCCCTGTGCTCACAAACCAGCTGGTAAGTACCCAGCTGAACACTGGGAAGATCCTACCCTGAGCAACAGTCTTTACAAGATGGGCTGATTAAAAAAAAAACCAAACCAAAAAAGTAAAGAGCTCGTGCCTTTGCTTTGCAACACGTAGCAGCTCAGTAAGATAAATGACAAAGGCCTTTACTGTGGCGGAATAGTTAAATACAATCACAATAAAATTCCACCTGTCAGCTCCAAAAGCACCCCACATGTAGAATTTACACAAGCTGAACTGGAGCTGGTTCAGGGCATGTCATAACAGTTAGTCATTTCTGCACTCTGCACTGTTAAAATTGGCCTCAAGATGAATTGAGTGCCTGTAAAGGGCAACCATATTTCAAGCAAAGCAGGACATGCTCAGGGTAGTTGGACTGCCCCTTCAGCTGCATTCCAGAGTGTTTAATTTTTGCCACTCAGTTTTCATGAAAAATATTTCCATTACACTTCCAAAAAATTCTGCAATCCAGTAAAAATACTCTGTGGTAAAACTCTGGAGAAGAAGGGAGGAGAAAGGTATTAGTTTATATTGAAAGGATTTTGCATAGCATTATTCCAACCTACACTCCTAAGCGAAAAGTAAGAATCACAAGTTATTTTTTTGCTCACATGAGTTGCTTGCAATCTGTCAGTTCCCGTAACTAAAATATGGCATTTTCAACCTAATAGCATCACATGGGGTTTTTTGAATGGCAGCCTGTTTTGGTTTTGTGAAGCTTTCCATCAAAAGCCACTTCTGGTATAGGAGACAACATTACTAAATGTAAATAAAAAGGGCACTGTAAATGATTTCACTCCGGTTTTTCTCAAGGGGGTTTAACTCAAGAAATCTTTTCACTGTGTGCAAAAGACTTTTGAATCAAGCCAGTGGTGCTGAGCACCCTCATCCCTTTTTCCAGTCAACTTAACTTCAGGCAAACAAGTATGGGGGAAATAATCAGGCATGGCCCTTCCCAGAAGCTGTGCATTAGAGAAGTCAGTCTGACACAAATGAATAGAAATCCTCTTGGGCTTTCTCAGAAATTAATGCACCAATAATGTAAGATTAATATGTAATAATGAGACAGTTTTCTTACATGTCACACAAACTACATATACTGTATCAGCACACCATGCACGCTTTGAAGCCAGCAAATTACACTGTCAGCAACAAACACATTTCAAATGTAGGAACTAGAACAGTTGGTGGCAATTTCGCAGTGAAGGCTGCAGTGAAGCCCATGTCCCCTTTATCTACACAGCTGAAATAAGTCTTCAGATGCTTTGGTGCACAGGTCAGATGCTTTGGTAACACCTTTTTAGCAGGGTATTTGCTCAATTTTGAAGGTACATATTTTTGTAAATGATTCACTTTTAAAATGTTGCTATTCTCAGGTTTCTCTGGATTTAAAAAAAAATTCCCTCTCACAACCTTCAAAAACAGATTTCTCGGGCATTTTTAAACCTGTATAATTTAAAAAAAAAAAAAAAATCAGGTATCTTGGATTTCCTCTTATTCCAAGTAACTTACAGTATATGCAGTCCAGCCAACTAGTTAAAACTTCCTCCCCTTTCTATTTCCCGATGCTACCAACACCCAGTTAACAAAATCCACCATTTGGAGAGGTAGCGAGAAATCTGAATGGCCAGCTGGGCTGCACAAAGTCTGTGGTGTCCTCTGGGGAGGCCAGAGGCTCTTCTGGGGATAAGGCATTGAGCAAGGAATGATGGGGCAGCAAGAAGTGATCACGCATTAGAGAAAGAGAATGTGGAAAAGGCAGCTATAATTTTGTTGCAGGTCACTTTTGTACCAAACACTGCACAAACAACTGAGGATTTGCCCCAGGACCTGCAAATATGGGAAGGAAGGCAAATGTCATTGCTTAATTCACTTAAAAGAAATGCAGCATAGACATTGCAAGCTTAAGTGCCACTTCAGTGACAGTTTATTCTTTATAAATAAATCATTTATACACCTGACACAGCTCATTTCTTTTTCATGATAATTATAGTTTTAGAAGCCTCATTTAAGGGGTGCAAATTAATTTCCAAATTCCACCTACTGTCAAAGAGTGTATTTTATTAGGTGATTAATTACCTGCAAGAGCACTTCAGGAGACACCTTGAAGGCAAACAAGGATTGCTGTGACAGCTCCTTTAAGATATGGCTCCGCTCCTAAAGCCCGATGAGCCCAGAGATAAAATAACTGCATACAGGTGTTATCTTCTATAGCACCTTGGGATGTTCATGCTTCAGAGAAGTGTGTTTCCCCTCTAGAACATGCAAATATTTGCCTTGATGCTATAGCCCTTGCTTTGTGAGAAGTCCCATAAACCGCCTGGGGTTGGGTCCACTTCCACAGCAAGGCAGAAAGTAAGAACAGCTATGGGGAACTACTCTTCCCTCAGCCTCAGTGTACTCCTGAAATCATCTGCACTCCCAAAACACAAACACTTGGCCTTCTCCAGCTTATATGCCTGGATGACATACAACTGGTTTCAAATTTCTGGGCCAAAAATACTTTTTGTAAGTTTTATGTAAGTCAGTTACAGAGGTGGCAGGATTTATAGCAAATTTTACTGCAGTTTCCTTGCTGTCAATTCGGACCTCTACACTGACCAAAGCTTCCAGCAGACCTACACTCTTCACATTGCAGCAAAACGATCTATACATGTGCCATGTAAGTCCTCTTTGCAATCAAATTTGGTGCCCAAAGATCACAGTGAAAAGAAACCAATGCAGCCTAGCATGACTTATATAGACACCTATGCACCAGGTTCAGGTACCTCTACAGTCATCTTGACACATCACACAGATACTGAAAAAATCTCCATAGAAAAACAACTCTTCCAGTAACACAAGTGGAGAAATGCAGAGTTTACCAGATCTTATGGGCTTTATCCACCTGTTTTACTGAAGTCTCTTATTCTACACAATACCCAAGCACTGCTGTCACAAGAATAGCTCTGCTCCCTTGCATTTCTTGTTTGCCTTCTCTTACAACTACACCTGCCTTTCCCAGGAATTGCAGTATTATGGAGAAAATGAGATCTGAAGGCTGCTGACCAAGGGCAGGGCCTGTTCCCAGCATGTTTGCCTTATCTATTTTAATGGGCTCTCCTGATGGATGGACGGCACAAATGATCAGCTCAGGTGCTGCTTTGTTGGATAGTTCCCCAGAGGAATTTGTCATTACTTCTTCACCTTCTCATCACAGGCATAGGAACAGATTTTTCTTTTCTCCTTTGCAGAAAATTTTCAAGTACTTGTCTTTATCATTTTTCCTCCCTGTGGCTTTTCCCATGCTCTTCCTCCCTTTCATGCATAAGGACATCAAAGACTGCAAAAGGCAATTCTCACTGTGTATTTCATCAGCAAGCTTAAGCCAGATTGTTACCAAAAGCTGGTTAAGTCTAAACCAACATTAACCCTTCAAGTCTGGGAGCAAAAGAAAGTATAGCTTCAGAATAGTCTAAGATTCTCTCATCTGACAGCAATAAATTTCTTCTTCTGATTTTGGGCTAGTAGGATGTCACAATCTCCCTTCAGTATGCATGGAAGAAAGAATGTCAGAGCTGAACATGTCTGAGGTGGAAGAAAATAACAGAAAACCAGATTTTGAAAATCTGAGAACTCATTGCTCTTTAACAAAATAGTAATGAAAGACACAAAGTCTTTTCAGAAGCATTTGCAAAGCTCAGGACACATGGTGAAGGGAAGGATTGCTCTGGACTCTGAAACGACCATCTGAAGCCAAAATGTATCTAGAGCAGTTGCAGTTTTCAAGATGTGGATGCCTAGTGTGACTTTCTATTAAAGAAGTGTAAGCCCTTGACATAACTCTCAGCTAAACCAAGATCAGGAAGCTACTTGCTGCACTTTCTGTCTCTCCTCCCTCCAAAAAAACCCAAAACAGCAGCAAAAAAAAAAACCCAAAAACCAACAACACCACACAAACTTCCCAGAAAAATAATCAGACCCCAGTCAAGATCAAACTGGAGCTTACTGCTCCAAATCTGCCCTTGATTAAGCACGGAGCCTTCCACCACTCAACAGTTGTTACAAGGTTATAGAGAGAAGTCTCATCTAAAATGTCATATAACCCAAAAGTAATTAACCAACTCTGACAAACACTGTACTACAAACCTACTTAGATTTTAACCCATATCGTATGCTGGAAACTTCCAGTTGAACATTCTGTATTTTCTCATTTGCCCACATACGCTTGTTATTAAAACCACATGCGGGCACTGAATCATTTCATGGTTCGTTTAGAGACAAACACGCAGAAAATTGTGGGAAACAAGTATAACCCTAAGAGTCTGGGCAAGCCTGTATAGTCTGAGGCATGCTGTGGTGCAGAAGCTTGAGCTACAGGACTATGTTATTCTGGGGCTCAAAAGTGAACAGGAGAGAAGTCACCATATATGTACACCGAATTTCTGAGTAGATCGTTAGCAAAGTCAGCCAGTGTGACAGTTTTAACCCTCAGCGCCTTGCAAAATGCCATGTGTGTGCTCAACTGTTAGTTCACAACAAAAACCCTTAACTGAGGCAGTAGGATAGTCTTTCATTTCTAAAACTGGTCTGGCAATGAGAATTCCCCAACTGCACAGGAAGTTAGGAGCATAACCTCAGGCAAAGCACTCAATCTTTCTGGATCTGACATCTGGAAAAAATGGTAGCCCTTCATCTTGTCCAATGGACTAGAAGGTCATCAGCTAAAAGATGACCTTTTGCTGAGAGGACAGTCAGTAAAACAGTAAGGCTTTGCTTTTGATCGGGTTTGTATGGATTATTCCTATTATAGCAGTGGCTGAAGGACCCAGACATAATGTACCAGCTCAGATGTGCAACGATAACACACATGAAGTCCACCTCAGAACACAATCTCCTTCCATTAACGATTACTGCTGCATTCAGAAGCATGAATTCCCAGAAGGGAAAAACTTCTGGATAAGCATTTTCTATAATACATCTCACCTATGGATCTTACTCCCCTGCAACAGAAGGAACATTCATATTATGCCTGCAAATCTCCAATTTTGCTTTGAAGCTTAACGCACCATGTACATGATCCAGGTTTCTTGTTGAGCCCTCTATCAGGACTGTAAAAGGTCAGATCCTCATATTGTAACACAAACGTTTTTAGTAGCTGCAAGGTCTCAACTTTCCTCTTACAGGGGTGTATGTAGAGATTTCACACATACACATACAAGAGATTTCCCATGGAAGCCAAATGCTTCAAGATAAAATTAAACCATTAAATGATGAGGTCTTCCAGGAAGTTCTAGGGGAGACCTCTCAAAGTCAACTCTGATCAAACGGCTGTCTACTAGAAAGCTCCACAAAAAGGTCATTTGTGCAGAAAGACAAGGAAAATGATAAATGATAAATCTAAAGCTCTATAAACCATCTGGCCAGATATGGGGGACACATTTCTCACAATAACACTGGCTTACCTGTAGCTTTACGAGGACAGTAACAACACTCAAAAGCACTAATGAAAACCTCAGACCTCAGCCTTCCACTACTGTTTCCACCTTGCTCCTATTAATGTAATACTATAAAGTAGGACTTCTAACTGGTATTAACAAGGTAGTAAACATCCCCTTTCAGAAAAGGGAGCTGTAATTTCAGACAACTGCGTATGTAAAACTCTGTCTCATACTAAATAGCTGATTCCTGAAGAGGGAAAACAAAGAAAGCCCAGCCAGGCTCCTATGACTGAGACTTCTGATACCTCTGATGGATGGTTGGAGAGGTGAAGGAGAGGGAGGAGGGAAGGTCACAAGACTAACACGCATCTAACAAACACAGAACAATATCCATCAAGAAGATGACTACTGCAATCATTTCAGAACTAGGGAAAGACAGCTTTAGTACTAAAAACCCTAAGTATATACTAAATTTGTTTTTTTGACCAAGCTTTTGGGTTAATAGGAAACTGTATTTGCTGTTCTGTACTGCTCTAGGAAGAACTATGCATTCCCACCCCACTTGCAACATTGGTGAGCTGCGGACATAAGACAATCCTTTTCTCCTGCTTGTTTCTGAACAGAAACAAAGCTTTTTCCATGAGGAAAATCCGTATCTTTGAAGGAAAGAACTTTATAGAGCAATCTAAATATTCATCAAAGCTCTACTTGTAACAGCAGGAACTTAGTGAAGGGAGGCAGGTGGGGTGAGTAAGAATTTATGGGATGTCTGTAGACATATTAAATATCCTAAGTTCTTCAAAGCACAGGTAACACTGAAATGGAGTTTACAGACACAGTTGATTTACAATACGCACGGTCTCAAACTATACTCAATACCTTCTCATATTAAAACACATTCAGAAGATACCATCTGCTCTTTACAGGCACTGGTAATCAAAAGGTTTTCTGTTAGTGTAAGCACAGGCATTAAAGGATATATTGGGGTAAAGCTCATGCTAAAAAGGGAGCAATGCTCAACTCTGCATCCTTTCATCCAAAGGTACACCTGTATCCTTGATCAGAAAGTTTATTCAAGCTGTAGCATCTGCCCTGTGCCTATATTCATGATATTTCAGTTTCCAAAACCCGCAAAATACTGCTGGTCAATAGGATTTTCTAATGTTATTTCTTTACTGTCAAAGGACCATTTGATCATTTCTCCGTTAGCCAACAAACTTCTTGTATCTCCTAGTTATTCTAATGGAAAAGCACAAGAAGGAGAGAGACAAGGTACTAGTAATTTCCTGTTAATTCAACATGCTTCATCAGGTAGAGAAACCAGGATATCTTCCATCTAGATGCCTGGAAGCAGCCTGACCCTGCAAACATCTCGTTCAAGCAGTTCACACTTAGGTTAACAGAAATGTGGAGAGCAGAACAGCTCTTAATACATAGAAATGCCAACAGTTCTATTTTACCGTGATTTTGCTTTACTGTACTAAAATACTTCAAAACATGCTTGTACAAAAATCTTTTCCATTCCAGTAACATGGAATGTTAAGATGTGATTGAACAGAAAAGCTTTAGGGCCACAAAATGCTACCCAATTTTACTGTCTGATCCAAACTGTAGCCTGGGTATCCATTTTCAAATACAACTAAAACACATTGGGAGCTGTATGCTCTCCGAACTGTTATTAAGCTGCACTATAAATTTAATTATAGAAACACCTTTGACAGAATTAAATAGTACTGCTTGTAGTCAGAAATAAGATCACTAATGGTAGAAATAACATTGATAGATTTACATAAAACCTCACTACCAGTGTTAAAGTTTAAAAGCAGCAAAGTACCCGTTAATTGAAAATAAACAAACAACAGCAAAACTCCACCTCTGCAAACACACGGCATTTGCAGGGCTGATTCATGATGGGTAATGGCCATTACAACCCAATGCACATACAACACCATGCAATTCTAATATCTTGGCTTTAAACTCCCGGATCCTCCTTTACAGGTGCTTTTTTTTTTTTTGCTATTTCAGGAATTTCAGTATAATAAACTATGGAATTCTGCTCATAGAGAGAAAATTCCATAACTAAATCTTCAATTAAACAGTCTACCAGGAAAAGGGAAGTGGTACCTCAGACCTGCTCGGATTGGTTACTCGCAGACTATCCATAACAACTACTGAAAGGACATCTGCGTTGATGAAGTTTGAGGACATTTTGTACCAAGAAGTATTCCTTATTTTTCATACCTGAGCGGTTTCAGGAATGCCCTGAACTAAACGCTTCGACTTGGAAGTCTCCACAGGTATTTGGACTGTAGCCCATGTATTTTCAATGGGTACCCAAGACATGATAAATGACAATAATTGGTTAGTACAGTAAAACTCAATGCCTTTGCCAGTTATTAATACTACAGCATGGTCCTGATCCAAATTTTACTGACATTGCCTTCCACCAGCTTCAACTACACAATGTCTGGATAGTAAAATTTTCATTAATCATTTGGATAATAATACTTAATCAGTACTAAGGTTTCCATCTCCACCATCTGCTTATAATCTGGCTAAAAAAAATTATTTCACTGCTGTACCAGTAAATAATCGAATATGAGCCATTCAATAGGGTATTTACTGACATCTTGTCTCTGACTGTATAGAGGTGCATTTTCAACCTGGTTTGCTGTTGAAGCGGTGGATGAAATTGCCCTCTTTTTCCCTCTCCCTAGCTTCTGAACTCATCATCTGATTTTAGGTAGGGATAAAGCTCCTAAAACTTCTGTGAACACCAAACAAACATCTCAAACACATCTGTAAGCATCTCAGTTGAGCCGAGAGACTCATTTTGGCAATGACACTTTGCAGGAAAGGCTGCAGAAGGAGTTCAGTAGTTATCTGTGTGGTTTTTGGCCAGGAGATCAGTGGGTAGGTACAGGCAGGCAACCAGCATGCAGATACCTGGGGAAGCACCCCAGCACCTGTTATCACCTGCTCAATGAACTGCTCAAGGCTGTAGGAGGGAGTTTTGGGACCATGAAAACCAAGCTTGAGTCAGTGCAATAAGGCAGAGGCACTGTGGATTACAGGTCCATAGGAAAAAGTGTTTCTGCTGTTTACAGAACTACTTCAGTAAAGAAGAGGTACTATGGCCTTGAGAACAGGATGCTGGTCATGTATTGCACCATGTGCAGAGATGACTAGGTGAACGTACAGGGAAGGCAGTATGCATGCAGCTAAACAGCCTTTCAGAGTTTCCTACAGAAAACAGAACCATCCAAAACACAGCAGGGGGGGAAACCACAGATGAAACAACAAAGAAAACAAAAAGCCACTGCAGACCTGTGTAAATAAATGGAGAAGCTGCTTAAACCCCAAGGATTTCTGGTTTGTGGTGCTGGATTAGAGAGTAAAGCAAAAGCCTAAGAGATTCTGCCTGTATTCCGCTCTCAAAGGAAACATAAAGCACGAAAGAAAGATTGGCAGCAGAAAGAAGATCCAGTGTTTGGGGATCAGTGTACAACTATTAAAGCTGAAGTGCTCTTTAACAGGGTTCTCCAACACATAGCCTCTGTGAGGAAAATCTGGAGACCATTTACAGAGCCCTTTCCCAAGCTCAGGGCACCACTTAGTCTTTCTTGGCCACAAAATGTTATCTCTGGCTGTTGAGAATGTGTTCAGAGTCCTTAGTCCTCCCGACAAGATGGGGAAATCTGTGAGGCCAACAGGCCAGCAGACATCTGAGGAACAGCTGCTGAGAACTTTAGAAGTTCCAGAGACCTTAAAGTTGATTAAAAATAGAAATAATTTAATCAAGGTCACATTTCTCCTCAGAAAGAAGGAATTCTCTTTAAATACACAGTATTTTGTTACAGTAAAAGTACTCCCTGTGCCGGCAATTCATGGGCCTTGGGAAAATAAATACTTTAGTTGTTCTAGGCCATCCCATTTCAAGATCATAATTTCCAAGGGGACTGAGAGATCAAACATTAACCTTAGCAAGTGGTCCCATCTTTCAGTGTCTGCCCCATAACCCAGGCAGGATCTTCCAGCTACTTACTTAACACAAAATTCATATGGGATCCTTGAATTGGCTTCTTCCTACGAATACTACTCAGCTCTGCTCCCTTTTTTAATTAAAAATGGGGGGAAATTCCAGAGAAAGGAAATTTAGCAATGGGAATAGTTCCCTTACACACACAAGAGATTTCCAACTCATATACTTAATAGTTAAAAAGCTAAACCAGATTTAAGCACTTAAGCAGCCTTATTTCTTTCTGGAACTACTAAGCTCCTTCCCTAGTGTTAGTGGGAGCTCTGCATGTCTGGTGGTTTTTGGGAGAGCATGAAGGTAAAATGAAATCACAGGTGAGAGAACACATTCTTTTCAGGTCCCTTAGTATACACAGGATTCCTGTGGCCTGAATTAGTTAATTCCTAAACTGCTGGGACTGTCAAGAAAACCATACTTTTGCATTCCCTTCTTTACATTCCCTTCTGTTGAAGTAAATTAACAAAAGAGGTTAGTTTGTCAAACTACGGATATTCATATGCTTAGCTGACAGTCATCACAGTTGGTGGTCTGGAAATTTTTAAAAGGACACAGAACCAAACATGAGTTGGACAAAACAAGGTGTAATGGGTAAACCCATTACTCAAGGAAAGGTACTTTTAGTCATTCTGAGCACAGAACACAAAAGGACAGATTGAATTTTCCAACATTAGCCACAATAAATAAATCCCAGGGCACGAGGGGTGATGGAGCAGTGGAACAAGGAGGTATTCTTGACTGATTTTGAAGGTTTTGTTTGTGCCCAATGGCTTAAGAAATTTGTTCATCCTTCCTCGAAGACGACATTTGTAATGCTGTACCATCGCCGGGGTGAGTCAGAGGTTAAATTACTGCCTGGATAAATTCCAACAGCACAATTTATGTTCACCTGACCCATGGATCTGTGCAACATATTGACTCAGATATTAGAGTAAAACAAAGGACTAAAGATCTTTCGCATCTTGCCTTTCACCACTCTGAACAAGCCACGGCCCTGTAAGATCTCATGCAGAATTCTCTCCCCATGGTTTGCCAATGCCAAACGTTTACTTTCAAGTATTTCTCCCTCACCCGAATTGTTGTTGTTTTCCCTCGTTTATTTTCTCTCACAGGCATCTGGAATATCTAGGCAGGGTGAGTTTACTCTCAGTCACTGTGCATGGAGGTCATGGCTGTTCAGCAGCCTATTAAGTCACACACAATTACACTGCCTTCTTTAAGCATCCTCCTAAAATTCTGAATCAAGCATCAACAATTATGAAATAGGCTCTAAAAAGTACAGGAACGAAAACAAACACATCAGGGCTCTTCTGTTAGCTGGTGTTTGAAACTTCACCATAGCATCTAGTTCACTTCTCAGACATTTCTTCCGTGGTCATTAGATGTATACACACTTGTTTTTTAAAAGCAGCTCATATTTTACATACTCACATCAGTCTGAGATGTGGATCATAAAGGGCACAGTGAGAAAACACAGTAACATCCAAGTTTATCCAGAGAACATTTATCCACCAGGCACATTCATATTGTCTCTCAACAGAGCGTATGACATGTATCATAACATCAGGGAAGGGAACGCTTCAGTGATTTGCAGAGGCACTGTGAGCTTTATTCTTCTTCCAGTCAATGACAGTTGAGGCCAGAAGTGCCTGACCTGCCACAGAAATTCCTGGGCTTAGTTTCTAATTGCATTCTTTCAGAAACTACATGTTCTGAAAATAACAGCTAGTACCATTAAATATTCAGAATAAGAATCTCTAAACTATCTAAAATTCAAAATGAACAGATTAAACACACATCTAGACTTACAATCAAAGTGAAAAAACAACAGAGAGCATTGGTGACAGAGCTGTGAATCCAAAATGAAATTCCTACTCATTACTTTAAGATGAAGTGTTAGCACTTACAGAAAACATGCATATGTTTCAGAGCACCAAAAAGGGTAAATAAATTGGGGGAAAAAAAGAATAACAATGCATAAAAGAATGCATAAAATATAATCTTGTGGGATACAGTTTTGATACAAACACCAAAAGAGGAGTAACATTCTTCAGAATCTAGTTCTACCAAATCCCAGAAGCTTCAGATACTAATTTACAAAACAAATCCTGCTGATACTCAATCCCAAAGCCCTCACAGAGGCATCCCTTTACCTTCTCTGAGCAGCCCTCACTATCATTTTGCTCTTCATCATACCATCTTAGCCAATTCCAAGGCCAGTGAGCACATCTCTTCCCAACTAGTTAATCCAGAATCTTCATCTTGAATGACCAACTCAGCAAAATAAAAATGAAGTAACACAGTGATACAAACTACTCAGGCTAAAGCCAAAGAGTAAAATTTCACCGAATCACTTATCTTAGAAAATGCAGAGTCTATCAAAACTTCTCAAAGAATTAAAACCACAAAGAAAGATAGTCCCTGCAGTGGTGTTCTCTTTTCGTTTTCAAAAGCCATTACAGAAACCAAAGGCCTTTAGAACTGGCAAGAAAAAAACCACGATACTGAAAGCATCCACAAACATTTCTCATGTTGAAAATTACACGTGCTACCCATTTTCTTTCTGCAGGGTGTTCCCTTTGCAAAACACAAGGCCTTACAGCCAGAACACATAACAAGAACCCTCAAGTGTCCATGAGAGAGTGCATTGCTCCCAAAAGGAACTCAATGGAGATAAGAAAGCACAAGATCAGTTGAAAATACTTCCTCCTATTGTTAGGTCTTGACCAAGCCTGGAATTAAACACAAGACCTTAGACAACACTAAAAGCACCAATTCCTTTCACTGCACCTCAGTGTTCTTGCTGTTGCCGTTCCTCAGGTTTTCCTTGTCCTCTGCTATTGATTTTCTTTTTAGTGACAGCGACAGCTGGATTTTGGTATCAACTCTTTGTCTCGTATCACACTGTATCTACATACCTCAGGGTTCTTTGGATGTGTACAGCTTTTCCCCTCCCCAACACAGAAGTGAAATCCTCTGCCAAGCACAACAGGTGTGGGATGAAGTTGTCCCAAAGCTGCCAAGAATTCTCATGGTGAGAAGTTCTCTTTCTGAAACATCTTCTCCGGCCATAGCTTTGTTAGCTGTTCTTCTGATTACTACTTTTCAGACAACAAACTGCAATGTTCAAACGACTTTGCAAAAAAGGTGAGGGACCACCATCCAGTCACCCTGAAGAAGCCTCTGCCACACAGGTCTAGGAGACACATGGTCTTGGGTTGTGCCCAATTTGTTGGCCCACAATTCTGCTGAGAGGGAAGTCAGCAGGAAAACACTGATGGGAGCATGATTTGGCCTGGAAAGATTAAAAGTTTATCCGTATAAGATGATGTTTTGCAGGACAGGATACAGAAATAAATAAGGGAGTTCTGCAGAAGAATCTTGAAGGGAAAGATAAAAGGGGAGTAAATAGGAAGGATCATTTGTTTTCCCAGATAATAAATAAGATGCTGCACACACCCCCCCCCCCCAAATCAATCATTGGTGTAAGAAATTTCTGAGCTGGCTGCATCCATTTAAAAGGGTTAATGTAAAAGGTTAGGATTTGTAGTACCTACTTCTACAGTCATTTTTGTTGGGGGTGTTGGTAGGAACAAGGACTCACTGAAGGGAGGTTGAATGCTTGCCTTTTAACAGCTGCCAGGTGTGAGCCTGAAACACTGCAGGGCACCTCTCCTACCTCCTGACTCCCTGAGGATTTCACATCTGGCCCCAAGGAAAGGCAAGATACTGGACTGGACAGAATATGGGTCTGATCCTGTCAGGCAAAGTCTAACATGCCTGCTTGGGTTTTCTCTCATCTGACATCCACAGAAATAAATGCTCCAAGTGTGAGGTATCTGGCATCTTATCAAGGTACTATAAACAGAAAAGGGACAGAGCTGCTTAGAAAAGAAGCTTGTCTTTCAGCTAAGTTTCAAGCTTATGGTGTCTTTTTGTGGGGCGGAGGGTTGCAGGGAATTTTCACTGAGTACAAAGTTGTATATTAGGGGTTGTAGAGGACAAGAACTTTACCTCAGTAGACTCCAAAGTACTATGAAAACAACTCTTAAGTGTTTGTGTACAACTCAGATCATTATACTAACTGTGCAGCAGAAAAGAAAACCCATTGCACTACTGCTGAATGCTGAACTTTTCTAAGCAAAACACTGGGAGTTAAATTAGAAGCAATGGAGCTGGCCAGCTGGAAAGCTTATAGCAAAAAACTGAGAAGCCGTAATTCCCCACATTCCTTTGCTACCAAGAAATCATATAGCCGTTTTACAACTAACTGATAAGCCCAGAGGTAGTGCTTTTAATGAACAATTGAAAGGCAATGATGCTTACTGAACTAGGTAAGCACCTGTGTATATCTTTAAGGAGTAACAAATAGAGCCTGTCTGGTTATCTCCACCTACTGTCTGCTAGATGGCACATCATAGTTCAAACCACCACGAAGTTCAGAACTGGCAAAAAGGCTGCTATGTGCAAGCTACAGCAGGGAAAGGAGTTACTGAAGTAAGTTACTGCAGAGTGCCGTGAAAATAAACCTTTTGTTCACTTGTTTTATGCTGCTGAAGAGTAAAGGAAGACACCCATTGCCATCAGGTTTTAGAGGATGGTCGCGTTTGACTTCATAAAGCATCTGTTGATGTAGTCTGGGGTGCACTGACAGAGAAATGTTTGCTGCTTCTTTTAAAACATGAAGAACGAAGAGAGCTATCTTTGGTAGCTTTCTCTATGAAATCTCAAAACATGAATAGCTTTATTAATCTGATTCAAAACTGTAACTAGAAGTGAGGTCTACGTGTAAAAGCAAAAGTAATGAATGTGTTTGATGTATTTTAAGTAAGGCACTGAACTGCAGTTTTTATTTACAGATCAAAGAAGCTCCAGCAGTGTCCTGAAACAATCTAAGTGAGAAATGCCAAAATCTGATTTCATCCATGGTCCATATGTTGCTTTGAACTCGTAATTCACAGAATTGGTCACTATATTGAACTAATTATGAAGCTTAACGCTTGCCAATTTTGATGGCTGTGCTCCCTTCTAAAAAAGTCAGGTTTGAAGGGAAGCAAAATGATATACTGGAAGACATGCAGCCTTTATTGAAATCTGGGGAGGAAAAGCAATGAATATACAAAAAAATACCCCCTCCCTCAAAAAAACAAACATAATTTAGTTTTCTAAATGGCTGCTGTGACACAGATTAACAAAATAAATAGTTTGCATTAACCAATACATATAAAAATAGTTAATTCCTCCTCCCTCATAGGAAAAGTTTATTGTAACAGTTAAGTGGGAAAATATCTATGCTATCTAAAAATCTAATGAGGACATGTATTGCACATGGAAGTAAAACCAAAACAATTTCACAGCACAGCCCAATACATTTAAATTAAAATACTAACAACAGTGAAAAGAAACACTGATAAAAGTATTTCTGCAGGCAGCAATACATAAGCAGCGTGTTCCGGTATCAGTGAAGACTTTAAAAATTACTTTTTTGCCAGTTAGTTGCAGTGGTTGGAAACGACCACAAACGCTGGTTTGCCAAAGAAGTGATTTCAGGAATCACACAGCTTAGCCTATAATTAAAAAGCATTCTATGGGAAATAGGTTATTACCAGTATTTAGCAGCTAATTTGTTAGTTAATGCCTTAACAAAGCTCTTCTTTGATTGCAGCGGAGGGGGGAACAACTTCAAGAGGATTATTTGCTATTAAGACTTGTACTCAATTATTGAGAATGCTGATGTGCTCCTGCAATTACAATTACATAGCAGTCACCAGGAAAGCTAGATGGATTCAGCTTGTGCTGCAGCCAGCAATTCCCACATGCAGGGCAGAAGTCTGGCCTCTGAATTTTAATGATAATTTGCAGAGTGCCCTCACAAATTTGTGTATTTGCTAGTTAATAGAAAAGTGCAAGCTGAATGTTCTTTGATGCCAATCACATATTTTATTTATTATCACTCACATCAATGTAGGGATTTTTTACCCTATATTCTTTAATTCCATTTCTGAAGGAGCAGTCACATAACTGCTGGAGTCTCTATATAACATTTTTCATCCAGATAATATACTAATTCATTTTTCCTTCTGACAAAAGTGATAACACAGAAGATAGTTTCTGTCAAGTTCTGTGAATACCATATTTAAGTCACATTACTGGAGAGAAACTTAACGGTAACCTACAAATATATTCCAGGTACCAACAAGTTATAATCGACTCAAAGCTACCATCACTTGCTAGTACCTCCTATCATAGTTACTATCCTGCTGATCAGGGCAAGGAATTAAACACCTCACTAACCCCAGACTTAACTTCAGTCACAGGAAACGTAACCAACAAACTTCCAGGTAACAAGACAGAGGGGAAAAAAAAAAAAAAAAACTTGCCCATATTTTATTAATTGCTTTTCCTGCCAATAGTACCTCTTCAGATTCTTACCATATTTCAACTGCAAAGACTTTCCTATAGCAAAAGCTGGGAATAAAAATATCTTCAACAATATAATTGAACCTGAGGCATACTTCCTATGTAAAGGTTGGTTTGGGGAGCTGTAGCCCAGCTGACACAGAACCTCAGGAAGCTTTCAGCTGCAAAGCAAAGTGGCCCATTAATCATATTTATCAAGACTGTCTACCCTGGCTTTCATGCAGTTAGGGGAAATGTGCTGTTCTACTTCAGCAACAAGGAGCAAGGCTAAAACAAACTGACCTAACCGCATGGGTCATTTCCAGAAATAGAAAGTATACTAGCAGCACAGCTGTACAGGCCAGAAGGCAAAATGCTGGGTGGGTAGGAGAAAAAGGGGAAAAAAAACATCCACCCAAAACTTGTGAGGTATGTAGCCAGTGGCAAAATTATACTGGGCCAAATTTTGCTTTAACTGCCATTCGGTACATTAAAATCAGCAAGACAAGATTCAGGTAAGTGCCTTATGGTCTTGTATTTCACGACACTCCAAAAAGGTTTTATTACACTTCAGGATTTCATATCAGCAAAAGCAAGAAAGGAACAGATAACCTCCCACTGAGGTACGAGCATTTTTTTTATTCTGATACACATGGATTCTTCTTTATTTGCTCTTCTCTTTTACATTAAGAGACTGCACAATGTCAAATGCAAACACATAATACAATGTACTAGCTGTTCTTCCATGGGAAAGCAGGGGTAGTACCCTGGCTTACATTTCTCTCTTTTTGGGGGGTTTGTTCTGTCTGAAAGAGCATCGAGATGGCTCAGTTTACTCGTGACAGAACTTCATCCACGTCACATATTGTGCCTCACTAGCAGCTTTTAACTGGGCAAGATTCAAGCCTGGGATAGCCAGATCTGGCAGACAGACTCAAGCATTGCTGTATCTGCAGTATGATGCCAAAATGTTCAGGCCAAGCTCTACTTTATTGTAGCTAGACCTGCTGGCTTTGCAAAGCAGGAACACAATTTTCACATATTCAACCAGCATAAAAAGAAAATTTGCAGAGCTTACACTTTATTGACTTCTATAAAATTAACAGAAAAATAAAAAAGTGAGATAAGAGCCTGGTTTAATAACACTATTTCCATCTGCAGTATACACACCAGGCCTGCTTTGCCTACATTTCTATAAAAATAATGAAAATCACATTACCACCCGTCTCTCCTGTACCATCCCCCACATACATTTCCAATTATGTACAAAGTGACAAGGGATTCTCAAATTAAGGTGCACACCACATGGGGATTATCCCAAAGATTATATTATTCTTGTATTTTTCTTAAAAACAGATAAGCTAAAGAAATGAAGAATCTTGGCAAAAAACTGATGCTAAAATAAAATTTAAAATAGCTTACTATATAACTTGTGAAGTGTCAGTATGGACACTTCATGATCATACAACCTCCTTTCTCTTCTTTATGATCACGTAAGCATTATTCCACTGGGCAAGGATACACAGGGAATGCTACAGACCTAGTCAAAGTTAAAAAATAAGAATCCACAAAATCATTCCCAAACTAAATCACACTCCATTTACTCACACAAGTTAGTCCCAGGAAATTCAATGGGACTAGTCCCCAGAGTCAAATAAAATTAATAACATTTCAAATTTTATGTTTCCTTTGCAACTGGGTTGAGAGGCAGGATTAAAGAAAAGATCCACGGGTCACCCTAAGATTAGATCCCTCGCGATAGGCATTTCCTTGGGCTGGTATTGCAGCAAGCGCAGGCATTGTGTGCCCTCTAGCGTATGACAGCTTGGAGCACTGAAGACAATATGACCATAGCAAGGAAGAAACAGAAGAAAGGTCACTGTGCTCCAATTTTTTTATTTTTTTGAGTTCCCATGCCCCAAATTAACTTCTTTTCCCTTAACCGGCTGAAATGTTTACTATAAGGATTGATTGCTAGTGCAATCCCAAGATTCCCCTTCAAACAAGCCAAGAAAGTTCTTTCATCTATTCCATCTGCTAAAACTAGCCAAGTCCGCCCCTTAAAATATTCTGAAGCTAGGTATGACTTTAAGTATTGTCTTTTTTGGGAGTCATTTCTCCTACACTCAAAACACTGGAATCAATTCCTATTTCCTGCAAGATAATAGTAAGATAGTCTTTCAAAAAAAATTGAAGCATGATCTGTATTAAGCACTTGGAAGAACTGTTCTTGTAGCAAGCTCTCACGAGTGCCTCTCTAGCCATACTCCCCAACATTATCATAACTGTGATAAATTACATAAGCTCTCTGCCACAGATCTGGTTTCTTTTTCACACCTTCACCATAACCTTTGGGTTACAGATTCAACTTTTCAGTTTCATATTTCTCAGTAGATGCCTAATATTTATATATAAACATTAGATGTAATGTAAACAAGTAACAAAGCAAGCATTATATACATTATTTGTCTGTGTGTATATATATATACACACACAAATACATATATATAAAAACCTAGTGACTTGTCAGGGTTGGGTGGATTTATGGTCAAAGGAAGGTATGGTTTCAGCAGCAGCAGTATAGATTAGAAACAGTTTCCTCTCTTCTACATGCTTTAGCTACATCCCTCCAAATCTGCGGTCATACCTACAGATGAAAGGTCACAGTCACTACTGTCTTCAAAAATCTGCACAAATGGTAATTCAAGCACTAAGGCTCCCACCAAAACCAGCACCACTGACAGGCATGTTATTATGCAGACCTGTATTTTCATATTGAGGGTATGGATGACAGATTCTTACAATCAGTGCTGGGGTGATTTAAGAGGAGATTTTCCCCAGCTGCCTGCCTCACCCCACTGCCAGAGGTTCCTTACCCTGTACCAGAAGCAGAAGAAGCTAGTATACTGTCAGGCCGTCCTTTGAACCCCAGCTTCAAAGCTCACTGCCTTCCTGCTACTTTAAGCTGCAGGGGTGCTAACCCCACAAGAGAAAGGAGGGGACTCTCCCAAGCAAATCACTAGAGCTCACGTGTCAATGCCCTCAGACCTCCCTCTTGCTGAACTATTTCAACAAGCTACAGAATATGAAAACATAGTCTTTCCGAAAACATCATCTTTCTGATAAAACAGGCAGCAAGATGACAGCCAGCACTCAGTTAGTGGCTGGAGAGTCCCAAGTGCTAAAGGCTCCCGGTCACTGCCAAGCTGAAGGGCAAGCAGAAAGCAGACAGCCTGGGCTCCTAGTCCCCCGCCAGCCCTGCTCCCCAGAACCCCCACTATGCCCTCAGGTCCTGAAGTGCATCTCTTGACCAGAGCAGACACTGGGGTCTTTGTGGTAAAGCAGAAGTACTGGTTGAGATAACATCAGCCAAGGAATTTTGGGAAAAAATCTTTTGATCTTGGATGGGTGATTCTTTTAAATGTGCTTCTGGTTTTTAGCAGATGTAGAGAAACTAGGTAATAGCAGCCCAAGTATGAAAACCAGATAATTGCTATTAATACTGACAGCAGCGTGATTCTGCCGGTAGAAGTCTTCCACTGTAAAAATCATGTTTTGGTCTCCTTCAGGCAAGAATTTCATCCTTGACAGACAGTCCTGTACTTTTAGAAAATTGCTAAATTGCTTGTTGTTCCAGACCGATCACACACGTTTACAGGACTAGTTGCTTCAGAGAGTCCAAGACCCTTGACAAGGTGTTACTAAAAACAATACCATCTTTTACATGCACATACATCCATATGTCTCTTTGTACAGGTTTTATATAAACAGATACACCACATGGCACGTATCTTTTCAGGGTTAGAGGATTACCCACTTCAGCACAGACATACAGAAATTGCTTCATCCACAAACAAAACATGGTCTTCACCAGCTACAGCCTGGCAACCCTTCAGCCATCGGCAGGATTACTCTACAGCTTAGTAAAACAGGAAATCTTGTCTCCCACCAAGAACTACAAAAAGAATTTAAACAGAGAAAATACAGTTGCCCATAGTAGAATGTAGTTGTGGAATTAAAACTAAAAGCCACCACTCAGCCAAGAATTCCACAAATTTGTTTGATTCTGTTTTGCTTTTAAACAGTCACAAGTGTTAACGCCAGCCAAATTTCACAAAGTAGGCACAACTGTCTAATCCCATTAGACATGTAGTGGCTTCTCCTGACTTTAGTCATGCTATCAGGCTACAATGAGTGAAGATTCAAAGTTACTCCATGAACTCCAATATCCTTAGCTTGCCCTGGAAAGTTTTAAAGATGTTACTCATCCAATAACACTTAAATAGCTTTTTTTTTTTTTTTTCAATACTCCTTATAATCACTTTTATTTGGTACTTCTACTATTTTAAGCCTCTCTCATCCTTTGAAATGAGGACTCTATCTCTTGGTACCTGTCCTCCTTCTTGTTAGTCCTACCCTCTCATCAGGGAAAGGGATACTTTTTGTGTGTTCTCCTTCATGAGGGATTTGCAACCACTTCCCGATCCTTCGTCAAAGGTAATTTTATTTAGGTGGGGAAACAGAATGGGGAAATTCACGTTCTCCACTGCAGATAGCATGTGGAGTGTGCTGTTCAAACCACTGTGAAACATAAAAAAAATCAAAAGCAACCAATGTAAAGAATACAGTTCTTAGGTTATTTAAAATTTAAAAAAAAAAAACAACAACAACAACAAACCACACCATCAAAGAAACAAAAGTATCACAGCAGGAAGAAAACCCGAACAAAGTTAGGCATTTTCTTTTTCCAAACTTGTTCTTGCCCACAGTGTTGCTACTTACCCACAAAACACATTCCTACACCATGAATGCTGCAGAAAACATCACTTGCAAAAATGCTTTCGTAAGCTGCTTACAGAATATATGGAAATAGTATCCCTATTTCAAGCATGTGGTAGAATATGCTTCCTGCAAGACTCTGCTTGCATACACATTCATTTGGAAAGAATCTGCATTATCAAATCACATAGGCCACTTTTAGTGCACATAGTTTTCAAAGTGTTTTTTCCTGTTCAAAGACCCTAGATGCAAGGCTGTAATTTTCAAAATACAGAAACACTCTGCATATATGAAATTCTTTTCATCTGAAGATATCCGCTGATGTCAGACAGGTGCGATACTCGTATGCTCCATTGGTAAACTGCAAATTGATGGCAGCAGGGATGGCTGCACTCTGCTTCTAAGCAGTATATATGGATATTGCACCTAGCCTGAGAAAGAGAGTACGTTCAACCAGAAAATCTGAGATCATTGCACATGTTTGATTAAATAAAAAAAAAAAAAAAAAAAAAAAAAGACACCCACCCACCCCCCAGCTTCAACAAGGAATTTGCTTTAGGTCTCTCTCCACCCTGGCCAGTTTATTTGCCGTTCAGGCATGTCACAAAACCTATTTCCCACAACTGGTAAATTGGAAAAAACAGGATTATTTTGGGGTCTGTAAAAGTCATTTATAAGTGCTTTTTGAGATCTCCATTTTCATTTCCAAGTACTATTCCAGCGTTTGCAGGGAGAAGGTAATGAGCATAACCTGCAACAGCGAAGGACAGTTATTCCTTTTGTCCATTCATCAGTGTCGCAGGTCATAAGCCAAGATGTGCCTGAGCCCTTATGCCAGATCATGGACTTGTCTCCTGCGCTTACCCCACAAGAATTACCTTTAACCCTTATACACCTTTCAAAATGAAAATTCCTTGAATATAGGTATCTAGAAGGATACAAGTGTACAAGTGATACAAGAACTGATACAACTCCAGTGACAGGCTTTCCAAGACAGAGTAGTGTTAAGGGGAGGGAGAGGAAGCAGGGACTTATTTTTCCAACTTTCCTCCCATTAATCATGTCACATAACTTCTGCACAATTTTCCACATGGCAGGGACTAGCTAGTTAATCCATTTTACAGTTCCTGTCCCTTTCATGAGACTGCTGTTGTTCTATATGGAAACACCCCAGCAAAAGAAACGCTGGTTGCTCAGTAGAAGTCAGAATCCCAGTGTTACGGATCCTGCCTGGCAAATTCCTGGTTAAACCTGACCTATCTAGAATCACAAAATAAAATAAAGCCAGCTCAGTTTTCCAGAAGGTAACAAAAGACAGATACTGCACATATTTCATTAAGGACGGTATTTATTTTTCCAAATATTGTATTAAGATAGTGTCCTGTTTGCCTATTCTATCGACATCTGCTCTGTAATACACAATGATAGAAGATCAAAGTTTTAACTGTGCTAGTAAAAGAATGTATTAATAACATTCCTTTTGTCCTGCAGCAACAGAGATAAACTTAAAAAACAAAACAAAAAAACCAACAAAAACCTCTAACAGCTACGAGAACAGGATATTTATATAAAGATGTCCTAACAAAAGAAAAGCATGCAAAACTACCTCTAGCGGATAAACAAACTACAGTCCTTGTTTGCAGACTGTTCCCTATCCAGTTCAGCCCTCAGTCAACAGGGGCAACATATCTCAGCTGGGTTTCACATTTTTATACAAACCCTTCTCAGCATCCTTTGTTCCCTGACCCTTTAAATTTAGGAAAAGGCAGCAGGTGTGCCTTTAAGGCCCATTTTGCTGCTAGTTGCTTTAGATTCCCTCTCCTAGGTAGTGAGTCTTTTAAGAAGGGTTTTTTTGTTGGTCTTTTTTCTGCTAACTCCTTCATCTGCACAGGCTGCACTGTGAATCCTCCATATCCCTTTTGATACACGTCGTAACAGGACACTAGTTCTGCTGCACACATACAACAAACAGTACCTCCTCCCCAGGAGACATATTACTTTTTTGGCTTTCTGAGACTGGGAAGAGCCTGAATTTGTTGCCTGTTCGTCACACTGCTGCCACTCATTAATGCAACAGCATACTTTGAACTAGCTGTTTTCCTCCTCCCCAAAATGAATATAGCACGGAGTGCTCTCTCCCTCCCAAGACAGCAGTAGCTGCGTTTAGCCACTATAGGCCTCCAACTTGCATACACTGAAGGGAAAAAAACAAACAAGAAAACCCCAAACCAACCCACAACTGTACTAACTTAAAAAAACGAGGACTTCCAAAAGTGATGACTAGGCTGTCTCACTGACAGTAAGATCGACAGCATGCTGTACAAGAGTGGGTTCAGATTTATCAGTAGTTTTCTTTCAACTTCAGAGCTCTGAGGTGAGTTCTGAAACAACACTGTCAAGTAAAGCATCATTACCACCTCTACCTGAATGGAGGCCACCACAAGCAGAGTGCCCAAATTCTCTCAGAGAAGTCTACGAAGCAACACAGAGGACAAGCTTACTCAGGGCTACCTGCACAGCAAAGACTGACGTTTGAAAGCAATTCTTGCTCTCCTTTCAAGACATCTGTGAATTATAAAGAGCCAGTCGTCTTCCATCCCCTTTGTCTTTAAGGAAGAGTTTAATATTAATTTTAGCTCCTTCTGAATCTCCTTCTGGGCTAGGGCCCAGTCCATCTGCAGTATTTTAAAAAGTGACAAATTAGATTAAGAACACACAGAACACCCACTCAGGACTCACTCAGTTCTTCCAAACTACAATAACTCACAACAGAAGGGATGCTACAGTTAACCATGGCACTGCTTGTGCAAGGCTGCAACCTGCACACAGACACGCAGAGGGTGAAGTAAGTCATTGTACAGCGAGTTACTGTACACAGGGAAACTGGAAAAGGCACTTCCTTTTCTTTTGTGTTGTCCTCTCATTCATAATAACATCCTTTAAGACATCTGCTAGAGCCCTGTAACATTAATGGAAATGGAAAAGCTCCAACAAGAACTCAGGGGTTTCTCTCTTTTTCCCATGAACTGAACATTATGGAATTTTAACAGATGTTCTACTTGGTCATAGTTAATAAAATGAATTATGCAGGAATTAAAAATCTGTCTCCATTTGCTTACATAAGATCTCAGCAGCAGAACTACATGCCCATTAAGAAATTCTAGATGATTTTAAGTGGATTTATAGTCTGCTCCTGTCTTGTCATAAGATGGCTGAAGATTTTACAGATCAACTTGTCTCTGTTGCAGAAAACTTGAATAAATTTACCTGTTCATTGACTGGTCTTAGTAGCACGATCCAGTTTCCACACCAAGGCACACTGCTACACTACCACCATAGGAAAAGACAATTCTCACTTGGATTTGCTTTGGAAATGACATCATGGGAATTCCACATCATTTCACAGCCTCCGATTTCTGCCATTTATTCAAAGTCTCATTCAGCAACCTAATACCCATATGCCACTTTGTGCTTTATGACAAAAGCCTTCCTCTTGGAGCACGGATGTCTCTTTCAGACTACTACTGCCAACAGAATGATGCACTGTACCTCGCTTCCCTTTCGATTTTAGGATTAGTTCAGTGTAACCACATCAAAGGAAGATGAAAAGAGCAAAATGTAACGGAGACGGGAGAGAAGAGGCACCAAAAAGGAGGCAGGTGAAAGTCACAGCCAAAACTTCCAAGCATTGAGGTTCACTCAAAGTTATTTCCAAAAGCATTACTTATTTAGCCATCGTGTTTCTCTTCTAATATCCACCTGTACAAAAAGTATTCTGAT
This sequence comes from Sagittarius serpentarius, assembly GCA_034782735.1. Lineage (NCBI taxonomy): Eukaryota > Metazoa > Chordata > Aves > Accipitriformes > Sagittariidae > Sagittarius > Sagittarius serpentarius. The sequence goes on along the minus strand of JAVKLA010000036.1, from coordinate 17,351,268 downwards.
TAGAAGATAAAGGGGGTAAGTGAAAGAGTGAGAATCAAAAATGAAGAACGAAACAACTACTTTGCACCAGAACAGAAGCAGCACAGCAGCTGCAGATTACATGGAGCAGAGTAAGGCTGTCTTGAAAAGACCTACTATGCTATAGTAAAAAGATGAGGTTTTAACATTACACTCCCTTTATAAACAGACTCCTTTTCACTTAAGTCCAAGCAATTGGCAAGCAGATCTCTGTCCAGGCACTGAAATCTGCTTTATGTAATATGCAAAAATTTATCCCAACGCAACAACTAAAATTAACCTTCCTTAAATTCTGGCTCAAGAATTTTGCCAATGCAAGAATATCATCATCTGAAAAGCATCAGTAATTCCCTGCCTCTTCCAATTATTTTTTTTTTTTTATGAAAAATCATGCATTGAAGCTCCTCTATCCAAAAATCCCACTCCACTGTAACTAAACAATGGGTTTTGTGTAAGTAAAGAACCAAAGCATGTAAACAAACTTTTTAAGTATAAAAGTCAGCTGGAATTAAATATCAGTCTATATATGCTATGCAGCTACTTGGAAGTGTCCAATAATGAATATAGATTTTTATCTGAAAATAAAGATTTTTCCCTAAAGAAAGAAGTGTACTTAAAGAGAAGGGAAAACACCAAGATTAAATGTCAGGCTTACAACAGTTCCAGCTGAAGGTTCAATATGCTGTTCTTACTTGAGTGGACATTGCTTCACAATACTGAGAGTCAGAAAAATGCAACAGTCTTAACAGTGTTAAATTCAAAGATTCTTTTTTTTTTTTTTAACCATCACCTATGATTTGTTTCATTTTGAAAAGAAAGCACATTTCATTTGGTAATCATTTATTTCTCATTCTATTGGACAGATTCTCCCAAAAAGCAATACTTCAACTGAAATCAGTTCTGAAGGATCTTTTATGAATATACATAATGGAGAGGACCCCCATTAAATTTCCAACAAAGTGCTGCCATTTTGAGTAAACAAAGTTATCTCAGCAGGGTCACACACTATGCCATGAATATGGTCTGCAAATTAATTACCACCCTGACATATGTCAAAACAAATTTTAAGGAGAATAGCACCCAGTAATAACCATGTGTTTTATCTACCTGTTAGTATGCAAAATCTGTATTCAATGGGATCTAAATTTATTCATTTATTCACAACCCCTCAGAGAAATCAAAATGATTCGTTGGCCTTTTTTGCCTGTCTCCAAATGAAATCTGAGTGAATAACATGTGTTTAGTGAGCCAGAAAATAAGTACAGGACAAAGCTATGGTGGGGATACATTTCAGAAAAGCAGGTGTCATCTCTGCACAAATAACTAATTTTTTTTAAAAACTCAAAACTGCTAAAATAGACTGCAGTGCATTATCATTTATCAGCACTTTAAGGTACACTAAATTTGGTATTTCTTATTTTAGGTAATACCCATCTTTATTCCATAATTGTAACAAGACCTGGCTGACATAACTGTCCTAAAAAGAGTTTTCAGCATGAAGAAAGGCTTTAAAAGCAGAGCTATTGAATGAAGGCTTAAAAAGACTCTGCAACTGGCTTTATTATCAATGGCAACACAGCCAACAGATCCGATCCTGTGTCTAAAAAACAAAAGCAGCGAAGATCCAAACCTAGTTTACTCAGCTGAATTATAAGGAGAGGACAAACCCACACATATCATCACATTGAACTCAGCAAGTGAAGAACCCTTCCTGGACAACAGCTGTTACATTTTCATAGGAATCAAGCCTCATCTCTTATTTGAGGTACTCATGGTGCAACTTCTGCTTTGTCAAAAGATGACCTCCTGGGATCTGATTCTGAAACAGTTTTAGACTGGGAGTATGTTCTTCTACTTCTTTTATAATCTGCCTTCAGTTCACACAGCGTATCAAACACTTCCATGACACTAATCCTATAATTCACAGTACGTTTATGAAGAGACTTTAGTTTAGGAACTATTTTCTGCCAAGCAGGCCAAAATATTTTTAGCTCCAGTTTTTTTTTCCAACAGTGAAGTACTTCTGATTTAGAGTTGAGTAATGCCATATCATGTCTACAGACTGGATGACTAAATGCATTTCTTTCACACATTAAAAAAAGAGAACACAATCCTCCCTATATACAGATGACAGATAATCTCTTGGCATCTGCTGACAAATATATTTAAAGAAAGCCTAAATCTGTCTGTGCCAAACTTGGCCTGATGCTACCAGTTCACCATTGTCGGCATACATACTTCACATGATGCAATCACAAGACCTGAGGAAGTTTCCAGGACTTTATTTTATGGTTTTCATCATGTTAACTTACAAATTTCCATCCTTTTACAATTTAGGAGCAACAGAACTGAAAGACAGGATGGTAGATGACTTCTTGCATGTATCACAGGTTCTCTTAGTGCAAATTATCAGTATTCTATTTAAATTACAGACTAGTAACTTACCTAGAATGAAATATTCTAGGATTTAGAGAGTATATTTAGAGCAACTGATCTCAATTGTACTACTATCTCTTGTTAGAAAACAAAGTGAGGCAAAGGAATCAATTTTTTAAAAAAAGTGAAGGAAAGACAAGTGGTTTACCTCTCTCAATACTGTGCTTTTATAACCCCGATAAAGTCCTTGAATACCCTGTAAACCAACAAAAGAAGGCATCAGCTATAGGGAAATAGTTTGCCAAAGACCACAATTTATCGGTGATTACGAGACAAGCATTACAGCCTTACTGAGTGTCAGACCTGAACTTCTTGCAAATTGACTGTATTGATTATAACATTGTATACTGTATTCCATTATTTATAATGCTAGAGGGTTTTGTGTTCATTTCAAAGATCATTTAACCACTGTTCAGAATAATCAGTTCTAGAGAAGAAAATATACATAATAGTTAAAATTAAAAGGGCAGGGCGGCACAGAAACACATTACTTCAAAATCTACTTGCCCAGTATTTTGGTCTAGAAGTATCCACTATCCCATAAATATTTTGAAACTACTACTCTTCTGTTTAAATAGCCCATGCAAAATGAACCCACAGGATGACAGCTTCCTATGTCCACCTTCTTAGCCTTGATTCAGAGCTTTTATCAAGACAAATACTTTGTATTTTTAACCAGCTGATAAAATTCAAAACAATTAAAATTTTATTTTATAAGTGTATATAAAAGAACGTTTAATATCTTATAGGACAGTTTATTCCAGTGTTTGTCAAGTCTCACGGTTCTCTGGCCAGCTATAAAGAAGGGGAAAAACATACAGTTTTGAGAATACCAGGTCTTAGAGCAGAATGACCAAGTCACAGAAAGAAGTGCCAATGACCCTCTTGTGAAGGGTTATCACAATAGTTTTTATCTACAAGCAAATAAAAATCAAGTGGATCATTTAAAAGTCTTATTTAGGTCTTATTTTTCCTGGCTTTTACACACACAAATGTGTATAATATTTTTCCCCACCGTGTTTTCAGGAGACCCTTTTCTCTTATGGAATACAACTTGAAAAATGCCCCTTGTGAGACTCAGTAAAAACAGGTTTTTACAGGAAGGAACAGTATAACTACTAAAAAGATGACACAAGACCTTATTTTTCAAAAGTTACCAATACTGGATGAGAACTCATTTCCAGAGCTCCTACGAGCCTCTCTGAAATTGCACGTTTAAGACATCCCTTCCAAAGCCTGCTTCAAAAACTGAAAACCATTCAGCAAACTAGATACAGAGACTCGATGTTCTGTTGTCCCAGACAAGGACTGGTTGCATAAATGCAAGCAGAGCTTTGGAAACTGGAAAGCTAAATCCTTTTTTTAAATGTAGATACCCCATATGAAAAGAGGAGGAAAAAGAGCTGTTTAGAGAGTGCATGTAAGTGCATGCACATGGGGGAGGTGGGGGCTTGGTTTCCTTAAACATAACATGCCAATCGCTTTTAACAGCAGAAAAATAGATGGGAAAATGCTGGGAGAACACAGAACTGGAATAAAGTTGTAGGAATGCTTCTGGACATGTATGGCACTGAGTGGGAAGAATGAAGCAACTTCTTTGAAATTCTGCTCTTAACTCACCTCATGATACAAGGTGTGGGAGAGAATCCGGAGGGTACTTGAGGAAGGAGAAACCTGGGCCCTTTGCTTGACAACCTCAGATGGAACCCGTATGAGGCACGCAACCTGCAAAAGAACCGTACGTTCAGAAAGTAATTCCTTTTGCTGCCTTACTCTTCATAGAGCAGACATGTTTGGAGATCGTCCCAAATACAGAAACCTGAGAAATGAGGAAATAATTGTTGTAATCATAGGAGCTGAACTTAAAAGCTGTTTATGAGCAGCTTATGTATTTGCTCTTATAGAGCTATGTACTTTCTGAACACAAAATTATGCTAACAGAAAAAATGGAAGTACCCTTGAAATTTTTAACTTCCAAACCAGAAGTAGATTTGGGTGGGGAAAATCACCAATGAAACCAAAAATATGAAGCCCTCCTGTCTTTCGGCAGCCACAGGAATTTTTCTCCCTACTTTCACATATCTAAACTGGAGATCCAGGACTCAAAGAACAACAAATTTCTTTCCTAGGTAGTTCCTTCATGCCCTCTAGTGACTGACAGCAAGAGACACTCCGGTTAGCTTTAGACACACATAATATATTAAAGGTTTACCTTAAAACACACGCTGGATTTCATTCAAGGTGAAGCATCAGATTGATTCTTTCCTACACAATGAATTTACTAGGCAAGAAAAGCCCCTGCAGCTGGATATAATAATGTGGATGCCGCCACAAAGCTCCAGCTTTACTGAAAAAGCCAGACCTATTTTTCACCTGCCACTTCAACTTCAGGTAGGAGTTAAGCTTGTATGCACCAAATTTTGAGGAATGAGGATCCTGAAGTGTCAGTGTTACAAGCCTCTCATCTCTCTAGAAAATGCCTGTTTATCAGCACTTAAAACCTTTAAGAAGAGTTTGTCTTCTGTTGGCCCCACAGATACTTAAAGCAGTGCTGGGACTGATGGCAAAACACTGGAGACACCATGGGCCTTTGCCAGATTTTTAGGCTTCCTTGATCCCAATCTAGGCTGGGCTGAGGAACACACTGTGGTTCCTAGACGTAAAGGTGACCACTGAGTACTTCAAGTCAAGAGCAACCTAGGTGAAAGCTGTCCATCTGAAGTGGCAAACCAAGCTGCTAACTCAGAAACCCAAACATGCCAAAGAAAGTCCAGGAATTCACTGCCAACTTGCACAGAGACAGTGACTTGAGTGGTTATTAGCGGGTAACACAGTACAAGGTTTAAGTTCCATTTTCACAAAGAGACCAAGAAAAATTCTGTTACCCTGTTACATTCCTACAAGTTTACCAGACAACAATATCCAAAAGTCATTACAAACAGATCTAACTCCATGTGCTCTTCAATTCTCAGGGTCAAAAATAACAAGTGACCCCAATCTGTCAAGAAAATAAGAACTGTCAAGTTTTTTGATAGTTCAGCATAAATATTTATAGAACTTCATGCTTCATAACACTCCATGTCCTTATATTAGCTTTTTATTCCTTAAAAATATGGAGGCAGGAGGAAAGCTTTAAAAAGGCTCAGATGAAAACAATCTAGTCAATCAAGACCAGACAAAGAACGCAGCATGGCTTCCTGACATCTGGGGTGCTGCAGTTTTGGCAGGAGAAGGGTGGCTACAAAGTAATGTCTCCATTTCCCCCGGACTACTTGGGGTGCATTCATTTCAAATTAACTTTGATGTTTCTCCCATTTGAATTTGCGCTTACAAGGGAGTCTGTGGCTGCACAAGAACAAAAACAGTGATTACATTGTGCTGTTATGAAAGGGAATAAAGGATCGTGTCACCCGGGCTCTGCTGTCAGATTGGCTCCATAAGGCACTTCTGGAACTAAAAAAAAGCCATGAGCTGCAACTGCCAACATCAGACTGAATGGTGACATTTTCGCTGTGCACCTGAACTTACAACGTGTTACCTTATTTGTTCCTACACATGTACCTTACTATCAATAACAATCCAAGTAGTCTTTTGATGTCAAACACTGATCTCTAAAGGGAAGTGTGCAAGATTAAGTTCACACGTATCTTATTAGCCCACAAGGTTAAAAAAAAAAAAAAAAAAAAAAGAGTAACAACCTGGGACAGATGGGTGCAAAAAAATCTCAAATCTATTACGCTCAGACCTCAGCCACTGCAACACCTTCCAGGTGACGCTGCTGAAGTTAAAAGAACACAACGCATATCTCCACAGTTTGCTTTCTTAGCTAAATATGTTCTAGCAGCACCAGTATGGTAACACTGCCCCACGAGAATTCATACTTAAATTTTCAGACATCTGAAAGCTATAAGCAAATTGCATGAGCAAGGGTGAAAGATATAATTGTGCAGCTCCTCACAGTAACTGTCCACGTATATGCTTTTACCTGCATCGACTACTAGATTAAGACATGGAAGACTGACAATAACGTGAGCTCGCACGGTGGGAGCCCATTCACCTCCCTAATCACCAAGATCCCAGGAAGAAATTGCTTTTTAATCTCTTGGCTGTTCACATAGATGTAGCCTGTTGCTTGCCACAGAAGAGCACAATACAGTCTGCCAAACTTCAGGCCGTTTCTCATGCATTCTGCCAGTTTTGGGGATGACCCTGTGACAAATTAGCTCTGTCAAACATCTGCATAGCCAGCCACGGAAAGGGTAGAGCAGTGGGCCCTCAGCTACCTCAGCTGACTTCAAGGCATCAGACCACAGTACCCTGTTGATAGGGGCCACGCTCATTCTTCCAAGCAAGCTCTGGAGCCAGGAGTTATTCCCATCTTTTGATGGGAAGAGAAAAACAGAATCAAGATCCTACGGACCAAGTTCAGGGGAAAAAATGGGTGCTGCCCTATAACCTTGCTCCTTATTTACCAGGTCAGGTAATACAATTCTCCAGTTTTCAGATTCTCCCTCCCATGTCAATGCACATGTATACATACCATAAGGGCAGGAAGACAATAACATTGAAACAAAAGACTCAAGGATTTTTAGATTTAAGCTTTAACAAAACCCAATTTTACAGCTACAAGCAAAACTATTATTAGTTTACAGAGCAGGTATGCAGAAATAACAATATTAGTATCTATTATCTTTCTAGCCTTTTAATACTATAACCACTTCTGAACAAAAGAATACTGAATCTCAAAATCCTTGTCTTAAATCATTACTGGAGTCACCCTTTGACCTGGTAATTAGACACATACCTAAGTGCATTTTTAATTTACTGACTTGCATTAGCCAGTTAGGGACAAAAGCTAAAAATAGATAAATGTTAACAACATAGTTATATGTATTGCTAAGACAGTGTATCTCCCAATTAACTGAAGGTAATTTTTTTCCCCCGCCAGCTCATGGAAAAGTGTTTTAACTTTTGGATACTCTTTGCATGCATCAATGCTGCCATCTCCTGGTCGGATTCATGTTGGAACCAAACCTCCCTGGTTGTTCTGACCGATGTCTTGACTGGTCGCGAAGAATGACCAATGCAATTAAAGTCTCAAAAGTGCCTTGAAGTCAACACAAAGTGTCTTTATACATACCCATTTAAATAGTTTGTTTCCGTAGATCTGAAACTTGTTCCTATGTGCCTGTAGCTAACAGAAAATAAGGTCTACTGCAAACAGCACAAGGAGCCTGCACAAATCCTTTTGCATGGGCTCACCTAAGTTTATTGGAAACACCTTATCTTAAAGCACTAGCTTCTGCATAGGGGCCAGTCCTACTTAAAGCTGGAGCAGCTGTTTGGAATTAGGCAGTACTCATCCAATTCATCAGCACACGGCTACCGAACATTTTTCTCTAGACAATAACACAAGACAATAAAAAAGAACAAAGAGGGGATAGCCCTGCTTACAAGGGGGTTTGGTGCAAGTATGTCATCCAGGCCTTGATGATTCAATAGCCAGTGAACTGCGAAAGCTGCAAGATATACACAGCTCATTGCTCATTCAGGGGAACCAGCAGCAAATACTGCCTACTGTGAAAATGGCTGAAGTAAACTCCCAACCAAAAGGAAATTTTTATTGTTTTTTTAAAATGATTTTGTGGTTAACAGGACAAAGAATCTGAAGTAGCTGGTTGAACTAGAAAGAACCCATTGCATTGCCACTGCAAATTCTGGAGTAAGCACGCACCTGCAAACCACCATGACACCACTTCTAGTTCACTAGCAGGTCCTTTGCTCCTCTATCCAGTATGTTCCATTCTTTAGGCAAAACCAAATGTAAGACAGTGGCAACATCTTTAGAAAAAGAGCACAACCCCTCCTGGTCTTCAGAGCTATATTATCATCAAAATATTAACATATCCCACTTAGATTAACAGCCTTTTGCTTCCATCCTTTGTGCTCCAGGCTAACCATTTTCTACATGGCTGGTTTTCTAGGATATAGTAGAGAATCAAAGATCACATGTGCATTTGTTTTTAGGTACCTATACTACAGTTTGACCACCAACACTGCAGGCAAGATCTGTGCATGATATGTACCCAGAAACATTTTAAAGAGGACACAGCAGGTGTCACAGTTGCTATTAAGGGCTTATGCTGGGTATTTAAATGGGGTTGATGCATGGCAGGTTTTTCTCAGAACCAGGGACACAGCTGGTACAACACTATTACCAGCTTTGTACCTCCAAGGGGAGCAGCTTGAGAAAGCATTTCCTTATGCAGCCTGGCATGTACCTTGCACAGCTGATGATCTGACTCACAGTTTTAAAAGCTCCCACAACCATACAGTCTGAGCACTTCCTATCTTTAATAAGAGACAGATATTACCCATGCTCTTAAGACAGGCTACTGAAGGGCAAAGACTAAGGGCCCAGTCTGTTAAGATGCTGGCACCTGATGTGCTCCTGGCTAACGAGCTGCTCTGTTCTCGGTACTATCCTGAGTTTGGGTGAGGATCAAAACCAGATTTTTTCCACTTAGTAATTAGCCACCCATTCTGCTACTAGGCAGGAGAAGAGTAATCTGAGGACAGAGAACTGTTCTGGAATACATTAGTGGCTGGTGATTTAGGAACCTGCACTCAGTGACTCCGAGCAAATCTCTGGCTTGCATAGCTGAGCCTACTTTGAAAATTGGGTACAGAAACATGCGGTAAGCTCCAGAAAACTTTTCTGTGTTGCAGCTTTAAACCCTTTAGAACACTTCCTAAAGGATTTTAATTTTAAATTTCCCAAGCAGGAGGTTAGTTTTAATGACTTCATCTGTCTGAGTAGGCTGGGAAGCTTTAATTGATGTTCACCATATAAATATAATTTAGTACTTAACACAGAACTAAAGGAACATACCTGGGGAGTTACTCTTAGATGTCATTTGCATAAATTTATTCTTAATCAAATAAGAATCTAATTTATGACACTATACAACTTTGTATCCAGAGAGCAGAGACTTTAAACTAAACCTCACAATACTTGTGCAAGATAATCACTAACCCATTTGGGAGAAAGAGCTGCTGCACAAAAGTGACAACAAAGAGGCTATGACTTATCAAAGGACGTATGTTTAGGCTGAAGTCAATCTGGTAACAAAATCCTAATCTCTCACAAGATTCTTGAAGGTCAGAAGGATTGCCTGCTCCAACATAATGTAGAAAGAGCAAGAAAAAAGGAACAGCCCTAAAACCCTGTTCAAACAGAAGAAGCAATAAAGATGTGTTTGTTTTCTTCTTATTTGAAATGTACTCTGCATTAGCCCTTGCCATACTCCTGCAGACAAAAGCTACCTTATAGCTCGTTTGTTTTGTTGTTGGTTTTGGGGGTTGTTTTTTAAATACAAAAAAATGCTTCTTCCCAAAATAGGTTAATAAATATGACATAATCTGAGCATCTCAACTTCTATGTCAGATGCTCTCTTCTAAGTAGGAAGTTACTATTTTTAATCTGAAACATGAAAAATGTCCTTTTCCATTCCTCAGATAACTGAATGATTAAAATAACAGGCAAGTCTAAAATTAAGAGGTCTTAAATTGCACTGATTTTCTTTGGATCCTGAAAAAGGAGGGGAAATTTCCCTCTTGGTTCAAGTCAGAGGCTTTCAACAAACCTTGAATTCAGCACTGCAGCTTTCCATGCCTCTCCAAACTCTGTAAATTTATGTTTGGTTCTTCAGATCTCACTGGGATTTCCCTCTCCAACAGAAGAGAAAAAAAAAAATGAACTTTTTTGATGCAGTATTATGAGATTAGCAAAGTATTTCATCCTCCAAATAGTTGTTCCTAAACTCTGGTCACAACTGTTGGACTGGGAATGTTAGATAGCAGGGGAGGTGGGGAGCATGAGATGTATCTGTAGATGGAAGATGAACTGCCTCACCCTTTCCACAACCAGGAAAATTAACAGAATAGAGGAGAAACATGAAATACACATTTGTCATTTGGTTTCATATTTTCTTGGAACAGAGGAGCCTGAACTGCTGCAATCATAGACCCATAACAGTTCAAATTCCAATAAACCTTTATCTAAATAATTGCTGCCCTTTTGACCAAGGCAGAACAAAAAAATCTAAAGTTTCTATGGTCTGTAATTTGCTGTGTTCAAGTTGTGAACAAGTCCTTCCACACGTGCTTGTCAGCAGGCTGTTCTACCTGCTAAAGCACAACTGAAGTGGAGAATTGAAGAGTTAACACCTATTTTAATGAGAAAATTGCCTCCAGGGATGACAGAAACTGCCCAATATATGTAATGTCCACTATCAGTTTCCGATTTAAGTGCTGGCCCCAGGGAAAGTGTACATCTTCAAAATAAAAACTCAGAATATGCTAATCTTATTTTCCCCTCCCACACAGCATGGATGTGCCCTTCCAGCACAGTTAAATTCAGTCCTGTGCAAAGCTGCTGGGGTCATGAACAGGTGACTCCACTCCTAATTTAAACCCCACAGAGAGAACAAGTTTTGACTAACAGGGTCTGGATGGGAAAGTTTAGCCAATGCCAAGCTCTTTGTCCCATCTTTTCCTCCGACTTACACAATAGGGCCTTCATTAATTTAACTGCAGCTCCCCTGTATGCCGGCAGGAAACATTTCTTCAAAGAGCAATCTCACCCAGCAAGATCCCTCAGATCTCAGTTCTTCCCAGAGCTTAAAAACATACTATTTCAGAGATGAGACCATTCACAGGGACCACAAGCATTTGGAAAAACAGAACTTCTGCACAAACATTTTCAACTTCTTCCAAGTTTCCACCTTAGATGACTTCACCTGGAATCTGCAGAGCTGTTTTGCAGAGTGTTATTTCATCCTGTCGTTGTCAAACCTAAATCAGCCCCCTATTATTGCTTTCCAGAGCTCCTTTCCTGTTCCAGAGCATCATCTGTACCACCACACACTTCCTCCTTCACAATGGTCATCTTGGCTGAGCCTTTTCACCCCCGCTGCCTGAAGTCCTCTGCTGGCTCCGGGTCCATCACTTCAGTAGCCCTCTCAACATGGGCTTCGCCCCTCTCTCAGATTCCCTTCCCCACACGTGGCTCTTCAGTTGCCCAGCTACACGTCCTACAACTCTTGCTGTGGGTTCCCTGCCTACCTCTCCATCAGCCATGTCAGATACACCTTGAAAAACTTTTGTTCTCAAACAGTGGAAATCTGTGCCGAGTCCTCTTCACAGCAAGGAGAAACTGTTACCCCATTTACATCAGTTAATGGGCAAAGAACAGGGAAAGTTTGTGAAGCCAACAAGGCTGACACTAAACACTTCTTTACAGAAGTACTTCTCACTGCAGATGTTTTGAAAGTTTGTGTGCTTTGCATAACTAAATTGGTCTTTCAAAGTTTAATCAACGTAGACTTTAGTTTCCCTTTGAAAACCAAACCTAAAATTTACTGAAAGTGGCCTGCTGTTATGCATCTCTCTTTTGTACACCAGCACAAACTAAGTGTCCCACAGATTTTGAAGTTCCTCAGTACAGTCACAAGCAGTTAGTTTAAACTCGAGTGGCAAAAATCAGACAGCTGAATAGCTATAAAAAAATCTTCTATAACCTGGTTGACGCTTGAATAATAAATTACTTCCACATTTAAACATAGTAAGTCTTAAAGCCAAAGAAAACTATACCCTTAATTCACCCTACAGAATTGTCTGCATGATCCAATCTATCCCAGCAACTCTTCCACCACTGAGAGTCTGTTACACTTATTTTAAAAGGCTTAAGAAACTAATCACATCCACCAGCCAAACTGTTCTTTCAGCAAAAGTAGCATGGTACATCCCATCCAGCATAAAACTGTTTCCAAGGAGCCAAGTGGGGTCAGGCTGTGTTACAGAAGGACAAATGTTAATGAGATTCCAGGCATGAGAACACAGGCAGTATTTTCTGAAAACACATTAAGTCTCCTGTTGAAAGATGACTAGTATTTTACAATTTGCTCAGTCTCTTGGGGTTACATTGGCCCAGAACACGGAAATTTCAACTACATTGTATTTTATCAAGTATTTTCCTTTAATTGATCCCTTACTCTTTCCTACAGCCTTTTCACTTAAAGAATTATGCGCTTGTCCACATATGGAGCTATTCAGAAATAGTTATTCCTGACAAACCCTGTACAGAGCCTTACTTTGGAATAAACTTACCCTAAACCATCTCAGACATTTCCAAAGCTGACTCTGGCAGAATATGTTACAAGCCAGGAAGTCCATCAGGAAATACTTTTAAGTTAATTATTTCTCACTTACACTGTTTAACCCAAATTAGCTTCCCTCTATAGACACTCTTGAACTACAAATATTTCTACATCAGCTGAATATCAGTCCTAGGACTGAAAGAAAAGAGATGACAACCATCAAGCTTCTACTCTTTACTGCAAAGTAATATGTCCTCTAAGCCCTGAACTGAGTAGATAACACAAAGCAATCTAGGAAGGGCAGCTGATGAAGAAGAGGCAATACACGCAGTTAACATGAAGCATACAAGAGAAGATCAGTGTGGGTGGCTGGTTAGGTGTTTGACAGTTCTTGATTTGCTGTTTCAGACTTTAATTGTACGATAAATTTGTTGGCAGCATTTGTGGATTCATGCCTCCATTCATCTTATTTACAACCAATTTTCAGCTGCAGCTCTAATTTGAGTTTCCATCCGCTCTATGCTCCTTCTCCACTAGCTCTTAATGGCAGCAGTCTCACCTTCACAACCAGCTTCCAACTACTGCTCAGCTATGCTTCTGCATAGGGATTTGGCAAAAATCCTGCAGCATCTGTACTGCAGACCTGACTTCACCTAGATTAATTTATGAATATTTCAAAATCCTCCGTGATTAATTCAAAAGACCACCTACATTGCTGCACTCCTCACCATTGCTCATCTTGCCAGGGTCAGCACGTTCCCCTTCTCAATGCCTATATGCACCCAGATATGCACAGCACAAAAGACACACTCGCACCTAAAATGACAGGCATTGATCAATGAAAATAGCAAAAAAAGCTTAAAGTACTGTGGAAGAGGTCCCATCAAACTTTGACTGCTGTCAGACTTCGGACACCTCTTTGAATATTATGGTGTGCTAGCCCATACTACACTGGTTGAGAGGAGATAGGATACAGAGCAGAAAATGCAGCTTTTCATTTTTGAACATTTTGTCCATTCATTAGTTTTCTTACAAAAGGGATAGTTTAAAATTCAAAGCCATTAGCCCAAAGTCTAGACACAGTAAGTACTAAATCACTTCTTTGTTGCAGCAGACGATTGTTGATTTAGAAGCAACTCTCTCTAGAGTGTCCAACTTGCCTGTTGAACTGAAAAGCCCCATCTTCCAAGATGCAAGTTTTGGAGTTTCAAATAGCTAAAATCTTAACTCCATATCTGATGTGAGCAGCTGTTTCATCTCTGTTAGATTGGGCTCCTGCAAGCTGATCTTCTAGGGCTTACAATGCTGTAAAGCCCTCACCAATTATCCTGCTGGAGATTCTTTCATGATACTACTCTGTGGATTTGTCTGACTCATGCTTCTTCCTTTTCCTCAGAATGGGCATTAATAGCAACTTTCTTCTCTGACCTAGCCAGTTACTCTCAAGGAATTCATACCAACATGCTTTTGGAGATTTCTGTTCTTCTATTAAACTGAAACTAGCTAACTGTTTCAAAAGATAGTGCCAGGGCAGAGGGAAGAAGGGGCTGATTCATGGACAAAGACAGACAACATGAAGTTGTCTATCATGTCTAAAAATGCCTCTTTTTTTCCCCAGAAAAAAACCCTAAGCCTAAAATAATATGAATCATGCACTTTCCTTCTTTATTTGAATTAAAAGCACACTCAAAATGTCATTCTACAGAATTGTGATTTGTAAACTGTAAACTTGCTTGCATTTGGACTTGCTTCTTCAAAGAAACAAGTTAGGACTGGTAGAGAAAGCTAGCTAAATTCCCCAGGAAGGTAATTCCTGCATTAAGAACCTTTCCTATTTGACACATCTCCACAGCAGATAAAAAAAATTCCCAAGTTATTAATACTGAGGGTCAGATGCTAATCACAGATGAACCACACACTTTGCTCTTATCACAAAATTACCTTAAGTGGCAACACACTGGAATACACAAGTGAGATTGGAATTTCACCTTGAAATACCTGTCCTCACCTTGCCCCATGTAGCCATATGATTCCCTCTCCCCAGTGAAGGGACAAACTTCCAGATGTTTCAATTCAAATTGATTTAACATCCCTCCTGTAATGGGTTTACGTGGCAAGGTTTTGGTAGTGGGGGGGGGCCACAGGGGTGGC
>JAVKLA010000036.1:17249578-17335428 GCA_034782735.1 Sagittarius serpentarius | reverse complement strand
CCCTGCTCCCACAGGCGAGGTGCCAGGACCCAGAGCTGTTGCTGGCCCTCATCTTCCATTGGCAGCCCTTTTGTGGCAACAAAAACACAACAAAAAAAAAAAAAAAAAAAAAGACGTCACCAAAAATAGCCAATCAAAAATAAAAGGTCAGAAAGAAAAGAATTAACATGGTATTTACAAGCAACAGCCCAAAACTTTCACTAAATATCTTGCAAAGCTCAGATCGTAACCATAACAATATCTAAATATTAGACAGAAAAAGCTGGTGTCAGCTAGCTGCTCTAGAATGTGATCCAAACAATTTTATTCTCACCTCCACGGAAAAGCCAGCAGGATGTAAAACTAACTGTGCTGAATCCAACCACTTTGGCACTCACGAAGGAAACCTCATCGGTCAAACTGGGACAATCTTAAACTTGTCCCATGAAACCATGTTTGCAGGAGGCTGGTGGGGGAGGCCCAGAGGGGGACGTCTCTTTATCAAAGCTTCTTGTAATTAATAGTATACACTGTCATATTAAACTGACATTAAAAATTCTGTACAAATCAATCTGGAGCTGTACAATTAACTCTGGATCTGCAAGACACACCTAGTTACTATTTAAAATGGGCACTAGGAGGTTAAAAATACTGCTCCTTCTCAGCGTGAGTTACACCGCCCTAGAATATTAAAAGTAAAATTTTAGAACATCTGGTTTTCCTTTCCACTCCCTATGATATCACGTTTTCCAAGCACATTTGGCAGCTCACTGTAAAGATACAGGCAGACTAAACATACAAGGCAATGTAGAGTCAAGATGAAGAATTCCAAAGCCCTGGATGCAGTTGTGTTTTCTATCTCCAAATTTCAGTTACACAAGTGGTATAATAAGGGTTTTCCCCCCCTTGGTAACTCATGTATTCTTCAACCCTCTTCTTCCTTGAAGAGATGATATACCATCTACCTGCCCTCTAGAGTTTTGGCTGTGTCTTTATAAGTAATTTTTCATGTATTATGGGATATTCAGAGTCCCTATACAGCAAGATTCAGTTATAGGAAAAAATAATTATGTTTAACAGGGTCAGATTTTGTATGTACTTTTCTTTATCTCACTCCAGGAGATGAGATTAGCCTTCTATATTCCTCCTGCCTAAAAGGGTAGGAAAAAACCCCAAAAAAACCCACCACACTACAGCCACTGCCTTTTTACTACTTGGTTTTGTGCCTCCTAGCCTGGAACTGGGAAACTGGACCAAACCAGTTCCAGGGGACTGCGTTTCCCATGCATTTACACAGACTGTAAACAATACAGAAGAGTGGCTGTTATAAAAACTAAGAGCTCCCATTTGACTGATTTCTTCCATTTATTTTAACATATCTTGATGCAACCTTTGCATTTTTTCCCCTTTACCTATTTTATTATTTTTACTGGGTCATATTTAAAACACAGATTAGTCAGCATTAACATACCTTTAAGCTTAGCACATACTCATATTTTATTGGTGCTCAAGAAGGTAGCTGACTCGTTTATGCTCACCAGTGAAGGAGCAGCAAACCTAGAAATCCAGCATCAGTTTCTTGCTCTAAATCTTAATCTCTCCATTTTGTAAAAAGACAATTTGGAAATGCAGAGATGCCTTGGGAATCCTAACATGACAAAGTCTTTGGCTTATTATTTCACATTTAAAAGCAATTTATAGCATAGTAATTATTAAAGTGTACAAAGGAGGAAAAGTACGTATAAAAAACACACTACTGACAAAATAATAGTCCCAGTGGTTATGCCCTAATTAAAACTTAATGACTAATCAATAAAACTATAATTATAACTTTCACCCTGATGCAATTTGGTATGGTTTATATATTTCTATTGATCGGCTAAGACTTTATAAGTGAGAAGATCTTGCTTTGTGCTATTTTTATTACAGGTTTGTTGTAGCAAATCTCTAAATCCCTATCTCAATTATTTTACAGCTTCGTTTTCCCATCACACCAAGACAAGAAGAAAAGCTAGCAAAAAGCAGATTCTTATTAGCTGAAAAATGGCTGTTACAACATCGCAGTTTCTACATCATAAAGTCAGATTGCCATTTCAGTGGCTATCACTACATATTTTTCTGGCCTTAGAGTAGCAAGGGCCAAGCACATGAGATAGCCCTGAGCAACTCATTTAACTATACTGCATCTCTGTTTGTCAGCCTGAAAACAAAAGCAGTAAGTGCCCGAGTTGTAAGGGTCACAAGACTAAAGACCACCTTGGAAAAAACAGGCAACAGGTTCTGTAATCATGCAAGGAGTCATCTGTAGCTAACTGTTCTTTGGCTGATGATTAAATTACCCGGTTATAGTTTTCTCACAGAATCCTCACAGGCAGAGGAAGTATACTATAAATAACCCACTCATGAAAGAAGAGACCTTTTTTTCCAGTGGATTTTATCACAGAGCACTGGCACCTCTTCATGAGCCCAACTGTCATTTTGTTTAATTCTGAAACAGCACCTGAGAAGCTTAAAACACCTCTTGGATCTGCTATTCCCTGAGATATCAAGCAAACAGGGAATTTAAGGGCTATGCATTGCCATAGTGGTAAGAACCTCTTGCTGATTTCTAACAGCCTTTAGAGAATTTCCATGGAAATAAGTTCTGTGCATTGCCTTAAGTTAGAAGTCATAAAGTGAAAGCACAGGCTCTAATCAAGATCAAAAAGAATCCACCTGAGGCAGCAACACAAATGTATCCCACCCAGCACTACATCTATCACCTATCTCCTCCTGCCTGTAACACTACCAGAGTAGTTAGTAGATGCTGCATTCACCTATCTTCATGTGCTTGGTATGTTAAATTAAGTTATCTGGCTATATCCCATTCAATCTAATCCGTATCATTTCCACAGAAGAATAAAAATTACTTGGGAATCAAAGCTGAACCCACGAAGAGCAGGGAGCTGAACGGCTTCCCACGGGAAGGAGCTAGGCTATGCGGCTATAAGAGAGAGGCACCTGGTGCTAAGCTGAAATGGCATAGATCCCTCTGCACTCCTGGTAGCTTGGGACCAACCTACAAGCAAGCTAAGCCACCACAGGGAGTATAAAAATACACAGCTACCTGTAATGGAGAGAAAGAACCCAGTGTCACAAGAGATTAAAAAACTTAGTTAATAAAAGCAGAATATGGAACCACAGACAATACATTTTTTCTGCCCAACATCAAGGGCTAAGTTTAAGTTGTGGAAGAGCCAGAAAAGCTAGTTTCATACAGCCCATTTCCCTCCCTCAGACTTGTGGAGACACAGCAATTCACACCCCATTTCATCATCACAGTGCCAGGAAACTCCCAGTGTGACAGAAGTAGGAGAAAGGAGGTGGAGAGTGCTGCCAGGAACAGCAATGGCCTGCCTACAGCCGAACACCCAGCCCCGAACTCTGCCAAGGTACCACGCCAGCTCTGCAGTTAAAAATGAGAGGAACATCTGGGGAAAGAAGGATTTTGCTGAACCTGGAATATATTTGATTCAGCTAACCCAAAGCAACCTTGCTCTTTTTGTTTGCAAATAACCTCAGAAACAGTTTTTAAAAACCACAATATTCAAGCTTCTAGGATAAAGCATCTTCAGTATTTACCTACAGACAAATCTGTGTCTGGATCAGACAGGAATGGTCATCATTTGATCACATCAAGACGCGTCCTCTTTCAACACTTGCTACAGTCTATTTGCACAGAAAGTTCCTGCTACAGGCTGTCACATACTAACTCTTGCCAGAGCTAAACTTTCAACTCTGTGGATCTACAGGTTGTCCAGTCATCCTGGCATTGCATGTTGGCAATGAAATTAATTTTATGATCTTAAACTGGAATATAAAGTCACTTTCAAATACAGCTTTGACATTTCCTTAGGACTTCAAATTTTTCCTTCTCTCAAAAAAAAAGATTTCTAAGGAGAGGTGAATATAAGCTGTGAAACAGCCTTAATATACCAGATTGGAAAGTCAGGAGGGCAAGAGGTATTTTATTACTTAAATTCAATAGGTTAATGCTATTTCGTTTGTAACTTACAATATAAAACAAACAAAAAAACCAACCACCCACACACACAAAGTCCATGCTGTTAACAGGGCAAGGGCAACCTAGGCATCAAAACAAGAGAGACTTCTCTTGTGAGCTTCCTTCATGATCATCTGAAGTGTTCAGCAGAATTTGGTCCCAATTATTCTGATTATTGTATAAACCTAGGCAAAACAAGCCATTAGTTGCAGCTGCAGAACCTGCTATAAACAAAGTAATGATTTAATGATAAGAAACACAGTAACTTTTTCAAAAAGCAGGGGGAAAGTTTTCAAAAAGCTTGTCTATAGAAACTGTTTTCATTATTCACGTTATCTTTATCCTGCAATAACCCAAACAATACACTAAACTAAGGGCTACAGCTATTGGAAACCATGTGAAAAGCTGCCACTAAAATACACAGATGTCCATCCCAAGGCAAAAAGCTTCAGTAGATTACCCATGACACTTTCCATTAAGACAGGCTTCATCAGGAAAGCATTACCTATTGTTTGGTAAGTGAAGTCACACAGCCACCAGCTGCGCTATCAGGTCACATCACTTTGTACATCCACTAGGAGAGTCTGTTTACAAATACAATAAAATATTTTGGTAATATTTGGCATTGGCTGAATGCGAATGCATGGAGGGAAGGAGAGGGAGATAATTATTAATTAGTTAATACTGGTTCTTACGCATCAAGGTGGGTGGGTTTCAATGATGGCACCTACCTACTTTACATATAACATCACTGTTTTACAGCTATTTTTAAAATAAATACCCTTTCCATGAGTACCCCACATGAAGCTGAAAGGTTGTAAAAGCCTATCTTGAACATTAACGCTGATGCACAACCACGACAGTGTGAAGGTGTATTCATGTTTTGGAACAATCCATACTTCCACTGTCTACTGACTTAGCAAGATCAGCCAGTAGGCCTACTAAGAATTGCTACTAACTCATTTATTCACTCAGAAACAATCCTTACAAATGCCAACACTTCGTTAAAAAATAAGTAATATTTTCGTAATAACTGTCACAAGTACAAAGATGGTCAACACTCAAAAAAGTAAGCTATGACTCCAAATCTGAGTTTTCGTAACTGAATGGTTTCCTCTCCTCCCACAGACACACAATACATGAACTTTCTTACCACTTCTCCAAGGGAAGCAGCCACCATGTGTGTTGCTGGAGTCAAGTAAGATGTAGAGCCATGGTGCAGCAAGGATTTCGCATTCTCATAGGTGATAAAGAATGCAGCAGCTGAAATTCAAGAATACATGCAGTCATTTAAATGTTCCTCCACCATAAAACTAGCACAAAAATACTTAAAGGTGGATTTCGTCACCTATTATTCTGCAACTGTAGTGGAAACTGGGATATTTTTGCCCCTAAACAGTATCACCACAATCTGTGGGATAATTCCTTCAGAAGTTCATGCTCCTGGCTATCACTGGCAAACTTCCCATTAATATCAAAGGTGTCAGGACTTAAGGCCATATTCAGTATTGAGATAAGGAAAGAAGTGTTAGCTAGTCATGAATGTCCAGTAGGTTTTGAAAAAATGGTGTCTTCCATATCCATAGAGAGGAAGGGTAGAGAGGAGGTCATTTGGCTGAATTGGATGCATGACCTTTATGTTTTGTTTTGGTTTTCTTCCAAAAAAACAAATCAGTTGATTAATTGAAAAGAAGAAAGAGAAAAACCCCACACAACCCAAAAATCATCAAGGTACTTGATACATGTCTGCTACCCTGCAACGTGCAAAACTGTTTCAGGAGCAGTTATTAATAACTTCTTCCTAGATATGGTCAGTTTAATATTTTGCACTTTAGCTCCATAAAAAAATTCTTCCAAGCTTCGGAAGGACTCGTAAAAGTTCTATCCAGTGAAAAAGAAACATACAAAAGTAAACCAAGCATAGCAACATGAGCTGCGTTTACTCACTGCAACAGTCAACTACAAAGGCACTTGCACCTTAAGGGTTACTCCTTCTCCTAAAGATAATTTCAGTTCTCAGTCATACGCTGGGAAGATAAAACCACAGTTCAGATTTTGAAGATGTAAATCCTGAAAAAACTGACATGTCTTGAGGGGGGAACAGATTTTAATTGTAAAGAAGGGCTATGTGAATTGCCTTCTGCTAATCAAAAGATGCTTATCACCTCAAGAGAAGATAACAGAGCAGACAAGATAAAGAACTGAATTTTTTTATATCATCTTATGAAGGACATCAAACATCTGAAGGTGTCAGTGGATTTGTCAGCAAAGTTCTCCTAACATTTACTACTGACAGCGTAGCTTGCTGCTTTTTTATCCCTCCCTACAAAGACAAAATGGACAAAGACATTACGAATTTTAGATGCCTTTTGCTGCAGGGACTACAAGCATTTACTTTTTTTAAAGCTTCAGTTTCAAAAGTATTCCTGATGCCTTCTCATTTTAAGTGTTGTAGTTGTTTCCAGGGAGAAAAAGACAAGCCATAGCGTCCCCTGGGCAATTAGCTCAAAAAACCTCTGGCGCTCAAGCACTTTGAATTTTGATTCATTTCCAATGTCGTGAAGGAGCAGGTGATGACAAAAGTGTCCAGGGCAAGCAAGACTCAAGCCCTTTTTGGCACCTGGAAATGCTTTAGGGTGCCCCATAAGTAAGGGCAGGCTTATAAGACATATTCAGGAATGCTTCCAAGGACTAAGGGTAAACATGCAGCAGCCTTCATTCCAGGCTTGCTCAAAGAGTTTGTTCAATACTGTACAATTCTAGAAACTGCTCTTCACAGCTAGACATGGACTCGCAGAATCTAAACAGTCACCTGCAGGAGAGGAAGCCACGGACATTAATGTCCTATACTACATAAGTTTCCACTTAAAGATGTCGAAGCAAAATCCAAAGAAAATTTACCATTTGGAAAGGATCCTATAGCAGTGGAAGGAACACCAGCATAGATGCCATGAAAACCACCAGCCTTCCTAAATCCTTGAGGACTCTGCAGTCTTGTTTTTACAGTATCCAGGGGAAAAAGAATCAAGTCAACACAGACGCCAGCAACTCCACCAGCCTTCAAGACAAAACCACAGATTAAAGTGCATTAATATTCACAGGGGTGAAACTGTGGTGCTTACGTGAGTAACTGAGGTATGCCTAAACCAAAGCACTACTGACTGTATCCTTTCTGAGGTCAGATTATAAACTGATAGTCTTACACAGACCTCAATAGCTTCTATAGCTATAATGAGGCATCTTCAACAAAAGAGAGAAAGTAACAGATATTACAACTTTTAAACCATTTTTAAGGTATTTTTCAAAACAATCTCAGTGTTTTGAATAGTACAAGCAAAGCAATGCAACACTTACTACACATAAAAGCAAGACAGTGAATGCCACTTATCAAGATGTACTGTGAGTACAGAATGACCAACACCTCTAGGAAGTTGTGTGATAAGATCAGGGAAAGACAGAAGCAATTCTGCTTCCCCCGTAAGCATCTCTAGAAAGCACATTCATATTTTTCTAGCAAACTTCTTCATTTAAAGTGTTAGCCCCCCATTTCCTTTGTTGAACAAAGCCTGAAGTAAAACTGCTTTGTTTTGCTGACAAAAGCCTATAGAAAAAAAATCATATTAAAGATGTTTTCAAAGTCATAAGGAAAAGGGTAAGGTTTTTATCCAAAGCAATTCTTAAAACAAAACCTTAAAAAAACAGTTTCAACTAAAGCTCAATCTTTTTCCACTGTATGTGTTTCTAGATGACTTTTTCTTTTTAAGTTTTCCCAGGACATGGCTGATCTGTAGAAAAGAATTACTTGTCAAAAACAGGAGGAGGAGACTGAAATAAATAGAAAAATTCATTTTAAAAAAAAAGAAAAGATATCAATAGTTAGCATTAATCCATTGTGAGACATTATTCAGATGCACTGTTAGTCTGAACAGAAACCATAATTTGAAGTCTACTTCATATAGAACAGCGCACAAGAAACAGCTGCACAGATTTTTAACTCTGAAAACAAATTACATGTGTGTTACTCTGATTTTTTTTTTTCTTCAGGGCCAGCAGAGGATTTGGAGAGGTGTTTGCTACCTACTACTAAAGCTTTAATCAATAAGTTAATTACTCTTTTAATCTAGTCGGCTATTTTGCATGCATTGATTTTTCTTCACTCTTTTTCATCAAAATCCTTATCTGCTCAAAATAACATTGATCAGATTTAATCTAGCCATCTGTTAAAACATGAATTAAAAGTTACTAATTGCTTCTTTAGTTTTCAAAGTTCTGTCATTTAAATTCATGAAGCAGCTAATAGAGCACCTGCCAGGGGGCAACAATACCTGTGTGCTTACATCATCTGCAGAAAACAGTAATGATTTTTAGATAATAAGACAACTAAAATACACCTTTCCCCCCCACGGTAGCACTATCAGAAGTCGAACAGCTGAAAAACCTTTACCAGCAGCTGGACGTACCCATTACACTTAACTCCATCAAACAAAACCAGGCCCTAATTCGAATGCATTGGCCCATGAATCTTGCAGCCGACTGCCCCTGGAGTGTTTGGGGCAGGGAGCTGAACTCTCCCAGCAGGCGCAGGCCCGCAGCTCTCCTCACGCTAGCCCAGGGCCACCATATCTGTGGTTTTCCTCACAGAACCGAGAGCGGGCGCTGGATACTTCCAAGAAGGTCCCTAGCTATGCAGACAGGGGGCTTTACCCCCTCACATGCAACACTGCTGAGAGCACACGTCGGAAAGCGGCTTTCAGCGCGAAGGACACGCCTCAGGGTGCGCAGCCCCAGCAGGCCTCTCCGCGGCCCCGACACCCCCCGCCCGGGGGCGGTTGCTGAAGACAAGGGGAGACGAAGCCAGGCGCGCTCCCGCCGCCGGCAGCCGAGACCGTCGCGTCACCTTAGCAACGGGCAGGCCCGGGCCCCCTCACTCACCGCCAAGGCCGCCCAGGACTCCCGCGGCTCCATGCAGGGGTAGCGATACGGGGTGGCAACACGGCGCAGCACCCACCGGCTTCTCCCCACCACGGGACGGGACTAGACCCCCCGCTCTGGCCGTGCCCCGGGCGTTAACACGGGCGCAGCCATGTTGCTGCCCCTGACCCGCGGTCAGGCGGGAGCGTATCGTCACTGCGCCTGTGCAAGGGCGCCGCACATGCGCACGACGAGCAGCGATGCCGCTGCCCGCAGGGCGGGAAAAGCGGCGCCGCCGCGCAGGGGTGGGGAGGACGGACCCTGAGCCTTTCACTAAAGTGTTAGCGCTGTAAGGGCGAAAGCACCCAGCAGTTTTCACTAGGCGTTAATTAGTTACCACCTGATGGTGATTTGCTGTGCGCTAGCAGACGTGCTGCTCCAGAAAAGGGGGGAAGAGGTGCTTCCTGCTGCCCTTCCCCTGAGGTGCAGCTGGGCCCAGGTGGCCCTGAGGCGCTGGTGGGTGCTTGGGTGGCCAGTGTGGTTCTTTCCATCTGTGGCTGGTATCTGGTCAGAAAGCAAACCTTTGTCCATTGGGAGGAAAAAAAAAAAAGGCATTTGGAGGGGAAAACATTTATGGAGTCACTTGGGGGTTTTCCTCAATTCATGTCTGCAGTGCAAACACCCGATGCGTGGTCCTGCTGACACCATCTTGCACTGACTTTCCGTAGGCTGTTTCTGCAGGCAGCAGATCAGAGCAATGTGCAGGGAAATGAATAAAGCCTCCTGGCCAGGGTCATCTGTCCTGCGTGTTCCCAGGAGCTGTGTAGGCTCTCCCTGGAAGGGAAAATGCCATTTCTCGCTCCCATCCCATCAGAAACGCTTTTGTATTTTGCATTTGTGTCTCCCTGAGACCTCTCCCCCTCTCCACAAAGGGCATTCAAATCAGCAGTGGTTTCAAAAGTTGCAAAAAGGATTTTGGCAGTCCTCACATAATCCTCACCCAGCAGAAAACCACACTTGAAATGATGGGAAATAGAGTTCTAGGGGAGGGAGAAGGGATAAATGTTCGAGAGCACTATAGTGCATGCAGACCAGAAAATCAGCAGGCTTCAATTCAAGATTTCCTTGGCTGCCAGCACAACACTTGGCATGACTTTTGGACGTAGCAGCCAAGCATGTGACAGTGCCTCCCATTCTCAGCATCAGTAACCACCTTCAGGCACCTCAGCTCCTCTTCATCAAACTGCTAAGGGTGTTTGCAGGTGGGAAGCATGGTGCTGTCCTGTCCTGTCACATCTGCCCGCAGCAGCATAGCGATTGACATCCAAGCGCAGTTGCCACCTCCAGCAGATTTATTATAATGCTGCAATGCTGTGATTTTTTTCTGAACTGCCTTAGACTCCAGAGACAGGCGATGTTAGAGTAGTCTTCATTTCATTTAGTCTTCATTTTCATTTGAGTGAAAAGCTGAAAGCTCTGCATGCAAAAATAGAAAGAACCTGAATGTATTATATTTCTCAACCTCCTTTGACTTTTAAGGCAGCTCCTTGGTTTTCTGGTCCTAACTTATGATTTTTACCATAATCTGGTGGGTTATCAGTACTTTGCTTTAGTTTAGACTTTGTTGTGTTTATCAAGGATCACTTCCTGGTTTCATATCAGGATGTGATCAAACAAGTGGGCTTCTTTGACATTACTAGCACACCCATCCCCAGTATGGCTGTCTGACCACCTTGCCTCCAAAGCCCACCATGTGCCTGAAGCCTAAGGCAAGCCAGTTTGCTGACCTAGGAATTAATTCCTGAAAACTTTTGATTCTGATTCCTGGAAGAAGCAGGAGCCACAGTTACATATTTCAGCTCTAATATAGCAAAGACTGGACTGTGAGCAGTTGTTATAGTAACACCCAGCAGAGTACCTGGCTTTCTGAAAGAACCCTGCTATTTAGGCAGAAATAAAAATGATCTGAAATCTACCGTTTCCAGCTGGTGTTCTAGTAAGTGGCTAAATAAACACAAAAGCTGAAAGTTCCTCAGTTTCCAAGTCCACGTCTGTCATTAAATTCGGTACTTTGGAGCGATATTGAGGGAAAAAAATCAGACATCTGCAGTAAATGAAGCATGCTTTTGGAGTTACTGCTATCCCCATACAACCCACTGATGGCAGCACTTAAAATGAGACCTTATTCCCCACGTGTGCCCAGGTCTTTTGATGTAAAGGTTCTTGGGGTCATAGCAAGCATTTTTCACATTGTTCAGTGCAAAGCTTTCAGATACGCTCTGTGGCAGTGACTCTTTTATTTATCACCTTCTGTCAGAAGAACTGCTGCTGCATCAGAGAGGTCACAACCTCCTATTCTTCCAAGCCACTGTCCTGTCTTAAACGAACAAGTTCTCCCTAATGCCGCAGGCCAAACATTAATCTTTGTGCTAAGTCCTTCAATGGACTCCCCCCGAGCTTGCAGAGTAAGTTGAGTGAAGAAAGAGATCCATTTTCCCTCATCCTTTCTTCCTTGCAGAAAAACACTGCGGGTGCTCCCCAGCATCTCCACTGCAAGTGAAGAAGATGGGCTGAGCAGAAAAACCTAGCACAGGCAAAGGAGGTGTCTGACTGCACCTAAACAATGGATGTTCATGGTCCCATACCTTTGCTCAACCCTGTTTTCAGCTCTTTCATGGTCCTGTACCTTCTCCCAAGTCTGCTTTCAGCTGTGGCTGAAGCTCAGGGGCTGGAGGGCAAGCCGGAGAGGCTGAGGAACAGCCACGTAGTGCTTTTCCCAGGCACTGCAGGTGCAATACCCAGTAGCAGAGGAGAGAATAGACAGCTGTGTCCATGCTGCTGCCAGTGGTGGCTCTGCCAGCACTGGAGCAGCTTGGTGGCCGCCGGGTTTTTGCTCAACCCCTCGTTTCTTCTCCTTTTTCCTTCCCTGCTCCTCTCTTTCTCTGCCCTTCCCTGCCCGTGGCTGCAGGCTGGTAAGAGTGCTTTTAAAAATGACCATTATGCCTACAGCACCTCACCTGCTTCCCTCAGCCTTTGCAGCACATAAAAGCCTTGGCAAGAGATGAAAAGCCTTTTAATTTCAGTATGATAAAGAACATATTGCATCTATGGATGCACTGAGTAGGATATGAGCTGCCAACCGCATAGTAATCCTCTAGCTTATACTCTGCAAAAAAGAGAGATCATGGGGAACAAATACCGGCCACTGATGGGTCCTCTATGTCAGGGCTACTTAAGCACCATTTTGAATCAATTTCACATTATTAGTCCTTCCACTGGTACAACAATGCACATGTACAAAAATGCCTGTATGTGTGTATCTGTGTGTATGTATGCATGTCTATATGCTTGTGTGCGTGTATTTCCTTCCCCAGTCTCTAGCTGCTGTAGGATGTCTGACACCAGCAGCAGAAGATATATTGATCTGGTCATAACATATTATGTTATGCTGAAGAGCAGATGTTATAAGCAGACTTCTTGGCATATATCAGCCCCTGGCGGTATCAGTCGCACACATGTTCCAGTTTATTTATTAAAGCAATTGCTCTCCTCGTTCTGTTTATTATCTTTCTCCTGGGCAATTCAGGCATGTCAGAGCCAACCCCTTCCAGTCAGTCAGCCCTTCTTGGATCATCATTTTTGCTTCAGCTCAGACAACACCCTGCAACTCTTCCTTCCTGAGAAACTGGGCTCGTCCCACTATTCTTAAAAGCAGATGGAAATTTATCAGCTGCAAAAATTTATCCTAGCATAAATAGAGTGAAAATAAAGTCTCGAGGATCCCTTTAATTTGATATGAAGCAGGTACATAACAGGGCCAGGGAGGCCATCTGAAGGGGGAATTTCCATGATATGGCCACATACAGCACCCAAGAGGCTGTGATGCACCACAGGAGCACAACATAGCAGAGGGAGCCTGTTAACTGAAAGACTAGGAACAAAAGATAACCTTTCGGCCACCAAAATCTTATGTCTCATGTTGTTACAAACAGCTGCAGAACTGTGAAATTAGTGCAGAGCAAAGGGCCTTCCTGGAGATCACGTCAGTGTGTAGGAGAGGGGCATGGCTCCATGCACCGGAAAGGTGTGGCACTGGTCCTTCTCCAGGAGACAGTGTTGTCACCAGCCTTCTTAAACATCTGACGTGCACACACTAAGATGAGGGCTTCTGCCATACTCTTGCAGAAGCACAGGCTTATATTCTGCAGTTTATTTCTGCCAGGGGTAGAGCAGCAACACTCTTGGCCACTGTTTCAGCGAAGTAAAATCTGAGAGGCCCCCGACACCAAGTGGGCAGGGACTCTTGAGCAAGGAAGCAGAGTCCCGTGCCCAGTACATACTCCCAGGGCTGGTACTTACCTCCAGCAGCCACCCCATTGCCTGGTGCCACATAGCCCCTCTGCATGCTCTGTAGCTGTGCTGCAGACCTCTACCCACTTCCCTGGC
Organism: Sagittarius serpentarius; assembly: GCA_034782735.1. Taxonomy (NCBI): domain Eukaryota; kingdom Metazoa; phylum Chordata; class Aves; order Accipitriformes; family Sagittariidae; genus Sagittarius; species Sagittarius serpentarius. Next base: position 17,322,050 of record JAVKLA010000036.1, on the reverse strand, counting down.
TGTTGCATGTGCTTCTGGAGCTTCCTCCTTTAGAAAAATGAAAATGAATTAAATATTATCCTAACATCTAGCCAGCAGTGGACAGCTGGACCTGGACAGGCAGCAGTTTTTCCAGCCTCTCCTCATTTTGTCAGTCTCCCTTTTGCTGCCTTAACCCTCCTGCAAACTACAGGGAAGGCTGGTTTAATGTGGATTTTAGATCATTTTTTGCCACTTAGACACCATAAGCCCCCCCTCACGTTTACAGTAGCATTCCCTGTTCTTAAGAAATCTGACAGTTTTTAGAAATTTTGCTGAAATACTAATTGCAGTAAATTTTTATGGAAACAGATGGAGGAAGCAGACAGCCAGAAATTTAATAACTCCTTTGAGTACTTAGCAGCAGAAACACTGGTCCCCAAATTCATTAAGAAAAAAGTGATTAATGAAGATATAGATTTTGCATGATGATAGAAAGCCTTAAACTGTACAACTTTCTGATGATCCTCATTTATTCTGCCTTATTGGCTGCCTGGACAATTGAAGATGAATGGGCTGGGGAAGACAGAAAACATGCATTTTAACTACTGGGTAAAGTAAGTGAAATAACAATCCAGTGGCAACGTAGTGACCTTTTCCATGTGAACATGTCTTCCAGAGACTCTCTGCAGTTAGTCTCACAGCACAGCTGAGTTAATCTAATATTTCCATTTAGCACATAAGAGAAATGGAGGAAAATCTTAATTATGCCTGCATTTGTGGTTATAGTCCAAACCCCTGACACTGCAATCACTCACATCTGTTCTCAGCTCATTTTGTGGGCTGATGCAATAACTTAGTTGACTCACGAAGCAGAGTTAAGAAAAAGTTTGCAACAGGATGGTCTTAAGCTGCCCAGACAGTTGTGCGTTTCCAAGCGGTCCCGGAGGAGCATCCCTGACATTCCCGCAGAGCAGCTGGAACAGGGACACTGGGTTCCTTCAGCCACCAAATTGCTTGAGTCATTCTGGTGATTTAGTGCCTTCCTCTGTTTAAAAAAGAGGATTAACAGACCTGGTCTCTTCCAAAGGCTGTAGCCAGTGCTAATGAAACACGGGGTGGGTTGTCCCCTCCTAGGAGAAGGAGTGGGCGCAACATTAGTGCTGGACCCACTGTCCCTCCCCTTCCAACCAGTATGGACCAGCAGGAGATCAAGGCCATTCTGGTAGAGGCCCAGCATGACCCCTCGGGCTATTTTGCTGGACCTTTGTAAAGAAAGACTCAAAATTGCATTTCTTTGAATTTCGTGGGTTTGGAGAGCTGGACATTGCCCCCTCCCTGTTCCATGGGGATGGATGCATCCTCCATCCCGATGCCATGGCCCAGCAGTGCCCTGCAGTGATGGTGGCCCTTCCTCCTGGGAGAGGTGTGTGGGTCCAGTTCAAGGATGACACCCACCTCCACTGCTCAGCTCCATCGGCCTCCTGGCAGAAATAAATTGCAATTGTTTCTGTACAGACAAGGAGCAATATTTTAGAAAATTAGTTCATTGCCAGCTGTTTGCTCAGCTCGGAGTTTTTATCAGCTAAATTCTTTCTTTGGCTCCTGGGGATCACGGCTAATGGGAAGTGCTTGCAATGACATATAGAGCAGCCACTGTGGCTGAAACAACCCACCTACTGGGAGATACCACTGAAGAAAGGAGCTGAAGGGTTTATTTGAACAGCTGAACTTCGGCATGTAAACTATAGCTATTTCTTAAATGTAAACTGTAAAAATAATACTGTTTGCTTTAAAATAACATGCTGTCTGTTTGGCGCTGTGTACTTGATATAATTCATTTTTAGTATCATTTAATTCAAAGAAAAGTCTTTCTCAAACTGTTTTGGCTACTCAGAAAAGGGCAAAGAATCCGAAGTACATGGATGGCACTGCCGGGACAGGGAGCAGAGGGCTGAAGGGAGCACAGACTCTCATAAGGACTAGCTGCTGGGGCACATGTTGCCTGCCCCAAAAATCCTGCACATCCCTTTTTGCCACCACTCCACCCTGCCGCCTATGATCTGTAAGACCACATGAAGTCCTGCTTCATTTCCCCTTCTGCAGGGCCAGGGACAGCCATGGAGTAGATGGAGGTGACTGCTCCATGGGAAGTCCCATCCCTAAATCCAAACCAGAGACGGGGCGGGTGCTGCCCTGTCCCTAAGGAGGAGGTCAGCAATGAGGGAGGAAGGCTGCCTAACCTCAGTCTTCCTTTTCCATTTTCTAGTGACTGAGTCACCGATTGCAAGTCAAACCCACAGCGATGCCCCAGAAGGAAGTGAAACAGCAACTCCAGAAGAGCAGGGAGTGGCGCTTTGTCCACTCCCAGCTCCATTTGGCAGGTTGTCCATACACCACAGGGGTCTGCTCACAAAACCCAAACTACGCAGTATTATTTGTATGGGTGAGTGGCTTTGACAGCTTGGTAGCTCCACTACCTCTTTCCAGAAGACTCACCGTGTCTCCAGCAAGCCAAGGTCTCTGAGGAGACGTGTAGCTCTTCCACCGGCTGAGGACCCATGGGTTGGCGTTGCCCAGCCAAGCTATCAGCACCCTGCAGATCCAGCTCTCCTCTTTGCTGCTGTGCTGTGGCTCATCACTTTAGCTGTCAAAATGCTGCTGTTGCTGACAAGGAGACAAAAGCAGCTGTGTTACTCAGGGACTGGGTAGTTTTCAGGGCTGCGGTTGCATGAGGTTTTCAGGCAGCAGCACCAGTGTTTGAGTGGTCTGTTGGAATAAACTAAGACAAACCGGGTTGTGGACAGCAGGTTTTAAAACACAAGACCTGGTAAAGCTGCAGAGGTCCATGCACTGAAAGGGCTTGGAAAGCTCTGCATAAATGTGTCAAGGGACTCAGTGCCCTGTACTGCTGTGGGATGCTCAGCTGAACTCTTACATCAGAGCAGCATCAGTCCAGCACAGATTATACCTCAACCTGGACAAGTGCAAACCCCATCTGTATGCAATGCTTGATTTTTTTATTATAATCAAGCATAAGAGGTGACTAAAATAATTGTGGGCCTAAATGTTGGGCTAAGGTGTTAATAGTCAAAAGAGGCTGATTACAGTAATACAAAAGTGAGATAAAACAGGATCCTGGGAGTCTCAGTAGTGCCTGAATATTTTCAGGTTCATAAATTCTGTTGACTGAGAGACTTAACCTTCTTGGGCATTTTAGACTGTCCCTAGAGGCATCTGTGTGCATCTGTAGACACCCAAAGCCCTGGACCATTGCTGTAATAGGCACTAAATCTAGCAGCCAAGCCCAGGTCTGACAACCACGTGATTTGCCATTGTGAAAAGATATTTTATCCCAATAGCCACACTGCTGCTTTTCTGCATGAGGCTCCCACTGCCTTTTCCCTCCGTGCACCCCTAAATCTTTATTGAGATACTTCTGTCTCGTCTCAGTCCTGGCTGCGAGATGTCTTCCATGTTTTCTTTGACATTGTGGAGCACAACCCTTTGGTGAGAGGCAGTCGAGAGGTCCTTCCCAGGAACAGCGGAAAGAAGCTGATGACAAGAAATTCTGTTCACCCCCCTATGACTTTCCAGGGCCCTCTTCCTTTTCCTTCTGTTTTGCAGTGAGATTTTCCAGCTCTTCTCCTCTCAATAGGATTATCGGAGCTGGCTTCCGATATGAAGTTTCCCAACGGTGAAAGTTTCTGATCATTTCTTCATATCATGCCATCACGAAACGCATTGCCATTCCCAGCCGATAACCTATCATTTGTATTCTGTTGCAGAAAAGCCATTATCTAAGGGAAACACAAAAGCATGGGAACACAGGCTGTTTGTACTCGGGGAAGGAGAAGCATATGACATGTGAATTTGCCAGATGTTACCACTCTGAATCTTATTAAAATATGCCCTGTACTGGCCACGGCTTCTTTATCTGTACGTGGAAGGAGCTGGAAGATAAGAGGCATTTTTACTGACAGCGCTGTAACGGCCTGACCAGGCAGCCTGGGAGCAATTCCCTGACATGGCATCACAATTTCTTGAAAATGTACAGGCTGTTGGTCTGGTTTTTGTGTAGTGATTGACCACTGCTTCATTTGGCAGTATCCTTTCTTTGCATCTATTTTGACTGAGACTGTTTTCCGGAAAATTACACCAGCTTCCAATTTGTACGTTTGGTTTATAAAGGGACCTGACTTTTGTCCAGCTGAGATGATGTCTCAAGGCATGTTTTAATGCTTTTCTGACAGTGTCCTGTGTTTGTCTAGTTGGAAATATTCCAGATGATTCAAAAACTATACAGTGCTGCTAAAAATCTATTCTGTATATATTCATTTTACATATTTTGGCTTTAGAGGAGGCTGTTTCAATTCTCCATCCCCCCATTCCTCAGTCCCTCCCATCTCACACCTAAAAGTGCTTTGGGACACACTGTGCGGATGGAGAGGTGTAGAAGGGCTTGAGCTCAGCCTGCCCACACTTTGAGCTGGCTTGGTCCACGCTAGGTCAGGTGATTCAGAAGACTAAGAGCCACATCAGCTCCTCCATGGCCACTCCTAAGGCTGCACTTTTTTGTGCACAGCACCCGGATAACAGGTAGGGAGAATTAATGTCTGTCCATCCTCCTCCATTTGCCATCCCAGGGCTAGTGATGCTCTCCAAAAATGGTTCATGTCTACCTCCAGCCCAGGCTCTGGGTCAGATCTACAAATCTTTTTTAATGCAGCTGCAAGTTCAGCTCCCTGTTCTACACAAGCCAGCCCCTTTGCAGAGCATCCACCCTTCTGGTGCAGGCAGGGCCCGTGCAGTTGCCTGCAGGCAAGATGTGCTGGCTCCTGCTTGGAGATGCCAACAGAGCTCTGCATTCAGCTTCCTACTCAAGCGCCTCCAGGGCAGATACTGCAGCTGCCAGACCTCCAGCATCCAAGTCTCTTTTTGCAGGGGAAAATCTGAATCTCCCTGCCAAGACTTGAGCCCAAGCTCTTCTGAAGTCTGCAGAGCCAGAGTGCCCTTAAGTGATGCCTGTTTATTCCTTAATGCCTTTCATTCTTTACAGGAAACAATATGGGGAGGCTGTGCCAGAAATACAGATATTGTAATTATTATTTTTATTATTACGGAGTATGCACAGGAGCTTATTATTTTTAAGTCAAGTCAACTCTGTACCCTGCAGTGCCTCAGTTTGGAAGTTCACACTTGAAAGGAGAAAGAATTGCATCCACACTCATTGTCTGTCCTTGTCGGCAGGCGCAGGGCTGCACTGATGAGCTCTAATCACATACGCGAGTCCAAAATGGGGAGAGGCAGCATTTCTCTGTGCACAGAATAATCAACTCTGAGTTAAATGCAGTGCTTTAAAGTGATTTGTATCCATTCTCACCCCCACCTTCTCAGTCTAATTAACTCCTCTAATAGAATTAATCAGCACACTAAATACAAGACTCGCTAACGACTAAAAAAAACATACCACTATCTATTCCAAAATACAATTACACTGACAAACTCAATTACATGCCTGAGTCGCTTCTGAAATTACTCACTGATATTGGACTGCACACAGTTTAAGTTTCATTGTTGAAAGAAATCATAAACACTTTCTAAATTGTACAATGTTTACAGAAATACACAGAAGCACAGCTTTTATTACCCATGTGGCAAAATTAATTTGACACATTGAAAGCAAATTAATAGAGCTGTAGGACTCTATTCAGGCAGTATTCTTCCCACTGATACAATTTACACTGGGGGAACATCTAACACATTAACCTTATTAGACTCTGATGTCAGTAAATAGCATTTCAAGGGGAGGGAGGAGGGATCCAAATCAAATTCCTTTCTGCATTTGAATGAGAAACACCAATTTCTGCATTTCTAACTGTTCATTTAGTACAAAACCCCCTTTCACTAAGTAGGTTTTTGCTCTGAAATCAGGAAAACTTTTGCAGCAGGGGCAGTCTACAATATGCAATTATGATCTTGGCTTTAGTCTTTTAAGTCTGTGGTGAACTCTTCGGCTGAAAATAAACTCCAATCAGATTTGATTATGTGAGTTTAGCTTAATTTGCAAGTCAAAAGAGGAGGAAAAATGTTGCTCTTTTTTTTTTAATAACCAAGTTTATCAAAGTTCATCTTGATCTGAAGATACAGAGAAAGGCTCCCTGAACTTTTTCTTTGTCTGGTCATATGCAACACCTGCTTCTCAGTTTAATTTCTTTTCAAACTGTGATACCAGTCAAACAGTAATATTTCTAACCTAAGGGATGGAGCTGCTCTTGCTTGCAATTGACCACAAGTAGATTCAAGCTCCAGGCCAGCAAAGCGTGTGTTGAACTTGAAACACCCGTATCCTACTGTGAGCAACAACCTCCCATACTTAGCAAGAGCTGTTTTATACCTATTGAGCCTAAAAATTATAGTGGCACTTGCCTAGTAGGGATTTCACATCTCAGTAGAGTAGGTTACTGAAGGAACTAAAGATTGCTCCAAATTCTCTTGGAAAAAAAGAGAGTCTCCAGCATTTTGAGGAGTGCTCCAGGGAGGCAAGGAACATCCTGCTGGGTCTCACTTTCTGCTGAGCCTGAGGGAGACCTGGGACCTGTCAAAGGGAGGAGGCACCAGGAGTCCCAGTTTTAACCAGAACATAAGGGGTGTTAAACACTGGGCAGATGCATTCAGAGACCTAATACCTGCTCCACAGGCTCTTTTCTTCTGGCACGGGGATGATAGAGGGAAGTTGTATTTGTACCTGCATGTTTGAACAGACCGATCCCACATGCTGTGCTCTGCTGATGTCCGTCCCTCTGGGCTCCCGTATCCACTCCCCCCCTCCCCTGCTATAAACAGAGGAGAACCCAAAACATAGGAAAGGAAGTTTGTTAAATGCAAAATGATGATTAGCCTGTGTTAGTGAGAAAGACTTTTCTCCTTCCATTTCCCTTAAAAACTATTGATGCTTGTCACATGCTGGGACAGTAACATTTTAGAGACAGGACAACAGAATGTGCAGGGATCTCCAGAGGAACCAATCCCACATCTTCAGGGGAATTTTGGCTTTTTGACATGCCCATTTATTTCACAGCATCCCAGTCACCCATATTCATGCTCTGCTCTTCTTCCTGCTAGAGTTCCCTTCATGTGCAGCCTGCCAATTCACACCCATCTACCATCTGTTACTCACTTCCTCTGCTTCAGGTATTTAAAGGTAGCAAAGTATTAAACTAGATTTGATTCTAATCCACATGTTTGCAACCCTATAGCCACTCCTGTTAGAAGTGCTATAGCATGACCCCATGGTTTCACAGCTGAAGATGCATGTTGGGATAAAGACAAATCGATGGTATGAAACTGGGGCCTCGAGCAAAGGGCTGATTTTGCTGGAACTCAGGAGTAAGACTTACTTTGTGAACTAATAGATTTTATACTTTCATCAGAGGAATATCATACATCAAACTGAAACCTTTCAGGAAGATTGGAGTTGGGTAGCTATTCCGCATCCAGGCACCTTCTTTATTAATTCTGCACATTTCTGCAGTCACTGGTGATGCATTAGATGGCACTTGCAAAGGATTACAGACCTGATACAATATTAGATAAAAATTACAAGTGAGAAGCTATTTTACTGCTATTTATTTTCATCAGCTAAGCATTGCTCTCCTAAATGCCATTCTAGTTTGGTCGATATTGGCTGTTCAGGCTGCTGAGAAGTTTTGTAATTCATTTTTGTTCGTAGCTTATGTATAGAAATCAATACTAGTCTGCAATTTGTTGAAACCAAAATGGTCATGTTAGGAGTAACATATGCCTGATTTCTCCTTGCATTCTATTCCCAGTCCCTCAGCAGAGCGAGAATTTGATTCATTTCTCAGTCAATCTATGATATCTAATAATTAAATCCAGTTATTTCCACGTCCCACACGCATTTTTTATTAACCTTACACTGAAACATAACTGAACAAAGCAAGCAGGGACATGGCTGTGAGTCTTCCTTAACATCACTGGTATCAAAGGGAATCCTTTCTTTGATTCGGGGAAAGCTGGAAGACGCTCCATCCCCAGCCAGCACATCTAAAATAGCCTGAATATTGGTCAGTGGGGAATGAACATAAGTCTCTTCTGCTTCAGTGCTGCTATTGAATTCTTCTGTATTCTTCTGCTCTTGAAAGTTTAATGGCATATGTGGGTTTTATTTTTTATAAATATGCCTGCAGTAACTGTAAAGTAAGACTTAAAAATTCTGACTTTTCAGGGGAAGAGAAGCAGGTGAAAGGGAGTGTCTTAGAGTGTTGGGGCTTGGCTATGGAAGATACAAGTTAAAGTTTCTACCCACCCCTTTCAAAGAGTAGGCTTGAATTGAAAGCCTGTTGGAGCTTTAACAAAGAATGCAAGTCTGAGTACTTCATCATGATTTACACAAAGTAGGAGATACCAATGTAATCTCATACGATAAAATTACCATGGCTTCATGGGTCACAGTTTGTCCATTCCAAATGTGAATTAGGACAACTTCACATAATAGCCTACAAGCTAGGACACTTCCATGATCTCAGGTGACATTTGCTCATACATCTGCTCCAAACTAAGGGGCAGGGGGGAAAGACTAACATGTTTTCCACATCCCAGTGACTCCAGTCATTGAGATACCTAGAGACTGGGTTTCTCTTTTGATCAGAATTTGTGCTCACACCATCAGAAATAGAGATTTCACTGGTTTTCAGTTAGATCTATAATGGTTAACTGTAAAATTATCAGACTCAAGATCTCGTTTTCTGGAAATCAGCTAGGAATTGGTTACCAGCTTCTGAACCTAGTTGCTAAGAGTTCAGCTTTGAATAACACTTCCACATCACAACTGATTCACCTCAAATCTTGTGTTGCAAGGAGCAAACCCCACTGAAACAGCCACGATTTACGGTCACTGCAATGTCATCCATTGAAATGTTTCTGGGCTAAGACTACCATCTAGTGTTTTGACGACAGACTGCGGCTTCTTTGCGGGGGAAAAAAAAAAAATACAATGCACTTGTTTGTTCACGTCTATAATTACATTATCATAAATAATTCATCTCCTGAGACACATGTGCAAATAGAAGAGAGACTGAAGGCCACACAATGCCATCTTACTTTCCCACTTGAATTAGAATAGAAAAGTCAACTAGGCTTATGATCTTGGAAAAAAAGCACTGAGCTAGTGTAATAATAGCTCTCGCAGGAAGCCTAAGTGATATGTTTGGTTTCCATATTTTTCTTCCAAAGGTCCAGTAGAATTAATAACACGTTATGCTTTTATTGGCACACCTGGGATATTCAACAGAACTGGCACAAATCAAGCGTGGCATCTCAGTGCCTCACAGAGCATCTCTTGCTGTCTTAGGGCTTGGGAGCATCTTCAGCTCTCCTTGCAGAAGCTCATGACAGCTCTTCCAGACCAGCTACACTTTAAGACACTTCACACTCCCTGGTGTGGGGGTGATGAGCATGTTTAGAACCTCTCCAGGGTGCCAGAAGAGTTAGTTTTCCTCTAAAATGTGTCTTCCAAATCAAAAGCCTTCTTGGAGCGCCAGCCCTGCTGCTGGGCTGCCCTGGCTGCTTCAGCAAGGAGCAGATGACTTCAGCAATATTAACCTAATTGACAGTCTTTTGCCTGTCCACCCTGCAAAATCAAGTCCAAAGAGATATCAAAGCCCTACAAGGCTACCTGAAGGGGAAGAGGACTCTGTTCTGGTCAGGTTCCTGCAGGGGAGACTGGAAAACACAGTGGAAGCCACTTAAACACTGAATGCTTTAAAAAAAAAAAAATTAAAAGCCTTTTCCAACTTTTTACTTTTATTGGCTTACTATTCACTTTCTATTATACTTTCCAAAATAATTTCAAAACAAAAAACACAATGAGAAGTTTCTCTTTGACCCACGAAAACTCCTGTGCCTTTCCAAGAGAAGTTGCCTTAAAGTCTTCCCATTCCCCCACTTACTGTTTCAATGTGCTGTAACAGCATTTTCAACTAGAAAAATACTGTATTAGGGACAGTTGAAGCAGCTCTGCTTTATTGCAGATATTGAATGAGCTGTGACAGACTGCACCATGCCAGGCTCATTATATACATCTTCCATTGAAAACAAAGTTCAGAGAAAGCCTTTAACCTGCTGACAGCAAAGAAGAGCCATTACATTGCTTTTGATGCTGAAGCCATAATGGTATCTTATTTCTTCAAATTCTTAACACAATTTCACAATGTTATAAGGGGTCTGGACATCCTCAGGCTGACGGTATCAATGCTCTTGAACCCTTTTTAGAGCACTTGCCTTTCATTTTCAGCATACTTAAAACATAGTCTCCAGTGGACTTTGAACAAATCTCAAATTCTCTTGCAGCTCAAACATCCAAGCTGTAATCCTCAGCACACCTAATCATCCTTCTCAGACTGATAAAGCAATTTGAAAATTAAAACTACTTAGTAACATGGGCCAAAGTGAATTTTGCTACCCTAGGACAAGAGCTGAACCATTCCTGCCCTGAAGATATAGGGGCAGAGGTGTCTGCTCCTTTGCAGCAAGGGAGAGGATAGAGATAATTCCTAGTAAAAATCTGCTGCCTGCTGCGTATGCTGGAGCCAGGACAGGCATGTAGGCAGGAAACTGAAGCAGATCTCACCACAGGCCTGAGGAAGCCCATTGCCAGCCAAGAACATGGTATCAGAGAGCAGCAAAACTCTCTAGTCATCCAATGTTGAAGAGACTTTTCAAAGCAAAGAGGGGCAGAAGCAATGGCCCCTCTCACTTCCAGTCTGGCTAGAAATGTGACAACAGGGAGAAATGGCTCAGGACTGACATGTAGGCAAGTCCGTCCGTCCCTCCAACTGACACTGTTGACGTCTAAACCTGATGGCTCTTTTCTCTCTCAATGCTACTTGTATGGCAGCAGCCAAGATATCCCTTTTAGAGAAAAGTACTTTTATTGATTTAAGAGAAAACCTTATTTGACAGATTTGTCACCAACATTTTCACTTGCCACAGATATCCAGCAATCAGAGGAACGCGAGAGGCCATTCACAGACTATTTCCACCAGCCTGGGGTTGATATCAGCAGACTTTTTCCTATGCTTTCTCTCTCATTCCTTCCACCTGTTAGTGCCCTAGTTACACAGACCGAAACACAACCCCACTTCTGCAGTTCCCAGGGCCCCCAGAAGTCCCACAGCTGCTCGCATTAGGCATGCCAGGAGATTACTTTCAGAGCTTAAAACAAAGAGGAGATCTCAGGCTGATCAGTTAAGAAAATTGATACAAAGGGGAGAGAGAGCACACTAATCCACCTATGAGAGCAGAACTCCTCTGTGAAATGAAGAAGTCAAGCATGCATTTGCTATATTAAGTGGAAACTACTTCCCTAGACATAGGAGTATGTGCTAGAGGGTTTTTTTTCAGAGCCTTGAACACCCTGCAGGAAGTCTAGGATGACCAATGTTCATGTTCCAGGGCAACTCCAAAGTCACTAGGACCAGTATTTGTGTTCAGACATCCGTGAAAATGAGGAAACAAAGTTGTCTTACATGAGCAACCAAGCACAACCCAGAACCTAGACTGCAGGCCTGGTTGTTAGCAGCTTATTAGAACATCAGTAGCCTTTCAACTGAAAAAAAAAAAAAAAAACCCTCAGAAAAGGCTTAAGATCAACTTACAGTGCAAGAAGAAAAATCGATGTTATGAGCAGAGCAGCACCCAGCTCCTCCATCCTGAAAGCTAATCGCTGCAAAACCAGGGCTTTGCTATACCTTGACCTTAGCAAAAATACAATGAAAGTTCGCTTATTTATTTGCAGCCTATTCTATTGCTGTGCTCCAAGAGCAGCATACTACAGCACTAGCACCTCAACTCAGAAAGCTTTTAGTGTGGAGCAAAAATTACTATACCCTCCCTGTGTAACTAGGCTCAGCTTTATCTGTGATGGATCACTAATCCCTGCCTGTTTAACTAGGCTCAGCTTTATCTGTGATGGATCACTGATCCCTCCCTTCCTCAGCTGATCCCAATCATCCAGGAATCAAAGTCAATCACTGACTTGGCTGGGAGAAACAATCCCTTAAAAAGGCAGGTAGGTAGGTAGTTGTCTGACTTTTTAGAAGGGGAACAGGGCAGGAGAGAAGAAAGAGGCTCAGAAGTTAGCTGGTTACTAGGAAATGGATGTTGAGCTGGAAAAGCAATATGATCTTGGCAGAAGGGAAAGAAAAGCTTGGGAGGACCCTATGAGAAAACAGGATGAATGGATAGAGCAGGAAGGTCGGAGGTTTTTGCTTTATGGTCAAATTTGTTATGTATCTTACTTAAGAAATGCTATAGGATATTGCTGGGCTAGAATTGCTTTAAGTGAAGGTGGGCTCGCTGTAGCGATTCCCGTCACACCTAATCTCTGCTAAATTAGCACCTAAGCAAGAACAGTACTGAAATCCATCTGCATCTGGACTTCCACAGAGCACTTACTTAAACGTGTAGCCAGTTGGACAACCATTAGCAGAGCTGGTAATACAGAGATGAGAGAAGGTGCTGTAACGTGGTTTGCACGTTCTCCTAAAAAAGGTATTGGCAGCGTGGAGAGTTCAGAGACACAGGTCCCTAGCAGAACCCCAGGAGCTATTTCAGGGGGAGAGAACTCCAGAGGATGAAGGCTGGAGCAGAGCTAAGGCAGGGCAGGGCAGGCAGCCCTAGGCTGAGGTCAGGACAGCCTGGAGTCCCTGGCCTCAGTGTTCATGTGCTGCATGAGCAGATAAACCCAAGGTGGTGGGAAGGGCAGGCAGGATGATATTGCCTTTTCTGCTTCACACACAGTTGCTCACCATGCTGCAAATATGGTTCAGAACAAACCACCTGTGTTGACTGACCTCTGAGTTATTTTCTTTAAGCTGCTGAGTGGGATTCAGAAATGCCTTTCTGTGAATTTGCAGTTGGAGGGCTGGTGTTAAGTTAAACCTCCGTCTGCGTTTCTGGGCTGTGTCTTCACATTCACTCCTTTAACGGTGAGTGCTTCTTGGGCTCTACTTTCTGTCTGCCTTGCATCAGAGGAACAGAAATGGAAAAGTGAAACAGTTAAGCTAAGCACAGAACCAGAGGAGGGGGGAAAAAAAGCCCTGTTTGAATAGTTATAGCAAGCCCTGTTAATTAGAACTGAGAGAGGATTTGCCATGCATTAATGCCAGGTTCCTAAAAGCCGCTGTAGGAGAACACTGAACTGTGCTTGAGTCCCCATCCTCTGGCTCTTTTAAGTGGATCCCCGCTGAATAACAGGGCTTAGGCAGGTGGCTCTTGGCCCCGCTCAGAATGTTCTTGCTGTGAGAGTAGCAGGCTGGGAAAATCAAGTAGTAGCACAGACTGCCTTGATGATGGTGGAGAGAAACTGGGCAAACGCCACCAGAAGAGGCATAGAGGCTTTCGTGGTGCTGGGCAGGATGGGACCAGAGTGGGAAGGGGCTTCAGGGATGAAGCAGGAGTGGCACGGGTCAGACACCTTTCTATCAGGGATGAGGGCTGAGAGCAAGCCAGGCAGTAGTGAAAGGTGTTAGGTGACCCTGGAGAGAGGGGGACACCCCTAATATGGGGCATGGGGATGGAAGTTGTCCATGGGTTGGGATTCTTCTGCATTTGCTCCATCTGCACTGTAACAGGGATATAGTTGTTATCGTGGATCTGTAGAGATATATACGGCTCTTGATGGCTTTCTCTGCTGCTGTGAATTTCTCTTTGGCTCTTCAGTTTCAGCTCCCCTAGTCTTCTTTGTCGTTACAATGATACACAGCTTTTGGATGGACTAGTTTTGATTGGATGGAGATGCCAGAAGTGTAATATTTACGACCACGCATGTTGCTCTTGCACTCTGGCAACATGTTGTGGCAAATCCTGCCAGGCTGTGCTGCCCAAAACTAACCCTGCTATCAGTCAAGGGCAATTTACTGAAAGTTTTGCAGCAGGTAGTGCCCAGGTCTTGATCTTTGAGCTCACTATTACTGAGTACTCTTGAGAAAGCCCTTCAGTGACATTATTCAGAGTTTCAAGTACTTTGCCACACTCTAAATGCTTAAATGGGAGCTGGATCAGGTCCTCAATGTGTTTAAAATTGTATCTGAGCTGGAGGGATTGCTTGAACTTTTATAGCAAAGACTTGGGATAGATAAGAAGAGCAATTATATGTTCCAAGAGTCACAACTAGGTGTTTTGACATTATGTTTCTTCTGTCATTCTATTTAATAATCCATTGCCCCTCGGTTAATAGCTTTCTCCTTCATTAGCCTGTATAAATCAAAACTTCACGGCTTTATCCCCGACATGGCATGTATTCTGAGCTGAGGGTAATGAATCGTACCGTGGGTTGATGTACACTGCCTCCTCTTTAGAAAAAGTCCTGCATCAAGGAAACACCTTGGCTTTCAAATTGAGTTGTCAGTATACTGTCAAGATTTAGAGGAGGAAATGCTGAGGATGCTAATAATGTGCAACCAGGGATTACGTAGCCCTGAGCAGAATATGAAGCTGCCGAGTCTCGCTTAGTCTCTGCTGTGGGCCTTCTAGGCATCTTGGCTAATGCATGCAACAGCCTTACTCTGCTCTGCATTTGCTGCCTTTCTGCCCCAAATCCTCTGTCCAAGCCTCTTTGTTTGCAAGTGGTGGAGGCAGCAGCTGCCTCTTTGTATTGCAACTGACCCCAAAGAGGTGGCTGCAGTAGCCTGTGGGCTACGAAGGCTGCCGCAGACCTGCATCAGGAGGTTACCTATGGCAGCTCCCAAACTAGTGCCGTTTGAAATTCTGAGACTTGTGATTTTTTTGTTGGAGCTGCTGTTTTTCCTAAGGCAGGACGATTGCAGTTTGGGCTTCAGACTTGAACAGCAAGGAGAGAAGCACTAGTTAAACTCCTGGACTTGCTCATTACTTTTCCTACCAAGCTGAACTGCTCACCCAAAGAAAAGCATTACTTCCCTTGACCACTAGATGCAGCTCACGCTGCATTGCAGTCTGGTTTGGCATCATTCTGGTTTTTTTTTTTTTGCTAGGCCTTGCTGTTAAAAATGATTTCCCTTGTGTTTCTGGGTGTGTGTGTGTTTGGGAGAGTTGAATCTTTATCTTATAACTTTCCTGTTTCACTGCCAAGTCTCTCTTCCCCAGATTTCTTCCCTGCTGCATTAACTGTATCCATTTTGAATGCCAAATCATCACTCCTTCTGTCTCTGTACGGAAATACATTCAGCTGCGATGCTTTGATGGGCCTCTAAGAGCTAATGGGAAGGGAAGAAATCAGGTGAGTGAATGGGGAACACGCTGATTTTCAGCCTCAAGCTGAGTACAAAATTTTACACTGAGCTTTCCACCTCCTGCAATTTCATATTCCCAAATAGTTTTTATGCTGCAGGTGTTGCATGTCAATGCTGCCTCTCAGTTGACAGATTTCCAGGGGAAGGAGCCTCCGACTCCCACCTCCAGTGGGAGGGAAACCTCAGCGTAGGACCCAGGAGCGCACGATGGGGATGGGGAAAGACAAAGAGCAATGTTCTAGTTTTAAGTCCCACCCCGCCTAACACAGCAGGATGAGAGCAACTGTCCTTGGAGAAACAGGGAGTCCATAGCCAGCAGCTGCAGCAGTCAAAGCCATGACTAAAGGCTGTTTGAAGTTGTCTGAGAAGAGCTGGAGGAGAGCAGAAATCAGGCTGCCGTTGCAGAAATCAGAATCACTGAAAGCTGGGGCTGGATGTCAGAAAGTCAAAAGGGCTGAGGAACCGAAGGAGAGAAGCTGCGGTGGTCCCTTCCCTTCCAATAGCTTCTAAGCCCAGGATTCATGCATGGTGCAGGGGTAGTAGTGCTGGTGAAAGGCTGGCCAAGGCTGTGAAACACCAGCTTTGCCCTGGCCAATTTCTGTGGGAACATGGGGGCCATGGTAAGGGAGGAGGGTCATTTCCCCCTCACTTGCCCTAGCACTGCCTCTGAGCAGATTTTCCAGAGTTACATAAAATATTCCCTATTATCCTCTGCTTAAACGTGTTTTTCTTCTTGAGGATGTTCTTTGCTTCTCCCCTGTGCCCTCTCAGTCTGGACACTTATTCCTTCCACTTCACCTTCTGCTTGGCCTAAGGGTGCAGGAGGAGAAACAGCCCAAGGAACTCTGTGCTTTTTCCCCTTACATGTTTGAGCCCAGCTTGTTTTGCTTGCTGGGTTTTTAGCTGAATGGTACCTGCACAGAAAGAACCCCATCACCCCCAGGTGACAGATGGGTGCCAGCCCTGGCCGCTGTTGCGGCTGGATCAGCTCTGACTGTCCTGGGAACCAGAACATGCTACCCTGGCTGTCACTGTGGGATCAATTCCAGCTTGGTAAATGCTATTTTCTTACACAATGAGGTTGTTCGCAGTGATGATATTCTTGTAGCTGTGGCATATAAGCAGCCGGGGTGGTAGAAATTACTGGCAGCAACTGTGGGCACTTGCAGAGAGCAGTGGGGGAGAAAGACCAACAGGCCCGGTGATTTTATTTTTCTTTGAAGGCAGTGAGATGTTCCTATTAATCAATTACCTCCTGGGAGAAGCAGCAAGGTAGCTGTGCTATTACTCCTGGGGTTTGGGTGGTTTGTTGTTTTTTTAGGAAATCTAAAATAATTTCTTCATAGTGCACCAGATCAGATGGCTCAGACCTGCTGTGAAAGAAGCAGAAAGTAATGCTCACAGTTTGCAATATTTCTTTGAGCTGCTGCTTTTGCACTGAAAAATGGGCTTCCTCCCATTAAAATGCTTTTAAATGACAAATCCACAGATGTTCTCTACAGCTTGCTTGACATGGTAAACTGAAATTGATGGCTGTGATGGCTGCAGTCTGGCCAGCATCTTTCTCCCTTGCTAGGGGCATGGGGATAGCACGGGCAGCTCCTTGAGACCTCTCTGAGGCCAATGTTGCTGTCCATCGAGCTCTCCTTTCCATCACAGAGCGGGCTGAACCAAGGGAAAAGCTTCCTGAGATTGAGCTTTGGGAAGGGGAGGGCAAATGTGTCTCTGGAGAGTCTTCCCCATCCAGACCTGCAGGAAAGGAGGGTGAGCAGCAAACACTGCTGGCTTTTGGGGAGCTGAACTTCAGGGCTGGGAACAGCAAATAACTGGAGAAGCGGCTGCAGCCATATTGGTCATCCTAAGCACGCTGGATCAAACTCCATCCATTGCAGTAGGGGAAGTGGAGCCTGGCTTTTGGAAAACCAGCAGTGCTGGTTTGTGCAGGTGCCACCGGTCCCTCCTGGCAGAGCCAGGTCCTAGCCCGGCACCCAGGCTGTCGGCACAGGGCCGTGCTGCCTCTCCTCCCTAACAAGAGTTTGATTGGTTTCATTTCCCATCGAGGAAAAATACAGCAGAAAAATAGAAGCAGATGTTTTTAGACAATGTCTAGAGCTCCTGGAGCTTCAAAGAGCTTTTTGATTGCATAGGCTTTAAAAAACATATAAAAGAGAGCCTTTCACTGTATTTTCACTAGGGCAAAACCCTCTTTGAAATTTGTATGAGGAAAGATTGTCAGACTGAGCCAACATGGGGAAAGCCTTATTGCTCACAAACCACATTTAAAATCCTTTTCGCTATTTTTTTTTTTTTTCATGTGCTGCCTTGGAGGCATATTCAGTTCCCGCCTGCACCAGTCATTACGGGCAAAGCAAGGAGGGCTGGCAGCTGGCGGCAGAGAGCTTGCTCCCCTCTGAGGGCCGTGGGTCGGGCGGTGCTGAGCTCTGCCTGGTGCCCGCCGGGAGCCGCACCGCTTCCCCTCAGCTGAACCCGGCAGAGAAATTGCAGCTCTACCAGATACAGCATCGTGGTGTTTCCACCTGCAGTTCTTTAACCATCTCCTTCAGACACATAGGAAATTATAGTAAGCAGGGGAAGTCCATGTTCCTCTGGATGTGAATGCAGTTTTAATCCTAAATGCAATCGCTGGTGTACAGCTGCATTTTGGGTGGGTTGTTTTGTCTCTAAGAGCTGGAGGACTCTTACTGCAGGGAGGACACAAAGACATGCATTTCTCTGCATGCTGAAGAAGTCTAGGCAATCTTTCAGGTTTGTGTTTGAAAAATCCCTTTTTCTGACTATTTTGAGAACTTTTGTCCTGCTCATATGGAGATCTGAAACAGCTTTGAATGACAGAGAGCCAACATAGGGCTGCCAAGTAAAAGCCCCATCACCGTGCATGAGCAGAGATGCCTGACTGTCGGGAAATCTTTTCATTGACTTCAGATCACTCCTCTGTCCCTTCTGCACAAATCCCACCTGCAGCTCCGCACATCCTGCATGTTGCAGGGGCCTTCCCAGAAGTTGCTTTTAAATGCCTGGTTTTCTCTTCCTGTGCCTGATAAGGAGGAAACATTTCTACTTTGATTGCCTTAAGCTTCCACTTCTTGCAAAGAATTCTCTAGGAAATGGTAGGTTTTTTTGCAAAGTTACCTTCTGAGTGAATTTTCTTCTTTGATAACAGAAATTCTGTCAAAACTGAGCATCTTCATTTCTTTTCTAGAGGCTTTGGACCATGCTCTCTGCATTCTCAAACGGCTCCTGGGAAAGATGCGGCTGAAACAGGTAACATGGATGAGCTGTGAACCTGGCCTAGTGCCTGGTGTGGTAGATGCCACCACTGTGCCTCCGTTTGCCATCTCTAAACCAGGGATAATGTTAACCTGCCTGCTTCCTTACCTAGACTTGGCGCCCTGTAAGGAGCCCTACCCCAACAGACATATCAGCAGAGGAAAACACAAGTGACTCTTTAAATTACTGTCGCCTGGCCACCCACCTTTCTCATCATTTCTCACTACACTTCATCTTCCAGCACCTGGTGCGAGGAGAAGCCTTTCCTGGGGAGCAGATCATGACCCTGGGCAGCCCTCATGCAGCTGGACCTCACCAGGCAGCTGCCCCTCTGGAGAGCTGTGTAGGATAAGGAAGGCAAAGCTGCTCGGCTCAGGCCGTGCTCCTTTTAAAGGACGCCCAGGATAACCCATCCCCAGAGTGGTACTTCTCTGGGGAGCTGACTGCCATTTTCTTCTCTGGGGAGGCTGATAAGCACTGTGATGGTATCTGAAAGCAGGGCTTTTGTTCAGCTCTTTATCGATGAGCTGATGAGTAAATGAGCTAATCGTGTAAAGCACTGTAAGCCCTGCTGAAAGTCCTGTGTCCCTAATAAGCCAGCTGGAGCATTGGGGTTGAAAAGTTCAGGTCCAGGATGGCCTTTCTCTCCATGGCTACCTCAGCAGCCTGTGACACCAGGGACCCAGCTCCCAAAAGCTGCTTTTCCACCCACTCTGGCTCTCCAGCGTGCTTCCTGCTCTCTGGGGAAGGGGCTGCCTTTGGCCCAGGCCCCCCCCAGATGGTTTGCACACCGTGGGGCTGGCATGTGGCAGGGATGCGCTTGGCCATACACCCTTCTCTCAGCATCACTAATTTTTGTGCTCTGTATGTGCATCCCATGCAGAAAACATGGGAGCTGGTCAGTCAGGCAGGGTGGCTTTTAGCCTGGGGTAAGGCCCTGAGTTTGCCTCGGCCCGTGGGAGCCTGTCCCTTGGGTCCTGGGGAGCTTCACACATGTGTTGGGTGCAGGGAGTTATTCTTGTGTCTCCCTGAGCTCGTAGGCAAGAAAATGAACAGACATCTGCCCTGCAGCAAGTCTGGGGCTCCCAAAAGCACCCCTGTTTATAAAGTCACAGGTTTCTGCAGCCAGCTAAAGGCAGATATTGTATAAATGCTCCCATACATCTCACAGGGCTTTCCCTACCCCTTTGCAGAGCCACCTGATGCAGCTCTCCCACCGCAGCGGGGGTCCAGTGAGACCACAAGCCTTCAACAGCAGATTGCAGCAAAAATGATAGTTTGGAGGTTTTTCACTCTCAGCACAATTTCTCACAAGCATAGTTTTTAATTTGATTTCTTCTTGGCTTCTTTCCTCCTGTGGTATACACACATCTTGCAAGCAATGAGGAATTTGGATGTCACTTCTCATTTCCCCTCAGCCTTCCCGATCCAAGTCCTGGTTATCCTTTTTCCCTCAACGTGGAGAAACAGAACAGCACGTTTGGGACCAGCTGTGAAGCTCTCAGCTGAAAGCTGAGTACGAAATATCCTGGGATGAATACTGGGTAGAATGTGCCATCTCTTACCCCATTGCCAGTCTATGCACCAGCAGATGACTTTTGGTGCCTGGGGAAAAGATGTTGGCTGTGTTAGCTGCCCTTTCCCTTTTTGTTGCACTCCTGGGAAGAGTCATGAGTCAGCAAACTTGTCCCGCCCTTTCTGTAAGGAAGAGGGAGCAGCATGCATGCCTTCCTGAAGAAAGCTTGTTGGTCCCTACGTTGTCTTCATCTGTGGGCTAGAACTGTATTCCTTCAGTGCAGTGGATTACTGTGCTTTGTAGCGGGCTGGTCTGAAACATAGCATGGTTATTTAGTGCTTCACTCCCTAAGTGCGTTCTCCCTTGTCCTTCCTTCTGCCCCATCTCCTTTCCCTCCTGGCAGCTGCCTGCACGCTACAAATTTTGCAGCTTGAAGAAGCTGGTAGGAAGCCGCTCGTACCTGTGCAAAACCAGCCCTGGCTGCAGGGATAATTTTGCTGAGGGCAGAGGAGGACCCAAGGCAAACTGTTGCTAAAGACTGCAGATGAGCTCTACAGTGCCAGTCTAGCTTGAACGAGCTTACACTGCTAAGCATGGGGATTATTTCTATTCCTGCATGAAACACTGCAAAGAGAGCTGAATCTGTGTCGGACGTGAAAGTCAAAACTCCCAGAAGCTTATTGACAGCTCTTAGGAAGTGACCACAGTCCTTTCCTGGTATCCCCCTTGCAGATCTCCCCTGCTGGGACCAGCTCGCTGGCTTCTGGGCTGTGCTCTTGCTGCAGCTCCCTCTGGGATGCCCAGGTGAACTGGGCTGGTATTTCTCAGCCACATGATTTTATTTTGGGGTTATAGCAAGTTACGTAGCCTTGGCTCCCAGGAATGTGCTTCCAGTCGTATGTTTGTCCTGGCTGTGTTTTGGCAGGTCCAGGGGGGCTCTGCAGGCAGGACGGGAAGTGCTGAGCAGCTGGGCTGAGCACCATGGCTGGGTGCCTGTGCCACGCACACGCCTGGCTTTGCCTGCTGCCAGGAGCAAGTAATACCCAGAAAAAAAACATTCTCCATAACAGTTCTTCACTGCAATCTTAAAAACACGAGGGGTGTTCAAGGAGATATAATTATAGTGACTAAGCACTGGTGCAGGGAGTGCACAAGGTGATTAAAAAAATTCTCCTCTCTACCTTGCTTAATAATCTGGAAAAAACCTGGCGTATTCTCAGGGACTGCAGAGAGTTTGCTGATGATGCTAATTTAATTACAGGCCAGCAGGTGGTGCCCAAGCAGAGAAAGGAAACAATTTAATACAGTATTCTCACCCGATGTGTAGTTGCTAGAAGCGTTTAGTTCCCAGCTCGAGTCATGCTCCAGCCATTCAGACAACATTTAACAACTCAGTATTGGTGTTTTCTCCTTTTCTCCCTCATCCCATCTCCCCAGGCAGCCCCAAAATCCTCATGGCTTGTAAGAGGGCTGAGAAGTACCAGTCGATACCAAGGAAAACGGTTTTACCTGCACACCCAGTCCAAAGGGGTCACTTGGTCCCACCTCAGTTGAAACTGCGGGAGGGGACAGGTCTGTCCAAATGAGTCTCTCGTGGTTGGTAGGCTGCAGTTTTTCCCAGCTACAATCATTGCTTCTAGAGCTTTATACCAAAAATGTAGAAAATAATGAGCTTGGGCCCTGTTGAATGCAGGAGAGAGAAGTGGCTTCTCTTGACCTCCTTTTAAAAATACAAGGAAAGGGATTTGGTGTCATCAGCTTTCTCCTGCAAAAAAGACATGAACCTATGCAGCTGGTTCCCACTAACAGCACATACTAAGCAGATGCAAAAATCCCAGGTTTATGTATTCTGTAGCTCTGGCAAGTTGCTGATCTGAGTGGTTTTTGCAGGTGCTAAAACACAGAACACAGGCACTGCCTCTGCAGGGCTTGCAAGCTCTTTAAAGGAATGTACAAACCCCTGCAATTCCTTAACTTCAGTGAACAATGACAGCCATTTCTCTCTGGATTAGAACAGGAAACCTGTAAAGCACACTTTCATGATCCTGTTTCCCTGCACTGAAAATAAGAGAGCAAAGCTCTGCTGCTTGGCTGTGGTTGCACTGGCTGGTGTGATATAAAGATGGTCGTGCTCAGCCCTGCCTAGGCAATGGGAAAAGCAGGGCGATATCCAGGCAGAACCAACCACCTCCCAGCTGAAAACCAGCCTTGTTAAAATGTAAGCCGGATGCTCAGCAGGAGGCAGCTGTGGTCTTGTTACTCCTGAAAGTGAAGGGTAAGGTAACTAGGTAATACCTAGGAGCAACTTTTTCCTCTGATCAATGAGGGTAAAGGGCCTGAGCCCCCCTGGGAGCAATCTCTGCTGCAGGAGATTTTCTGCCGGTTGGAAAGCGGAGTATCTCCTCTCCCTCCGCTTGTTGAAATTCCTGACACGAGCAGACAAGCCTGATTAGAGTCGGTATATACTGGTCCTTTAGGAGCAGAGCAGACAGGGAAGACTGTCAGGGAAGAGATTGCTTCCACTGGTAATTTATGCAGTTATTCTCCTTTTTCCTCCCTATGGAGAACATAAAACAATTCTGCTAGAGAGGAGATGAGCCACTTCAACTATCTGCAGAGATCACCAAACACAGATCACTTGGAGGCCTTAGAGCAGGTTGGGCCCTTTGCTGGCAGTGGCACTACCTGTGTATTAGCCATGGTTATCTTGTTGGAGTGGGGATCTCAGTCATTTCATCCTCTAGAGAGCTGAATAAAATAAACCCCAGAACATCACAGGGTCCAGATTCATAGCCTGGGGAGAAGGCAAAAAGACAGGGGTATCAAATGATCAGCTTTTGTGTTTTACTCCTTGGTAAGATGGTTTTCTGATCCTCACTGAAAACATAAATGCTCTCATGGATCAAGCCTGGTTCCTGTCAGTGCTGCAGATGGTTATGCTACTTCTCCTGCTATATTAATGCTGACAGTCATGTGCCACTGAGAGGCCTGCAGAAAAGGTCCCACGTGTTGTCTGTTTGCACCGAGGAACCAGTGCAGGAACAGCAGAGAAAGCACATGAAGGGCTCATAGGCAATGGTTTTTGCTGCTTTATTGGCACACATATACATAGAGATGTCAAGAACATAGTTTCAAACTCGGTGGTGAGCCTCAGCTTACCCTATGATGTGCTCTGGACCTCACCGAAACCCGGAGTGCTCCCACCGCTCAGATACTGGACAAACCCAAATGTAGTCTGGGGCATCCTCTCAAATGCAAAGTGGGCAGTGGCGAAGTGTTGCAGAAAGGCAGAGTGGTTGGGTGGCCCCAGAGAGTACCAAATTCCCCCAAGTCACAAGAATATAAAGTATGTACGTCTCTGGCATGGGGAGATCCGTTGTTTCATGCCAGTCTCTGGCAACTCATTGCAGCATCACCCTCCCCAGCTGGTCCTTGCCTTTCCAAGTCTTACAGAGCACACCTGGTTATTAAATCAGGTCTTGTGCTGTCTCTGCCATTGCTCAGCTGTCAGTCCAGGGCACTGCACGTGTGCTCCTGCATCAGCCAGCCACGTGCCGATGGTGCCCGGCAGGGAAGGGGATGCCTGCCAGGTGTTCATCTTCTGATCCCCTCTGAGACACCATTGCTTGCGGTGGTAACACATAGGCAATACCTCCAAGGAGATAATTTAATCGTGTCTCAGAAGGTACCCTTTCCACTCTGTTACTTCCCATAGAAACACAGGCCAAGTGTTACTGCACAAGTCAAGACAACCGCACAGTGTGTTCGGCTTATCTGGGAGATAACATTTTATCAGCATGCCAAGAGCTACAACTAATGAGGCATGGAACAGAGGAAGCCAAGCATACTAACTGGTACATACCATCTTTCCAAACGCTGATAGCAGTACCTTGCAGGGAAGAGCACACAAAGAACTAATGAGTAAATACACAGGAGCCAGGCAGAGCCAGCAGCATCCCTAGACACTTGGTCTATTCTTAAAGACCCAACAAATTGCTATTGTACAGTCATTGAGAGCTTATATGGCATCTAAATCACCTGTTTTAATTTTTACGTAAGGTTTAAGGTTTTCTGAACAATCAAAGACTGGACCTTGATGGTCCCCAGTACCAAAGACAGCTGCTGGTGGGGCTATGAGCAGGTTTCTGCTGTCAGCCTGGGTCCTTTTCTTCTCGACCTTTCCTTGGCTCTGCCAAGGGATGTCTGCAGGTCCCTTTGTAGAAATATTAAGGACAGTGCCAATGGCCAAAGCATTCACAGGGAGCCAAATCAGTCACCAATACAGGGGGATTAACACATCCCAGGATACCCCACTTGCTTTTGAGAGCAGACATACAGGAAAAGCCTTGAAATACTCTGGGAAACTTCTCCTCACTTCAGCCCCTTCTCCCCGGGCTGCTCAGGAGTGGCAGGGGTTTTCTGAGGGAATGAAGGGAGCTCCGGTGGGGAGCCGGGGTTGTCCATGGGGCTTGGAAGTACCAGCAAACGGAAAGCCTCAGTCCAAGAATGGTGTGTTCTTGACAGGCAAGAGGGAAACATCTGTTTCTATAGGAGACTTCACTCTTGCCAAGAGCAGGAGGCTCAAGCAAGAGGGAAGAAAGTGTTATGTGGGCAGAGAACTAAAATCTCTTTTATAATGCATGCCTGATAGAGAATAGGCTTAAGGTTTAAATATAAGATGTGAGAGCTAAGTCAGGGAAGAACCTGCTTTGTCACAGCAATAAACTTCTGGGTGGGCATTTGACTCCTTAAAGCTCCTGGATTTTTTGTTGGTGACATTATCTAAGAAGAAAAGAAGAAAAGCCTGATCACCCAGCTATGGCTCCTTTTTTTCTGCTTTTCCGGTTAAGAAAGAAATTATTTTTATTTATTACCATTGACTAAATGCTCTACTTCATTACTGGCTGCCATTTCTCACAAAGAAATAAAGCTGAACATTAGCCATAATTTAGCAAACTGCTGCAGATTGCAGTGCTGAGGGCAATTAAGCCATGCAAAGCAGTCAATCCCTTCGCCACCCCCTCCCGCAGCAGGGCTAGGCCTGGTGTTAGATGCTGAATCTCTTCCCAGCCTTGTAGGGCCAGGAATCAGTGCAATCCGTGCTCCCCATATCTGCTCTGCAGAGAGGTTTAGCTCCAACTTTAAAGCAAAAGCGGCTGTGAAAGGAGAGCTGTATATCCTTTCAAGGCACATTTTACCTTGTTGGTGACTATAGCATTAGCATTGGCAGCTTCCCAAGCCCCCTCGCCTTTCCAATTTAAATAAAACCAGAACAACAGCGACGCTAAGGCTGCTGCTGTCAGTCTCCCTGGATCGCACTCTTCTGTCAAGGGTCAGGTAACCATGCCGGTCAAATCACAACCCTCCTCCATTCCAAGGCCTCAGGTCACATTTTTGCAAAAATCCAAGCAAGTCTTTGCACAGTCCATCACACCTGGACTCAGACTTTTTGTAAGGAATATATTTTGTATTAATATAACACATTTTCAGGGACTTCTTGCCCCCAGGAATTCTCATTGAGGCCAAGAATTTATTAAGGAGTTTAAAAAAAGAGACATTTATACCCATAGGAAGGATATCCAGGAGAATAGTCAGCATACACAAGACTGCAGACTTCCAGAAAGGATATAAACTCAGTCAAACATTAATAAACAATAAGCTGCTTTCAGCCTTTGGTGTTTCTTTCCTACCGTGCTTACTGATAGGAGGTAAAAGCTTTCATTCAGGGAATCAGGACAGATGGTTATTACTCCTAAAAAGAAAGAAGGAACACCAGTTTCTGGTAGAAATTCAGATAATGTCAGAAACATTTGCAGACAAAGTCTACCCTGCTGAAAGTAATAGAAGTTTTGCCTTAGAGATAGCAAAAATCACAGAATCAGAGAGTGGCTGAGGCTGGGAGGCAGCTGTGGTCCCTGCTCAAAGCAGGGTCACCTATAGCAGGTTGCCCAGGACTGTGTCGCACTGGGCTTCAAACATCTGCGAGGATGGAGACACCACAACCTCTCTGGGCAACCTGCTTCAGCATTCAACCACCCTCACAGTAAGAAAGTTGTTTCTAATGTTTAAGTGGAACTTCTTGTATTTCAGTTTGTGCCCATTGCTTCTTGTTCTTTCACTGGGCACCACTGAGAAGAGTCTGGCTGGGTCTTTACTTCCTCCATCAGGTATTTATACACACTGACAGGATCCCTCTGAGCCTCCTCTTCTCCAGGATGAGCAGTCCCAGCTCTCTCAGCCTCTCCCCATATATCAGATGCTCCCGTCCCTTCATCATCTTTGTGGCCCTTCGCTGGACTCACTCCAGCATGTCCATGTCTCTCTTGTACTGGGGAGCCCAGCACTGGACCCAGCCCTCCGGATGTGTCTCACCAGTGTGAGCAGAGAGGCAGGAGCACCTCCCTTGACCTGCTGGCAATGCTGTGCCTAAAGCAGTCCAGGAGACCGGTGGCCGCCTTTGCCCCAAGGGCCACACTGCTGGCTCACGTTCAACTTGGTGTCCACCAGGACCCTCAGGACCTTTCCTGCAGAGCTGCTTTCCAGCTGGCCAGCACCCAGCCTGTCCTGGTGCCTGGGGTTATTCCTCCCCAGGCACAGGACTCTGTTGGCCCATTTCCCCAGCCTGCCAAGGTCTCTTTGAAGGGCAGCACAACCATCTGGTGTACTACCACTGCCTCCCAGTTTTGTATTGCCTGTGAAACCTCTGTCCCCTCTCTTCCTTTAAGCTCCCAGCATCCCAAACACTCTCGTTTTTCATCAAGGAGGGACATTCTTAATGTAGCTGTAATTGGAAAAGGCTTTCAGCAAACCATTTCTCAGGTGCTGCTGCCCCTGTTCCTCCCACGGACTCATCAGTGTTCCCATGTTTCATCACCCCGGGTCCTCTGAGCTCTGACATACCTGCCTGACAGGAAGAGAAAACAAGGAAAAGAAAAAGTGCGAGAAGCAGAGAGGGAATTTGGAGAGTACTTCTAATTAAATTATTGGTGAACAAAGCCAAACACCTTTACAAAATGAAAAGATCATCTGTGAAGCTGGCACAGGATCCAGCTTCTAAAATTAGTCCAGAGAGGAAAGACTGATAGATAAAACACCAGACAAGGAAAAGCCATTAATTGCCAGGACAGGCAGCTGCTTTCTCTGCACTGCAAGCGTTAACTGTGGTTAGAGACAAGAAGAGTTGGATTAATGGTGCCAGAGATGATGCGAACCACCGTCCTTAAACCGAGATCCCAGGAGAACCAAAAGACCTGGAGGTGAATTAATAGCAACAAAAGGTCTTTCAGCCTGCTGGGCCACCTACTGCTCTGATGAGGCTTAGGAAAACCAAGGACACCCAGTTAAGATTAAAGATGCAGCCATGGAAGATGAGCTCTTTTGCACAGCATTCAGCCAAGTACCTTCTTGGACCATCATTCCCAAATCCTGGCCATGAGATAAGCTCACACTTCTCTTCTAGGATCTGGCCATGCAGCTGCTTCCAGTACAAGCAACATGGGTAAGGAGCACCGGATTAGTGACTTGTGTGTCAAACCTAATGCTCACAAGGGAAACTGTCATCTTCTACTGATTTATTATTTTGCCCAGCCTGGAAACAGGGAGAAGAGCTGATCATTCACTGCCCTGACCCCGCATGGACCCATTTGCCACCTGGGTCAGCATTAATTCCAGTTCTGGAAGCAGCAGTAGATTCGTATCTAACCAATAATTAGGGGTAGGATGTGTTTGTCCTGTGTTTTCCACAGATACCACTGAAGTTTTAGGCTATACGAATGAACTTGAGATAAGGCTTGTTGCTGGCCTCTTCACAGGTAAACCATGCTGAAGGGGCCAACATCAGCAGTACCAGGTGGGTGGAGCAGATTCATAGCCTCTCCTTGTAGCTCCTGGCCAGAGCAACCAAAATGAGCTGCTTCTTCCCTCAGGCGGTGTATGTCAGCACCGGGTGAATGCTGAGCTACTGGCTGGTCCACACCTTAGTCACTTTGCAGAAGGGCTTAGCAATACCTGTTCTTCAGGACGAAGAGTGAGATTGCAAGCCAGCTCAGTGAATACTTGCATTTACAGTAACCAAGGCATGAAACTTATATAATAACCTTCCTACAGGTCATTAACTGAAGATGAATGCCGTGCAATTATGAATATATCTGATATTTATTATAATGGCACCAATCATAATGAATTAAGTCAGTGTTTAGGTGAGATATTTCCATAGGTAATTTAGTGTAAGTTAAATTTTCCTCTACCAAATCTGTTTTAGAGCCCATAACTTTAATGCATGATGTATCACTTAATGACAGCTTTTGGCTGTGCATTAGTGAACTCCAGTTGATACAATATTTCTTCCAGATAATTTTCCTAGTAAAGGAAATACAGCATTTGTACGCAATTTCATGCCAGGTCTTGAAAGAGGGGCTGAGTGTTAAAGTATATGTATGTATTTATTTACAAAGGAGGTGAAGGGGAATATTTTCAGAGCCGTTAGAGACATTCCTCCAGCAATGCCTCTTCTTGCATGTGGTCAAGGACCAGTGGATTAAAGACCATGGCTGTATAATTGGGCTGAAGATAATTCTCCCTCAATGGCAGTGGTGCTCACATGCTCTTTTCTGAAATGTAACCACCACAGAGTGAAACCATGAGGATGGTCTTATGTCTGACAGAGTTTAGGAGAGGCTGAGTGAAGGACAGGGTTGTGTGACCTTCCAAAAACAGAATTAGTTCAAGATTAGTAACCTTATTCACAGCTATCTTCAGTGTAATTAAACTGCGATCAAAAGGGACATCAAGCAGTGATATAATACTTAAAGCACGTTGTTGAAAAAATGACCTCTCTTGCTGACTACTGAACTTTGGTCAGACAGGCCACAAACACCAGCCAGGAGCTAGCCACAGTATGGAATTGAAAATTAAAAAGTAAAACTGAGAGTCTTCAAAGAATAATGAAGAGGACATTTGGGGTGCGCAAGCACAAAATAGGTGCAGAGCAAGGGCTTCAAAAGTCCTTGGAGGGCCTTTCTTGAACCGCGCAGAGAAGAAAAGGCACTTTTTCTGTCTTCTGCGCACCAATATTTAAGAATACTGATTTGGTTGAACATTTTCTAATGCACTTCAATTTCTTTCCTATCAAGAAAGAAATGTAGTTTAAAAGGACTGCTCAGCTGCAAATGGGTTCTTACAAAGCGATTTAAAATTTAATCTTTTTGGAGGAAAAAATTAAGCTTTTTAGCCTCTGAAGCTACTTTCTAAATCAGAGTGCTGGACCTCCAAATGAAGCTAGTGGAGCTAAGATTTGTACTTGCTGCTGAGCAGCAAATGCCAGCAAGGTAATGCATTTTGTTAGGCCCTGATGACAAGAACAATCTATTAGGAGTACCGGGAAGGTCAAATGTGACATAATGAAACCTTCTAGCATCTTTTTGCAGCCATAATGCTTCTTTCTGCTTCTGTGCTGGGGATCAGACACGCGGTGGTGCGCTCGGCTCTCGTAATGTATTCGGAGATGGTGTCGGCTGATCTCCACTCCACAGGGAACTGCAAGTCCCCTTTCCGTAGTGTCTAATAGATATGATGAAAAACATGTTTCAAAAATTGATCATGACCATGCTCTGCATTTCAGGGTGGCCAGCCGAGAGCTCGAGTTCAGCTGTTTTACCTGTTTATTTAACTGACAGCAAGGCGTCCTCTGACGCTCTCTGCCTCGGGCAGGTGGGATGCTGCAGCTGAATTTTGTGCCTCTGAGCTGCTCCTCTTTCCGTGTACTTGGCCTTTGCAAGATACCTGAACTTTTTGCAAAAAGGAATTACAGCATCTTGTAATTAATTTGTGTAAGTTCATACAAAGGTCCTGATACCATAATGACTTTATGGAATCATCCTAGTTTTGCAGAGAAAGCCTGTTTCATTAAAAAACCTACAAGGCCAATGCAACAAAGATCTTCTGCATGGCTTGAGTTCCCGTTTTGGTTCTTCTCTAGTACCACGGTCTCACTACAGCCCTGACCGTGGCTGAGTTATGGGCTTAGTAAAAACGGAGCACGTCGTGATGTAGCTACACTTTCAATATGGAGTCAGACCTAGTTTATCACTGCACAGATGAACCTGCATTAGCTATGCTTTTTATTGAAGATGTGTATCCAAAACAGATTATATTTCAATACAAAGACCACCAGTCACTGTGGCAGTCTGCACTTTTTCTCTGCAAAATAGTTCACAAGTGATTTCTCTACAAAAATCTCTACCTTCTTAACTGAAATCTTCTCTTTGAAACTAGCTTCTACACTGTGGCCCACCATCATCATCAGGTTCTTACTAGGAGTCCTGATCAGCTTTGGATGTAAAAATTAGGATGACTGGATGGTAAATCAAATGAACAGTTTTTAACAGTGTAAAACATCTTAAGTTTGCTGCCAGCCAGAGCTCAGCATGTTTAATTAAGGTGTGTGAGCTTGCAGGAGGCTAATCCTTGCTGCTGAGGCTAATTTCTGCTGGTTTATTAGATAATACAGTAAAAGACAGATTGAGACTCCTTTTTTCCTATTTTCTTTCCCTTGTCACCAGCAGTAGGTGGGGGAGATAAAATCCCTTCACATGAAATCATCTTAATGAAGGACCAGAATCTGTGCAATTAACCGGAGGCACAGCTGTACACCTCGCTGCGCACACCCAGGTCCCACTCTCTCTTTCCCTGGCGAGGATATTTCCAGAATGGCTGCTTGGGCTAAAGTTCATAATTAAAGCTGTAAATCTTGGCTCACTCTTAAATTTGCCTGCACGCAGAGAGAGAGTAGGAGGGGAAAGGAGGAGAGTCTATCTCCCTTCCAGGAAGCCTTGTTTACTAGTAGGTTTTCTTATCCTGGTGGTGCTTCTCAGGGGTGCAGGGAGACAGGTACTGAGAGCACCCCTATATGGAGATTTTTGGGGGGCCTGACAACCATCAGCAGTGCCAGCTGGTTTCCCTCTTGCAGCAGAGCCCTGCAATACAGAAATATTGGTGGAGCCAGATGTCTTCACACGGGTTCCCACGCCGGCAGCGAGATTTGGGGGTTGATCAGGGACGTCCTGTTGGCACGAAGCACAGACGAAAGCTTCAAAGTGAAACGCTTCACTGTGCAATGAATCATCCCCACTACTGCTCTTAACAGTAGCACCCTGGGAAGAGTGGGGTACTAGCAGGTCTCCTAGAAAGACCTCATCCCTTAGGAAGTTCGGGAGGGACTCATGAATGATTGCAGTTTAATTCCAATGGGTAATCTGCTGCCTGTAATTAATAGCTACAGCTGCATGTGTTTTCAGCACAAAACTGGTGAGCAAACCCCTGCTTTCTTAATTCTGCAGCGTGTACTGGGACTAGACGGAGCACAGCTCCTGCCAGCCCACTGTGTAGCCCAGCGCATCCCCTGCCGTGGGCAGAGCTCTCATGCAGCCCTGCAAATCCTCCTCTGGAAGTATCTTGATGTGCCCCAGTTATTGACAAAATGAAGTACCACGGTGAATACTAGCAGCTAGCATTTACCACATTTGAGGGTATAGCACACTTCCTGATAGACCACCGGAATTTTAGATTATTTTCCCAGAGGAAACGGCGTATCTAATTGACCAGAAACTATGATCCTCTCTCACATACTTCTGATGGGGTTGCTTGTATGCAAATCCCTCCTTATCGTTTAGTCCATAATCTGTCTGAATGTGGCAGAATAAGGTTTTATTAATAATGTTTTCATGCCCGTGGCACGGGGCTGAGTCACCACTTGCAGTACACAAAGCAAGACAAAGCTGTAGAGCACGTCTATTAATAAACATGATAAAACCATACCTTTGTGAATAAAAGTTGCACGTCTCTGCCGAAGAGACAGCCCTTTGTTGAAATAGTGATTTATTGCTATTAAAACTGTGTGATTAGCCAAGCTTGGAAAGCAGACCCAGAAAATCTCACGGCTGCCTACTCACATGATGAGTTTCACCAAGCATGGAAATGCAGGAACATTTTATCAAGTCAGAACTTCAGAGGAAAACATTTAATTCCAAGGTCAGTTCCTGATGATGCAGTTGTGGATTTTCAGTCGCAAAATTACTACACGATTTATAATGAAGTTTATATTTGAAATGCTAAGAGATTCATACACATATCCCCCCCCACCCCCCAAAAAAAAAGAAAGTCAGAAGAAATGCTGTGATAAAGCCAAATTATATGGCGTCAATCAGCCATCTGTTGTGCACTGTGGTTTCTAATGATCAAGGTGAAAATTTTGGTAGGCTGTAAAAATAGAGAATTACAACATCCACTCTCCCTGCAGTAAGCACTTTAAGCACAGTCAACATGAGATAATATATGCTGGAATTACCACTGAGTTCAGTCATATCGTGAGCAAACCTGAACAGCTGATAGCCAAGGTGGGACATTCAGCCAGGAGACATTATTATTTGTGGATGGACCAAGTAGGGCTCTGTAGTGAAGATATGATGAGCTTTGGAAAGGAAGGGAGAATCCCCTACGTTAGTGTGAAAACTGTCCTCCTCCGAATAGCCCCGCAGAGCCCTGGAACATGCCATGTGCTTTCTGCGAATCTCTATGTACATTAGTAAATGAACTTTCATTTGGAGTGGGTCCTTTATGTGACCACCCACCCTTTGCTGGCTCATTTCATTTATCTCAGATATCTCAATAACAGAATAATATGAGCCCATCAAATGCCTCATCTAATTAAAATTCAGTGAAACCTCTTTGGGTGGCTACCTTCACACTCCCATTTTGAAAGGCTTTAAAGGCAATGTTTTCTTTAGTTTTCCCCGTAAAGGATATTTTCCTTGTCACCTGTGCCAACTCAGAAGAAGATGTGGGTTTTTTTACAGAGACATCCATTTTGAAACAGTTGCTCTGGCTGCATCTTCCCACCGGGGCTGAGCTCATCATTACGGTTCCTTCTTTTGAGGTGGTCGCTGAGATGATTTGGCCTTGGAGGAGTGAGGCCACTCAGGCTTCAAAGGAAGGAACCAGGGCTTGTTGGTTCGTCATGAGCAGCCCAGGCTTTCATCTTCTCCTTTACACCTATGGAGGAGCAGGGAGATATAAACTATGCAGTAATTGCCCGTATACATGGCCAGACAAGGAGCAGAGGAGAGCTTTAGTGCAAAGATGCAGCTGTTTTTCATTTGCCTCTTCCATGGATGATCTTTTCTCTTTCTTTACACAGGACACTCTTTCTCTATGAATATCTGGGAAATGTAAACGGGAATCTGTATGCTGATTACACGAAGGTCATCAAGATGCACTGAATGGATGATATACCAGCTCTTAGAAAAACATAGTGATGGATCTGCGAGCCTGCGTTCATTTGACATGTTGCAAGTCTTGGGGCCAAGATCAGCAGGTGCAGGTTGGGTCAGATGTCCTGAACATAACTGATTAAACCCTGTCAGGCAGCCGCCAGCCAGAATCCTGCAAGAGGATGCTCCTCGTGCCAACTTCTCTGCTTGAAAGCAGATTGCAGAGCATAAATCTGAACCCACAGCTTTGTGATAGATTCAGCCCATTTCATGGGGTTTGGCTCCAGCCACTGGGAGAGGTTGCAGTCATGGGGTGCTGTGCTCACCATCTGTGCCATTGCCCAAAAAATAACAGACCGTTACTAGTGGAGTCCCTGGTATTGCAAAGGCTGGCAGCCCACGGCTCCACAGCATTCATAACCTTATGGTGGGAGCCTCATCTGTGGCTGGTGAAGGCAGAAATCAACATCGAGGGGACTGTACTGTCTATCTGTCCCTCCCCAGTACCTGCTGAACCCAGTGACTAGCGTCAGCCAAGTTGAAGAGCAGTGAGGAGACCTCAGAGGCGTTAAAGAATTTAGGTCTTAGGCAGAGCAGAGTGACCCACATTACTGCAACAGGAGTGACCACAGCAGGAGGCCAGCAATTATCTGCTTAATTTGACTTGGGCACAAGCAAGCGAGTGCGGGCTGCCGGGCAGGCAGGGAGCACATCACAACTGGTGCAGCCGCCCCAGCCCGACCCGCTGGAGGTTAAAAGGTGGGGGGAGCTGAGGGTTACCAGTGCAAGGGTGCTGGGCAGAGGCTGTATCGGTCCCACTGCTCGTGGACTGATGTACCCTGGGGCTTGGATGAGGTCCGTGCCAACATGGGGCGTGACCCAGCGTGCAATAAGGTGATCCTGAAACTCTTTACTCAGAGGAACAGCTGAGGAAGGATGCTGCGCTGGAAGAAAGGGAGAGGCAATTGCTGTTTGATCAGTGCAATGCCCCAGGTTGTCATCCCTGTGGTGTGCTTTGGTTTCATCATTTTTTCTCCCAATATCCTCCTACGCGGGTGAAATCAGACAGAGGCCATGAAGCAGGGCAGCCTCACTGTTTGGCTCTCTGCTCTGATCACTTCTGTCATGCTTCTCGGCATGCCCTTGCTTACCCCTTCATGGCTTTCAAGACATACGGCACTAAGAAGTCGAATCTTACCCTGGGATGTGGTGAGATGGACAGGGCCCTCTCTATTTCTGTCAGTGTGGAAGAGCATCCTCTGCATGCAGCATCCCAGGAACTTAGCACCGCAGTGCCAGGCACTATTTGGAAAGCCTGCAAGATGTTAGGTGAAAGGCAGATGCCCCAGGAACAGAGAGGCGAACGATTATATTACTACTTCAAAAGGAGCTGATTCTGCAACTAAATAACTGTTTTTCAGGTGATAGCTCATTTTTATTTTTTTTTTTAATGTACTCATGAAAGCGTTACATTGCAAAGGCCCTGAAAATATATCCAGGGTTCATGAGCTGGCAGAGAAAAAGGCTCCCCAAGGTGGGGTTTTGCTGGTGAACTGTGTATCACAGCCACTGGAACTGCGTATCACAGCCACTGCACGGAAACGCAGCAGGGCACTGCGCTGCTGCAGTCGGTGCTGGCCCTGTGCTGCAGCGCAAGAAGGACTTCGGGCTCGGAGCAGTGCTCAGACCCGTCTGTGTGCCCTGAGCTTCCTCCCGGTCTGTGGTGGGGTTGTATGTAACGGCAGACCACCAGCTCCAGCAAGCAGCTTGTGGCCAGAGGGCATGGTGGGCGCTTGCCGGAAAGCAGAGCTGATTTAGCTGTTTCCTGATGAGCAGCGTTGATTTGGAGACAGAAAATCCCCCCCCCAAATCCAGCCATTATCCGGTGCATGGGCCAGGGAGCCCGTTTGCCGTGCAGCTTTGAAGCCCAGAGCAAAGCAGTCTCCGAGCAGCTCCGCGCAGCCTTGCAGAGCGGTCCTCCCTGCTGAGTAACAGTACAGGCAGTCTCCTAACCAAAAGCCTTAATGACGGAGCTGGTTTTTTAATGGTCCCCTGCACAGCCGTTAGTCCTTAAAGAGGATTTACATTACAGCCAGCTGCTACGAAGATATTTTATTGGTATAGTAAATACAGAGAGAGAAATGGTGGCTTTTAGTCTCCTGGTTGCTTGTGCTTTCCTGCCCCATAACTCACAACCCTTTGTGTCAGAGGCTAAAATCTATCCCACTGAATGCTCTGAGGTGTCCCCTTGTTCCCCCCACCTGGACAGACCAAAACCACCCTTAGGTGCTGCCCTCCCACCTGCTTCCTGGATCTCCTGCTTCTGGGCGGGTGGCTGGTGCGAGCAGAAGGGCTGCAGTGGAAACTGTGCAACACGTGGAAGCGGTGAAGTCTCGCACAGTGATCTGTTAGATGGGAGCCAGAGGGAGCACGAGAAATGCTGCAGTAACAGGCAGAGGCGATTCTTTCCCGAACGCGTCTAGAGAGGGCACGTGCAACAGCAAGGCTTAAACTCATGTCTTCTTGCTTCGTTTTGCTTTGTGGGTGGGTGACAGCTCCATCTTTCCGCTGCATTTACCCACAGAAGACAAGAAGATGCCTCGTTGCATGGAGACATACCCAGGCACAACATAGCACAGAAAAAGTGCATCACTAGCAGTCCCAGGAGTGCCGCCTGCTAGTATGAAATGACCATGTGGGCACTAACAGCAACAGAGCAGCATATGGGTTTTCCTCCCTGCCCAGCCTCTGGCTGTCATTTGCCACCTCAGCCAGAAAGCTTGGCCCGAGGCGTTTATCGATGTGTGACGCGAAGCAGAGGGAGGGTCCATGGCTATTCCCCTTCCCCCGGAGCGTATATGCAGAGCCCATGGGACTGGGATAACTGCGC
Source organism: Sagittarius serpentarius (assembly GCA_034782735.1). Classification (NCBI taxonomy): domain Eukaryota; kingdom Metazoa; phylum Chordata; class Aves; order Accipitriformes; family Sagittariidae; genus Sagittarius; species Sagittarius serpentarius. The sequence continues at coordinate 17,285,840 of JAVKLA010000036.1, read as the reverse complement.
AGGGCTGGTGCCAAGGCTGCAGCTCAGAGCCGCACCAGAGGACTTCGTGAATAACCCACAGACACTGTGCAGATGAGGGGAGGCTGAGAGCAGAAGCAGAGCTGCAGAAAAATATCTGCCGTGTCTGCCCACTGAGGTGTGAGCCATTAGAATTACACAGGATGTTATTTTCCCTCTTGCAAGTCATGCCTGAAATCTGGTCTCATAAATGAGCTTGTTTTTATTAGAGGGAACTTGCCTTTACTGGGTTATAAATCTGAATGTGAATGCTAATTTTATTGCCTTGCATCTAGAGGATAGCAGAAACACAAACATTACAATCCAGATAGCATGGCCAAAAGCACAGACACCACGTCCGAGTGGGTTCCTGAGGAATTTCAAGCAGGACGCGAGCGCTGCCTCCTCCCTCCCTCCCTCTGCAGTCTGCTGCTCTAGAGCTGATGGAGGTGAGCAGGACCTGCCTGGCAAGTGAAGAATTGGTAGTCTTGGGTGGTGTTATCCCATAGGTTAGGTATATTTTGGAAATGCCTATGGCACTTGCTTACGGTCCAGGTTATGGCAATAGGGCAGGTTGTCTCTCATATTCCTCTCTGCTGTAGCAGAATCAGCTGTGGCTACTGCAGCTCCCGGGTTCGGGCGCAGAGTGCCACGTATGAACCCGCACCGAGCACCGTCCTGCTGCAGGGAACGACCTTGGCGAGGCTCCAGGGGAGGCTGGTGGCATTAGCTGCCTCGCGGCTCTCTGACAAGTTGTTTCCTCATGCACAAATTAAGTTGCTCATCTCCTAAATTAGTTGTTTGGAACATTTTCTCCGGTGCAGAGCGCTGGTGGAGAGGCTCTGGCTATATAAGCAAACAAGAAAACTACGTGATGTCAGGGCACTGTAAATAGCACAGACTTGCACAGAATAAAAGCTCTTGGAGGTGCCTTACCTACCTTGCTGGGAGAAGTCATTTCAAGTGTAGCAGATTACTCTGTCCCCAGTGCTCAAATTATAGCTGAGTCTACACTAGAAACTCTTCCTGGGAAAGCAATGAGAGTTAAGGGTTTAAATTTTTTGGCCAACGCTTCTTTGCTGGCAAAAGAAATTTTATGCTGGCATAGCTGCATTCACATGACTTTTGCTGGCGTAGAAATGTCATGAAAAAATGGTATCCCTAAGGAGCATTGCTGTGCTGGCAAAACTTTTATCTATAACCCAGTCCTGGAGATAATTTGTGACTGTAACTAGAGTCAGTGTATTTTTGCTGGTGTAGCTTATGTCATTTCTTTGAATAAACTAAGCCATCATTTTAGAGTTACCTTGGCAAAGCTTTTCAGTGCAGACAGGACCTACGTGTTGATTAAGAACAGATACACAGGCACACAACACAAGCGTTAGAAAGGTATTTTTGTGGTGAACGTTAAGGACGCTGATTAACTCTCCACTGGCAAGTGTTAAAGCCGTGAAGTGCACTGACCCTGCTCCCGGGCAGGTAACTCAGCAGATGCCGCAGATCAAAGGAAGGAACAGTTGTTCAGCGGCTTTCATTACTGACCATGGCATGCAGCAAGGTGCTGCATTGCCCCATATGGAAAGTGGCTCAGCCATTAAACAGGGTACAGATTTGTAGTTCTTCTGTCTCTTGGTAATTATTTCCAAGGCTGGTTTAAAGAAATAGCTTATTGTAGTGACACTGGGGAAAATAAAAAATTGATGTAATGCCTGCAAACCGGAGCCAAGACAGAAATGTCTTTGAGCGAAGGCACGGTGCTGTCGAACTCCAAAAGCAGCCTGAGGAGTACGGATATAAGGTAGGGAGGGGCTGGCTGCAGGTTTGGGGTGGCCTGATCCTACCCACTCTGTTCAGGGGAAACATTCCCACTGTTTTCAATGAGATGAAGGCACCTGAGATGTTATCACCAAGACAGCTTGTTGCTTCTGCATTGTATGTGCTCGTGTTGCTCTCTTGCTAAGTGTCTCTTGCACGCAGATCCGTGGCGGCTCGTATATCGGGTGCTGGGTGGCACGTGTGCGCTCACTACAGCCCCTGGTTCCCAGCGGACTCTGGAGGCACAGTGTGGTCATGAGGGAAAGCCTGGATGAGCAAACTAGATGAAAATCTGTTCATCTGGTGATTCGAGCGAATTCAGCTACCAATCAGCAAGGTGTGGTGCTGCAGTGAGGTTGTAGTTAGCTGGGGTATGTGTCACTCAGCTACTCTAAAGGTTTGATTTTTCTTTCTGGCATTATAATAGGACACACTTAATGCATGTTTCAAAGCTGTTTTCACCACCTGAATTCGCAATGAGGAAGGTCATCTTTTCCCCGTTAGTATACCCCTTACAGTTCAGAGATGTGCGCTGACCCAAGGGATGTTGGTCAGTCCAGCTGGTCTTACAGGGCACTTCTGGTTTTTGCTTTGAAAACCTGTACAAAGGTGCTGAACTCAGCTAGGAGAGAATTATCTGCATGTCCTAGAGACCCATCTACCACTACGATTATGTAACTCACCCCAGAAACCCAGGAGAAATGATTTACACTTCTATTTAGAGCCTATTTGTAGCTTCTCATTCAGAGGCATGCCTAAGCCGCCTCCTTCCCCATCTGCACTTCAAATGTCTCAGAATGCAAAAGTGTGCGGAGCAGGATCTTCCTCCCAAGTCAGTTGTGAAAGCCATCTTAAATTATGGTCCTTGCATGAAAAATGAGTAACTAAGAACCACAACATACTCCACCTTCTTTGAGTAGTTCTAAGCAAAGTTTTCATAGGTTTTTTTTTTTACTTAATCTGGAAATTCGATATGCACTTATTAAAATTATTTCCCTTTAAAACGCTGTTTGCGCTCATCACCAGACTTTAAATATGCTTGAGGGGAGAGGGTTGGAGCAGCTAACTATGATCTGAATACCTCACAGGTTAATAAAGCACTAATGGCTCGGTATCTTTATGTGGCATTTGCTTCTAAAGCCTGCAGTCAAGACCAGGGCTCCGCTGCCCAAGGCAAACATCACAGCAGTCCCTGAGAGCTGCACGGCTGAGCGACCGCTTCCACCCCAGGGTGCCTTCCCCTTACCAGAGAGGAGGAGCAGCCATTCCAGCAGCTCCTGACTTCGCTGTTGAACCGCTCTGCGGCTTCTCCTGCTCACCCCTCCCAAGGTTGTTATCAGGTCTGCGCGGGATGGGAAGGACCTGCCTTGTCCTCTGCAGGCGCCCAGTTCAGCCCAGTGCTGCCAACTTCTGCCACAGCTTGTAAGGGGAAGGGCCAAAACCCAAGGACTGAAACCCAGCAGAGAAGCCGTCAGACCACCTTCTCGCTGGATCTGCCAGGCTGAGTTAGGGCAGGAGACAAGTCAAGTAATTCCTCCAGCCTCACAGGCAGGGAGGCTTGTGGTCCAGAAGTCCCATCTCCTGCTGGCCTGCTCCATGTGCTAGCCACTGGGCCACATCACCCGTGCATCCAAAACGTCTGCTCGGGGGTGGATGCTTCTCCAAGTTCAGCCGTCTGTTCTCGGTCCGTGTTGGCATAGAAACACCCTTTCCAATTAACCTTCTGCAAAATATACACATATAGAAATATTCTGCAAACAAATGATCTTCTCTTTTCTTTCTGTCTTTCTTTCCCTTTTTTCTTTTTGGCCTGTGAGAATGAGGAGCCAAGAGAAGTGTGAATCTGGATCTTTTTAATTTTGGAGCATTTCAGGCTCGCTGCAGACTGTTGCCAGGCTATGTAGCCGCTCCCTACTGATAGTAACAGGCAGACAAAATACTAAGCAATCAAATTTCCCCTCTCATTCAGCCCTGTCCTCCTCATGTTTTAGAGAAGAGAATGAGAGCTGTGCCTAATAACTATGTAAACTGCTCAAAGCAGGAAACAATCAAGTGAGGATTAGTAAACCCAGGGGTTTTGAAAGGTTAGGACAGTTCCCTTACAAAGGGACCTGAATTGCTGCCAAATGCCCCATCCTATTGGAAAGAGTGAGTCCTGCGTACCTGTCACTGCCCATCAGTGCCAGACTCTTGATGGGCTCATGCTGCCTTTGCCAAAGCTGGAGAAGAAGGTGTCCTGGGCCAGCCTCGTCCCTTGCTGAAACTGCTGAATTCAGAAGTCAGGAGGGCAATCCCCAGGCTACCCACCTCCTCTTCTCCTCCTGCCTGTATCCAATGCCTTGGCAAGGCCCGTCCCCAAGGAGCAGCCATGACGTTCCCCTGGAAAGAAAGGGAATATTGTTCTCCTCCACGTACTGGTGCAAAGGAAAAGTGCTCAGCTCCCGAGGCTTGGCCTGAAACCCATCAAGGGAAGGTCTCCACTGATGAGCACAGCTGGTTTACTAGAGGGAAGGGAGCAGATGAACACTTTATCCTTCACCCCAGCATCATGCAACCTTGTTTGTTCCTGTATCGTGTTAGTCACACAGCTCCTCTTTCAGATGAAGGCTGTTCCTGCTCCCAGGACACGAACAATGTCTTCAGGATTCACAAAAAGTTGAACCAGCAGAGCTAAAGTCTAAACCAAGTTTTCCTAGGTCCTTCCTAGGATAACAACATCTTAACTGTGTTGTATCCAGCTGTGCCTTTGGCTTGAAGAAAGGGAATAGTAAGACGAGATTTGCCAGGGGATACAGAAAACAAATACACTTTTCTTTTTGCTCCTGTGAAGGTTCAAGGAGGCTTGCGGTGTGCCTAAAAGGTGGAACAGAGGTAAAGGTCAGTGAAGAACATGCCTGCAGCGCGAAGGCTGAAGATGTGTGCAATGAATTTTGTTTCAATACATTGTTTTCTAGCTGGTGTTACGTAGAAAAAATATATGCATCAAATGTGGCTAGTTACTGACTCTAAGAAAACAAAGCACGCTGCACTTTGTGTCCCTGCCCAATTAACTAGTAGAAAATAGGATGCGTGATAGCTTGTGTGGCACGACGGGCTTGAAATACCATCTAGGTGATGCCAAGATGCAATAGACACAGTGAGTGACAGGCATTTTTAACCCAGGTACCTGCAGACACAATGCTGACTGCGGTGCCCACGGAGGGGTGTGAAATTACAGCCCATCACAGAGGTAGGATGACATTCCAACATGCTGCCATTTTCATTACAGCCTTCGTCAAAAAGATGGGTACAGGTACTGTGTACTGTTCTTGGCATTAAAATAAGAAAGGCAACTTTTTTTTCATCCTCTGTTCTCATCTTGGCATTAGCTATCAGAGTGAACCATCAGTCAGATGGCAGCGCTGAGAGATCTTCATTTTCACTGTATGCTTTCACTCCTGTGACAAAGATTACTAGACTAGAAAATAGCGTGCCATTAATCCATTCCACTGGCAATATTAGGACTAAAATGGAACGGGGGAAATGACACAAGATGTGCCTCTCCAACAAACAAAGATAACAGCATGAGGGAACGAAATGACTCAAAACGAAGCAGAGTTTGGTTGGGAGGTAAAACCCAAACAATCCATACCATGCTGTGTTCATCTGTAGCCCTGCTATTTGGGTCCATTGTTTGGAGTCTTGGAGCTGTGGTCCTTTACCACGTCCAGCACGATGGGGCACCAATCCAGGCTGTGCCTGAGGCGCAACTGCGCTGTAAATGCCGAAAATAGATCCAGGCTAATATGTCTAAGCAGATATGCCTGTGACTCAATGGGGCCAGAGGGTCGAGCACAGCTGTGAAATGCCTCGTACCAGGGTTTGAAGGAAGTGTGACTACAGACTGTCCCCTTCATTCCGCCTTTCCATCAGGGACCTTCTATGCCGTTTTTAGCAAGGTTATCTGTGTTTCCTCACTTCCATCTCTTCCGGGGTATAAGACAAGAAAGTACAGCATGAAAGTGCAGTGTCTTTGCAACGCAAGAAGCATTTCAGCCAGTAGCTCCAGTTAGGTGTGACACCAGCCCGGTATGTTTAAGGCACATGGATGAAGTAGACAAAAGCTACATTACAGCATCCTCGGCAAACGTCATGTCCATCTGCCTTCATACCTCCTCCAGAAAGGTCGGACACATGTTCAGCAGGGTGACTAGGACTGGCTGTCAGCAGGGGCTGGGATAAGGCTCCGGCAGAGCAGGACACGTCAGCTATTGTCAGCACACCTTCTCCCTGTGAAGTCTGCAGCAAAGAGTCGCGGAGCTATAAAATGTCATTTGGCTGTTGCCAGCCTGTCACGTTAGCTTCCTGATGGGACCTAGTTCTTCTCACCTTTCTGGTCACTTCTCCTAAACCATTCCTCTAAACACAGGAATTGTTTATTCTAATAAATAGGGAGACTGTAGACTTTTGAAGAAGAGGGGGTTTTTAAGCTTTAGGGCTCATATCAAAAGATATATGATCCAGGAGATCTTAGGTCCCCCTCCTGAGGTCCAGGAAGAGTTAAGGTATGGACTCTAACACTCTAAACAGTAAAACACTCACTTCCCTCTGAAGGTCTTCCTGCCCGTTCAGTCAGTCACACTGCAGTATCCATGTCTCTTTCCTGCTGCTTTTATAAACAGTAATGAGGGAATAATGCTGTAAAATAACAGATCATTACACTATATTTGTAGGGAAAAAACAACCTTTGTAACAGACAATGAGTAATGCCATTGCATTGGAATATACAATGTCTGAGCTAGAGATAAGCATGGCTGAGAAATTCATGTATGGGCAGCTCTAAGCTGAGAAATTCATGTATGGGCAGCTCTAAACTGCAGCATCAGTTCCAAATTCAGCCTAAATGTTTTTCTGCGACTAGGTCGGGATCTTTAGCACTGGAGAGCAAAAGACCTCCCGCTCTGGGGACAGTGGCTGTTGATCCTGCTCCCCTGCTGCTTTCTGCCTTGTGCTGCCTCCTCAGCTGGTGCAAGTCCACTGAATTCAGTGAGGAAACACTAGGAAAACTGAACAAGACTTTCCTTTGATTTGCTTGTCCGGCCATCTCCTTTGCTATCTGTCAAATTGTAAATACTAGGCGATTTACGGCCCGTATTGCCACCTGCCACTCCAGGAAGAGGTACTTCCCAGCTACCCTCAAATTGCAGCGTTGCCCACCCTGTCTCTACCCAACGCCAGCCCTAGCCTTGCCTCGCTGGCGTTTGGAGTACTGCTGGGTGGGGTCCGCTCCCACCATGCCTGTCTGGAGGAAAGGAGATGCACCGGTGTCCCTAACACATTCCTTTTCTGGGTCACTGGGAACTGCCTCAGGAGCTGGAGTGACATCCAGAGCTGCAAGTTGGGCAACGGGCTCTCTAACCCAGATACTTGTGCAAAAGCTGAGTTGACTGGCTCAAGTTTGGACATCTGTTATGGCCACCTTCCTCTTGCCGCTCCATTTCCCTGCACTGCAGGAGAACCAGGGGTGCTCCAGTGAGGAAGGTGGGGTTTTTTTGGCAAAGGCTGCACAAAGTCTTGATGCTTTTTTCTACACAAGATAGGCAGGCCAGCCTAGAAACAGGCGGGGGACAGTGCAAAGTGTGTGTATTTTCCTGTTTCTAGCCCCCTTAATATCAAAACCCAGCCCACCAAATGAGCCACCAGACACCTTTCTCATTTGCAGATCCTTCCTCCAAAGGTGAATCTCTATATACTCATGGGCATGGCTGTTTCCTTCCCTCCCTGCATTTTGGCTCTTCACCCACTGGAAGCCAGTTCTGAAGTCAGTAAATTTCTTTCTGTCAGTGGCCTTCGAATCAACCCTTAGGATGGTACAGTCTCCAAGAAACAAGTCGGAGTTTCATTCTTTATTTTAATGGACGTGAACTCTAGCAAATTTCTAAACTTTGCTTTTTTAAAACACAGGATGATAAGAAAGGTTCTTAATGGAGACGTACCCACATGCCTTGCTTACACAAAATCACCCATTATGATCCATTAGTATGTTACTAGAGTGAGGACTGGAGATCTTGATCTTGTGTCGCTTCTCATTTCCAGGCTAACCTATAAGCTTCGCTAGAGATAATTTTGTAAACATACATGACAGATTGCTGAGAATATGTATTCATTGCTTAAATCAGTACATCGGGCAAGCAATCCCAAGCACAGAGCAGGGAAAGGCTATCAGGTTATGCTGTTGAAAGCCTTGTGGGATTTCTCTGAGCTCGATGCATTTTACGTCATGTAATTGGTATGCTGGTATTGGATCTGTTATAAAGAAATGGCTTTAAACATTTTCAGGCACAATTTCTTTATGTAAATCTTTGCCAGTAATTATCACATGTAACCAAGGAGTTTTGCTAATGATCAAATAAAATAAATGATCCTGTTTATTTCCTTCACTCTGTTCATTATAATGTTTTGGTCTCAAAATCCAATTACAGATAGTTTGGCTCTGTGCTGAGTTATGCTTCCAACCTCTTTTGTAGGTCCATTCTCAGAACTGTATTTCAGTAATCTGTTGACAACACTGCAGTTTCTTCTGGACCACTGATTTATAGGCAAGGAAACAAACGGCTCTTGCAGACAGTCTGAGCAGAAGAGTAAGCAAATCAAAAAAGCAGATGGTAAGTAAAGCCACTTAGTGTGATTCAGGTTCTTAAAGAGAATAAGTTCGCTGCATTGAGCAATTCCAATATGTTATGAGAAGCATCTATCCTGAGCAAAAGGTGGGCAACGCACGGTAATGACACCTGATTGAAATTCAGAAGGAAACAGCAATGCAGGCTTTTACAGCAAAAGCGGAGAATCGCTGGCGACTGAGCACAAATTATTTTGATGACTCGCAACTCAGCTGAAACAAGCAGAGTTTGGGTTCTTTCTTTCACTAATCAAAAGTCCAAGTTCAAGGCTATTTTTTCCCCCTTAAGTGTAGAGCTGTAGGTGAGAAGCGAAGCTTCCCCTGTGAAATCTCACATCCAAGTTCTCCTGTGCAGGGACTCGCAGCTTCTTCAGCCACAGGCTTACAGTTAGGGCAAGTGCAGGGATGAAATAGCAAAACACTGGGCTGGTAAAACCAAAAAGCAGAGGTCATGCCTGTTATTTCTCCAGAGCATCCGAGTCATCTGTTTATTCCGACCTCTTTTCTGTCCAAGTACTCCTGCAATTACCCCTATCCTTTGTGAACAGCTCTACAGTTAAGTAGCCAGGGAGTGAGATGGCAAAGGTGAGCTATCAAAATATTCCCTGCAAACAGCACTACCCTCTCTCCTCCTCTCCTGTGCTAAAGAAAGGCTGGAGAGCAGCAACAATGAAATACAAGTGGTAGTAGGAAAACAAAAGAGTTAGCTGTAAAGAAAGATGGAAAGAAGTGATGGAGAAATGAAGGTAGTGAAAAATGCTAGAGGGCAGAAGAAGTAGAGGAGGGCATGAGGAAAGACCGCTTCTGGCGTCTAACTAGGACAAAATATCTCCCTAATAAGGCAGAGGCACACAGCTTCCAGCCTCAGCGCGTCCCAGACACCAACCCTTGTGATCAGCACATTTCTGTGTATTACAGCATCTTCTTCAAGTCACTGGAGATATTCTAGTTTTCTGCTCGTTATCATTTTCCTCTCTGAACTGGATGTGGCTGAACTCTGAAATAAGGTAGCCTGGGCTTCTCAGCACAGGGTGGTGAAAAATCATGCCAACAGGTAGACGTGGGCAGAAATCTCTCACTGGCTCTCATTTAGGATGTGCACAGTGAAGGATAGCCTTCTGCTCTTTTCAGCTGCATGCCAGCCTACAGCATTGCCTCCACCATCCACCCCAGGCCAGGCATGGCCCCACTGAGTTTAGTAGGTTCTGTGAAGGTGACCTGTCCTTGCAATGCCTGCTAACGATTTTTTCTCCAGCCAGAAAAAGGTGGGACAGCTACAGCTCTTCTCCTGAGAAGGGATCTGACAGTGATTTCCTCACTGCTGCTCCATACCTAGCTTCTCTTAAGATCACCCCCAAATAAAGGCTGTCAGTAAGGAAGGCACTTAGTGTAATATTTGTACCAGGCTCACCTCACTTTAAACAAAGTTGGTGTCATTTTTTACTGTATTTCTTTAAGACAGTGCTGGGGAAAATGAAGTTCTCATATCCAGAGAGGCTTGCTAAAGCAACACACCTGCAAAACAGAGGGACGGAAGAGTTTTTCCTTCTTTCTAGTCCTCTCTCAGCTGTGGCAGCACTGCACGAACGCACGCACAAGCAAAGGCTATTCCATCACTAGTAGCACTGAACCACCTTGTCCTCGAGGTGTTTCCATATAGCACCTATGTGACGTGGAAGAGAAGAGGAGAGGTCGAGGTGGGACAGCTGACAGCTGAAGACCTAGGAAGAGCCAGAGCCCTGCATCCTAGAAAGTCCCCAAAGAGCAAGGGCTGTAGGAAGGCAGTGCAGAGCTGGGCTGTTAATACAGGGTCTCATTTACAGAGACACCCTTTGAAGATGACAGACTTGTAGCCAAGTCTTACAAGTTATATTTTGCCTTAGAAGGACAGAGAGTTGTTATCTGGCAGCCTGCATATTTCAACTGGGTAGTTCGTATTTTCCTGCACCTCACCAGCTGCCCTGGATCAGGCAGCCCCCGCCTGTCCATGTCTTGCTTGCTCTTTCAGTTGTGGCCACAGTCGCTTTCTCCCTGGGTGGCATTTCAACCTCCATATCCACTGATGGTCAATTCTGCGCCTCAGCCTGTGAGTGCTCACGGTGAGTATTTTTAGCCCCCAGAGCATGGCAGTCCTCGGCAGCAGTAACACAGCCGTCTCATTTCCCGAGCAGCCCTGGTGCCCAAGGTAGGTGTTACGTTGGTGGTGCGGTTGGTGGTGGAGGCTCGCATGGCCTCGCTTCGATGGGACATCGCTCAACAGCAGTTCTGGCTGTCTGCATCACTACCCTTGGCGCTGGGCTGTTCCGGACATCCCCTTTTCCTGCTTGGCTTGTCTGTAGCTCAGACCTCTCAGAGGTTATTGATTATTTTTTTTCCCATTCTCTTCTTTCTCAAGTCCTCCTAAGGCCGGGGATGATTTAAACATTGTGTTTAAAGGTTTATGGTAACCTAATTTAAAAATGGCATTGACAGCTCTGATATCTTGGCAGGTATGGGAGAACTTGCTTGTGACTTCTGTAGACAAAAAATATTGATGTGCTGATCTTTCAAGATCACTTCCTTCACCACAACAGTTGTTACTCCACGCTGACCACCCAGAGTACAAAGTGTTGCTCTTCGCTAGTGTGGGCAAAACCTGGAGTCCTTGGAGGTCTCAGGTAAAGCTGTAGGATATGGTGCAATAATAAAGCTATTTTAGTGTTACTACTTAACCAGTTCCTGTGCAGCTACGTTTCCTTGAGCATTTTAGTGGCAAATTCATCAAGTTTAGAGAATCTTGAGGGATCCCAATGGTTTGGCTGTGCAAACAGCGATGGAGAAAATGCTTAAAAGCCTGTTTAGCTCCCACTGAAGCACATTCCACTGAGATTGGATCATGGTCTGGTCCATCCCTCCGAAAGACCCTTCTAGTAAATGTGAGTCTGTCCACTGTGGTGGCCTTGTGCATGTACATCTGCTATTAAAAGATCAGGCATTCAACTTACCCATACAAGCTACTTCAACCATGTTTAGCATTTCCGAGATGACTACCAAGGTGTGTTTTCCAACCACAATAGTAGTTTCTTCCAGCCCAAACTGTGTGCCGTACCTGGCCATGGCTACGCTCAGTGCCAGCCATGTGATCCTGCAGAAGAGAAGGAGAGTACTGCTTTCAAATATCTTGAAAGTATTGAATTATTGCAGGATTTAATGTTCAGTAGATGAAATTACCCTTTCAAGTGACCTCAAATGTAATAAAGAACCAAGACTAGTCAGTGCAATGGTTTTATTGCAGAAAATCACAAAATGATGTACTGTAGCAGCATAAACTTGTCATAAATTACCTTCAGTAATGAACCATGAAAAATACCAAAGGCATGTAAACTGTATTTCTGGGGGAGGATGCCTGCGGTGGGTAAAATACATACATAGATCCCATAAGAAATTTGTAGGTGTGATTTAGTTGGATTTGTTATTTCCTACTGAGATTCAATCATATCGTGATGTCTATGGTAAAATTCCTGTCCATATCAGTGACTGTAGGGTGTCATTGTTATAAATTAGTGGAAATGACCTGTCTGTGTCAAAAGGCATGATCAGGTATGAGAACCACCTGCCTTTTTTTGGTTCATGCTGTCTGCATCTCCTACAATTTGGGGCTTGGTTCTAGTTCAGTCATTTAGATCCCACTTCACTGACTTAAGTCCTGCTATTTCTCCGGAAAATATATAGGGCTGGGGCCACGGCTGATATAAATATGCACAGTTCCATCACTTCAGTGGAGCTACGCTGATTTATATCATGGCTAGGAGATTCTTTGTGAGATTCATCAGTGTAACCGCTTCATATTAACTGGTACGAGGGACAATAAAATGCACAGTGACTTTAACTTCACTATGAATCACTGTTTTCAAGCAGTGGGGCTTCTCACTGAGAAATGCATTCTGCATTAGGAGTACATCTAGGCATTTTTTTAGGACCCTTGGTGGCCAGGTCAGGCTCCCTTGTATGTGGGATTTAGTCCCTTTTCAAAAGGGCAGGCAATGGTATGACTACCATATGCTGCAGCTGCCGGGGGGTTTCTTGGGTTGATGTCCATACGTACACCCATAGCCTGACCCAGCTGCATGAATCTTTGAATGACTATACTGCAAAGCTAAATAGGCTGTGATAGAGGGAAGAGGGGAAAAAGGATAACGGCAGAGAGCCGAAAAAAAGAGATGCTCTCATCAGCCAGCGTGTTGCAGTTGTGCATGAGGGTTCAGACGGGCAGCACGAGGACACCTCTGCAGCCTGTGCTCCTGGGTCCTGGGTCCTGCTCCTCATCTCCAGCTGTGTCACACGTGCACTGAACTCAAAGCAACCCCTGTATAATTAAGGGAAGTTCTCTGCTTGCACGGGAGCGGCAGTGCAATGGGTGTCTGGTTTGGAAGGGCCTGCAGGGCACCGGCTCTCCTTGCCACCACTCACCTGTGGCCCCAGGCGCTTCCTGCGAGTGCTTTGAAATTGGAGTTGTGTGAGAGCCCAGCTGCGACGTGCCACTGGCAGTGCCGGGGCAGGTGAAGCCCTCATCAGGGTCCTGAGTGCTGGCAAGTATATATATATATATGTAAAATGCACTGAGAGGCTGCAGAGGAGCTATTTACTTCCCCGTGCCATGGCTGTGTAAATTCGGTGTAAGCCACAGGCAGCATGGAAATTTAGAAGTGCAGGGTGTGCACAGTTAAAGTCCCCATGTGACTCCTGCTCTTACCATTACCTGCTGGGTATTTTTGTAGAGCTAACAGGGCATACAGCTGTCTCCCAGCCCTTTCAAGTGGTGTGTAATAAAACTCAAAGGGTTGACTCTTGAATTAGTTAACTGAAACGAGAATAATTTTGAATGCAAATATATTGTAATTGACATCTTATTTTTATTTGTAAAAGATAAAGAACTGTGTCTGAACTAACATATCAGAATCGAATTATCTCACAGTTGGGTGGATTTGATCCAGTCTATTGATTAAGTTCAGCATCAAATCCAGCATTTTAATTGTTTAAATATTTGTATAGCAACTAGAAGCCATAGTCGAAAGCAAATTGCTAGCATGCTAGTGCTGCACATCTGCAGGAAAATCCCTAGCTGGAAGAGGGACGTAATCAAATTAGACAAGACGGACAAAGGATGCATTATTGGGGCAGATAGGAATGGAGGTACGGAGGAAGGGAGTCACTTGCCCAAGGTGACAGAGGAGGTCTGCAGCAGAGCGGGGGACTGAGGTCAGATCCTAAGGACAAGGTTGCTCAACAGATGTGGTAAATTAACAGTTAGTTAAGCTCTGGAACAGCCTGTAAAGGGATGTGGTAAATTCTGTGCTTGTTGTAGTCTCTGAGTTAAGGTTGGATTTCTTTCTCTTAAGCATGCTCTGCATCATCCACAAATTCCTGGATTAAAGCTGGGAAGTGCTGGGTACATTTCAGAGGTCTTTGTTATGTGAGAGCTTGAGCTGGGTGACCAGCGGCGGTACCTCATGGTCCCCAGATCTATGAACCTGGGGGATCGTCTGAGTCCTGCGCAAGACCCCCGACCATGGGCTGCCTGAACTTCCATTTTAACAGAAGTTCAAATCTTTGACTTCAGGCCAGGGCTGTTGCTAACAGTAACTTGAACTAAATGGATATAAACTCCCATTTTTCCAATTGTCAGTCACTGAAAAAGGAAAGAAAGCTGAAACTTCCTAAGACTTCATCTCTTTTGAGAACCAGGCAAAAGAATGTAGAATTCATCCTGGTTTTATTCCCTGTATTGTAAGTGACCATAAGCAGACAGCAAATTTTCAGGCTTACTTTATCTTTGAACTTCACCTCACTACTCTGGGGATGGAGTGTGAAAGCAGAGAGGTTGGGACACGGACCAGGCACATCACTGCTGCCTGCTTGCCAGAGAGCCATGGAAAGTATTCTTATTTGTCTCTCCAATCCCCACGGCACATGATGAATTACTGGCATTAATCTATCTGGCCATAACAACCTCAGAGCTCACAAGTCATACGTTCATGCCGCTGCCTTTTGTAAACATATATTTTAAATATGCATTGATCGGGTATGCACCGTTATTATTCATCAAAATGTTCTCGTCTCCTAACACCTAATAACAATAATAAAGATTAACGCTAAACTCCAACACAGAAAAAGTCTGCATGACTATGTATTTATTTTGCAATTTTAATTAAGGCTGTTTGTTACAATAAAAATTAATGATATTGTCTTCCCAAGTGCAGCATAGCCGATATGAAATAACTGGATTTCACATCACAGCTATCTGAAATGGCACTGGGCTGGAATCTGTCAAAAGGAGATGATACTCTAGATGCTTTTATGTTTGTATCTTTGATGAATTATAAGAAAACACAGTTACTGCAGTTTTCTTTCAATGGGGGTAAATGGGTGGTCTGAACCACTTTGTTTCATCTCTCACTCCGTGAGTGCCACTATGGGTGACCTTAGATAAATCATTTACCCTCATAAGACTTTGTTTACCCTTCAGAAACTTGTTGGATTGAACCCAAAAATAAGGAAGGGCTTTTAAACTATAAATGAAAGGGGAAAAAAATTGTTTACAGATATATTGTAATTAGTCCTTGACATTATTTGAAGCAGAAACCTGGTCTTATGATGGGCTGGAAACTGCTAGGCAGTGAGTCAATGCATTTCTCTTTCCTCCAGCTGCATCGTGGTCGAGAGTGATGTTGGCCAACCTGAGGCTCTGTGCAAGGGGAGGACACAGGGGTTGTTGCTGTGACCAGGGGAACCAGCACTCCTCTCTGAATCCAACCAAAATCACATGCTGGGCTTGATCGATGTATTAGAGGAGAAGGAGAAAGCTTCTGTCTCTGGAGAGCTGCTCTCCTCCTTTCCCAACCAGAACTTCTTAAACACTCAACGCTGGTCCCAGACACTGGGTCTTCTAACAATTCCCCAAAACACCGGCACAACTGCGAGTGGTCACTGCCCTTGCACATGGTCTCCTGCCCCTATGCCACACAGCTGGGTGGTTTTGGACAGCCCTGGCACCCTTTTCCCCATGCCTACCCCCGGTAGGACCAACTCTACCTGGTGCCCAGCTGGAGCCAGCCCATGGGGGCTGTTGTGCAGCAGCTCCCAGCCTCTCACCCTCCATGGGATTTTCAAGGCAGTGGTCTCTGCTTCTGAAGCTTCACAATCAAGAGAAATGGGTAAAAACCCTCACGTCTCTGCTTCTGAAGCTTCACAATCAAGAGAAATGGGTAAAAACCCTCACGTTTTCCATATGTCTCTGGAACTGAAGTCTCTGCCCTTCACCCTTGCAAAAAGCAGATGGCATATCCTGTTACTGCAAATAGGTTTCCAAGTAAGATGTATTTGATTTGCTTTATTTAAATCAATAACTCTCAAATGTACTTTGGATTTGCCATTTGATATGCTCACTTGAAACTGGTGTGAGTGTATTAGGTTGCAAAGAAGCAAGGACAGTCACAATAAAGGGCACCAGACAGAACTTGCTGCTTTTCTCTTCCCCTTTTTTTTATTGTGCAATGCAGTGTCTGTGTTTCCCAGTTCTTCACCTTCCATCAGTGCTGCTAGCCCCGCTCCTTCCCAGCATATTTAGCTTGAATGCAAATTCACAGCCACCTTACAAAGTAAGATAGTAGGTTTGAAAATGTTTGTTTGGCTGGAACTCTTTTCTAAATGCAGTGTTCCTCTGGGCAAAACTATCTGCTGGCTCCCAAATATCCTCAATCAGAAAAATTTCAGCAGGTCTGGCTTTATCCAGCAGATGGCAAAGCCACCCGCTGGCAGCCTGGGCTGTCCAGGAGCCCCTTCCCGGCTTCACACCACTTGTTCCCTTAAAAACAAAATGAAACATCCCCAGATGGGATGGCACGTGGAAAATGCAGTTTGGAAAACAGGCCCCTTTCACAGATGGATCCCTGCACACAGGATGGGCCAGCACTCTTGGTAACCGGGCAGGGTGTTTTCGTCATCTGTCATTTATTAGCCTTTTCTCTGTGTGTTGCAGATTGTGGGATTAAGGTCCCTTTTTGCTGTGAGCGCAGGAAACGGAGACAGCTCTTGCTGGAAAGAGCATGAGCTGCGAGTAGAGCAGGTAAAGGGGGGAAGCATGGGGAAGAGCATGGCCAAAGGTCTGCCCAAGGTGAAGCCGTGTGTTTCAGCCCCTCTGCCGTATTCTGCTACCTTACAATACCCCTCATTTTACGGTTCCTTATTGCTTATCCTCCCACCCCAGTCACCATCTATGTATTTCTGTACATGAAGAGCTCATGGTCACTGTGTCTGCCCACTGAAAGGGGAGTTTTCAGGGTGAAACTTCCCAGGGCCAGGCTGACCCACTGCTGCTGTTGAGATGAACAGGAGCAAATGACATCCCGCTCACCATAAAAGTGTAGAAACTGGGCTACAATCTATCTGCCTCGGTATGCCAGCTCCAGCTATGGCCAAGAGCATTAGAGGATGCTCAAGCAAATTGTGCTAGGAACATCCTGATTAATTAGTTTAAAAAAGCTTTTCCTAACCCTAAATTTTCAGGGATCGCCTTGCTCTGCACAGCAGAAGATTTTGATCCTTTCCAAAGCTCTTTGTATAAACTGTTGCTAAAAGTTATTCCTTCCTCAAATCTGCTGAGTTCTTGGCTCAAAAACGAGATCATTTCTATCTGTGTTTTATAAAGTTATGATCAAATTCTAATCAAAACACTAACGCCGAGGTATTTCCAGATGCCTTGCCAATAGCTAACAGAGACAGTAAATACGATTTGATACCTTAGAGCTCCTCCAAGTCTGATTCTCATCGAGATGAAAGCCTTCAGGCAACTGAGAATTTGGCTCCTATGCTGCTGACAAAAATCTAATCAGAAATAGGGGTGGGATTCCCAGCGGTACCCGAGAGATCCTTGCCTGGCTATGAAACGAGCATTTAGGGTTTCATTTCTGGCAGTTGTCTTTTGGAAAAATAAAACCTGACATTTTAATGCGGGCCCTTCATACAAAAGGAGTTTTAGAAAGCAGAGAGATCTGCAAAGCCACACACAGAAAGAGGAGAAGGAGGGAAAATTAGATGGAGGAAACATCTGCTAAAGTTTTCCTGTTATTTCAGGAATGTTTGTATAACTCAAGCATTCCCTAACCCTTTTTGTATCGCGGACAACATCTTCTCTAAAAGATTGTCTTGTGTCCCACTCCCCATCACATAACCTCTCTCCCCGCTTGCATTTGCTTACACAGAAAAGCAATATCAGGAATGTACTTAATGCATCTGAGTTTTGTTTTAATGGGGCTGAGCAGCTGGAGACGAGAAGGGCATTGCAGCTCGCTCATCTCCAGCACACTGCTGGCAGCGGCTTTGCCAGCCACAACTGGAGACTCTCTGAATCTGTTCGTCTCCTCTTGCAGCTGTTAAAGCACACTGAATTAGGCGGTGCTCCATAACCTAAGACTAAAGCCCTTTACATCCAGTAGAGAGAAAACACCCCCAGAACTGAGGCAGCCTTGTGTTTCTTGTTATAAATTTAATGCAAAAGACTGGTCTCGTTAAAGTTTTAGTAGCAGTTGGGTTTAGATCTCTGCATAAAAAGTACTGAATACTGGTCTGATTATTGAATTTGCTCAGACCTTGCTGAAATTGTAATAGATGGAGTGCATTACATTCAGGATAAAAGGTAAAAACTCACTTGGATTGTCCTGGTGCCATCATAAATGAATCATCACTTAGCTATTAAGACCCATGTTCGATCATGCAATTTAGAGCCTACTGAGAAGAAGCACTGGCTGATTCATGTAACAAGATCAGAGGGAAGCACATTTGCCTGCTTGTTCACAGTGAAATATCCAGGAGGTTGGACGGAGTTGGATGCACTTCGGTTGCAAAGCTGGAAGAGTGTTCCTGCTGGATGTATCTACCTACCTCCAGGTAGACTGAAAATCTCTCTTCTGTCCAAGCAGAAGGAAAAAAAGTAAGGAAAGCTTCAATCATACGCTTTGGTGGTCACCCAGGTATAGGCTGTCCCTCTGGGTGATCTGTTATCTGTTGTCATCTCAGGTTCTGACCTCTCCACGGGTGCTGGCCGTGCTGTCACCTGCAATGACACCTGCCCACAGACCGAAAAGACTGAATTGTCTCAGTTTATTGAGCAGCTCTCTGAAACGACTTTCCTAGATGAGTTTTACACAGTAACTTGGGGTCTTGGTCCTGTTACTAATCCTCTAATGGTTTTCCCCTCCTCCATGCCTGTACAAGAGACATAACAAAATCCATCCTGTAAGGAAATGATTTTTTTTTTTCCTTGCTCAATTAGAAACATATGATATTAACCTTTGGGGAAAAATGCATCAAGTTTTACATTTGCTCCTACAGTAACATTAGGAATTGATTTTAGGACAGACTACAGCCGTACTACTTAGTACTTTAGCAGTACTGTAAAAAGAGGTATCAAGTTACTAGTATGGGAACCATTGCCTAGATACCATAATAACAGGCAATATGGGAAAACCTTAAATAAGACAGTGATTATGTATGTAAGCGAGAGCATGTAATTTAACGTGGGAATAGCTGGGCTTAACACCTGTATTTAGTCCTTAAGTATGTTCGGCAAACTAATTTCCAGAAGCCTAAATTAATAAATTGTGTGATGTTTTTCTTCTCATTAGACAGAATTGACTCCTTGTTTCCATCACCATTACATGCCAAGTAAGGCACTTCTCTCCCTCAGGCCCAAGGACTGAGTAACAATTTCATGTACAAAGCCCTCCCCAAAAGCTGCCTTTCCTCTGCCCCCCCATTTCCAAGTGGGAGCAATGAGATGGAGGGGGCTCGTGGCTGAAGGGTCCCATCCAGAGCTGCTCTTGAGATCATGGGCAGTACAGAGGCTGCGGGCATCAGGCTGGCTGGATGAGGAAGAAACTGGGTATCTTTTCCTGTAGATGCTAAAATATCCTGCTTATATATATATATAAAAAAAAAACACTAATGCAAACTTACACCTCCCTTAACTCCCACATGTTTCAAACACCAGAAAACACTGTCTGCTAGTAGTTGTAAACCTCTTTCTAGCACAGATACTGCTCAAACCCTCCTTTTCATTTTTTTCCTCACAGTGACATTACCTGTGTGCTCTCTCACATGCTGACAAGCAATACCTGGCAGATCTCCTCTGCTCACACGGTTGCCTTCCTGCCTCACGTGTAACGTTTGAGCACTGGTCCTTGTTCCAGCTCTGTAAGGAGCTAAATGCTCTTACATTTATCCTGAAGTAGGGTAGTTTGCCATGCCATCAATTTCAAGGAAGCTTCCCACAAACCTCAGTGTAACATGTAGCACAGACCTTTCCACTGCGAACGTCATAAAAATCACTGCAATGTGGGATCAGCCACCTACGCTGTACAGCATAACGTAGCATAAAATAGCGTAACAACTCTTTGTTTCCTTTACGTGCATGTGTATGGATGTGTCAGTGCACATGACTATTTCTCTTTAGAAAGCGAGTTCTGTGAACATGAATGGAATAAAAGTAGTAATCCACTGGGTGAATTAGAGCCTTTAGGTAAACAACAGGGACCCACTGAAGCCAAAAAGAGTTTGCAAAGTCTTCTGCCTATTATATGTCTCTGACAGCACTCCTCTGAAAATCAGAGTGTGTGTTAGATACGAAAACCAATTAGCAAGCATAGAATATTCCAAAACTTTCATCTAGGAAACATTTTGCTATATTTATTTTTTCCCACAGTCAAGCAATCTTTAAGAAGCTGGGTTCTGCTTTCTGTCAGGAGCAACCTAATAACCTCCATTTCTTCTTCCCTGCTTTAGAAAGAAGGTTTGTGTCAGTAACAGCTCAGAGAATGAGCAGAGGTTTCTGATCAATTTGTGGCTGATGTTTGTTTGCATTGTTTCAGAGTTTGGTCATTTTATTAGATAGCCTTTAGATATCGCATGAAATATCCAGCAGAGCCCAAGGGAGAGCTTGCAGCTTGCCTCTGCAGGAGCTTTCTTCTCCTTGAGAAAGCAAAAAGCCTTCAGCAAAGAGCTGAGTGACTATGCAGCACCAGCCCACATGTCCTCCTCCAGCTCTTGGCCACTGATCCTGGTGAGCAGTGTGCTTACTGATTTCTTTGAAAGATGCATCTGGAGTTTTAGCCAGAAAACATGTCTGATCTTCAGTTTAGTGCGCTTCGGGTTATTTACTGCATTGGCCTGAATCTGAGATTAAGGTTTTCAAAAGAAATTGGGATCTGAAAAGTAATGGCCCTGCTTATATTCATGGATTACACCCCGGGAACTGGTTTACTGCACACCAGCTTGGAGAGCTGCAGCAGCCCCTCCGGAGCCTGGAGTCCGGACAGGCCAGAAATATGGGAGTGGGGGAGCCCTGGGATGCGATTCTGGAGAAGCCCCGCGGCGGCACTGCCCTGCGGGACGGGGTGCGCAATGAGCCCCCCAAGCCTCCTCGTCAGCACCGCATGAATCCAGAGCTGGGGCACTCATTTATTCGGTGAAGAGGTTTACTGTTAGCAAAGCTGACGAATAACTTAAGTCACGCTCAGTCACCAAACGGCGCGAATTGCATTGCGTGCTTCTCCACAAGAAAGCCGTTCGGACAAGCAGGGGGGTTAACTGATCAAGAGAGAATTTGGTATTTTATCAGTTGTGACAGCTGCAAATTCTGCTAATTGCTATTGTCAGGAAGTTTTATTAGACCAGAATGTCAATTCAAGTTTAGGCATAAAAATGTGTATTTCAACTAAGATAATAATCAATGGTACCCTTTACATGTTACAAACGCTTTTCTGAATGGGCAGGTTGAACGCTGTTATTGAAGCTGCTAACCTAGCACGTCACTCAGCGGATGTAAATCGTTGCTCGCACAAACACTAACTTCTCAGTTCTTCAGCTAAAGGTAGTATTTTTTTCTGGAGGCATATTTGGACACTTTATACTGGTCATTAATAATGTAGAAATCAAACAGCAATTAAAGCAAGCAAGAAAGAAATGCTCTGGTTTGTAGGACTGCTGAGTAACCGCAGTCCTAGCCAGAGAGAACAGCTGTTGTGGGTGTTCTGCACTTCAAAAATATCCTTCCCATGGTCCTCAGGAAAATGAAGGGGCCTAATTTAAATGAAGAGACTCTTCTGCTTTCTGAAATACCATCTGGATTGGTTTTATTGACTTATTAGTAAATTAATCCATTGATCCTTAGCTCTTGGATCAATGAAATACATGGCCAGGAGTGTTTTGGGGCTTTCATGGCTATTCAACTTAGTACAGTGGTCGGGTTGCTTTTGTTTTTTAATGAATCGCTTTGCTTTGGCTGTAAACAATGAACACTTTCCAGTGTGCATGGAACAAGCTCGGGGTTGTTGGGGAGACAAACAAATGCCGCCACGAGGTCAGCCACCTTGCATCTCGGCGTGAGCCATTCTGTCATTGCTCAGCCCGTGGCGGGCATAGCTGAGCGTGGCTCCTCTTTCTGAACTTTGGAGTTTTCTTATTTCCCCTCTCCCGTAGTGTGTCCTTGCCATGTGCGTGCCTGCCTTTGCCATTTCAAGCAGCTCTGTGTTTGCCAGGCTGTTTTTTCGCAGCTGTTGTGTGATAAGGAGTTAAGTGGTGAAGGGGTTAAGCTGTGAGCTCTTTTCTCTCTCCTGCGAGTGGGAACGGAGCTAGCTGCTTTCTCATCCCATGTAGGATTGCGCAGCTAAACATGACGGATCAAGTTCTCTGGTCTAACCTAGCTGCTCTTAGCCCAACTCTGAGAGCAGAGTGGTTAAACTGGTTTTAGGTCACCCTCTCGGCACTTCTCCTTTTGGCTCAGCCTTAGTCTGAGCTCTGGGGAGAAATATGGGGCTCTTGGGGGGCTGCTGGGGCCGCAGGGGCTGCCAGCAGCCTCAGCAGCGGTGCTGGGGTGGCGGTCGCTGGTGATCACCCAGGTAAGACACATCCAGGGGAGATGTGAGAGCCCTGGGCAGCGTCCTGCGGGGCTGGGCGCCGGTGAGAGCCCCGGCCCGGCTAGAGGAGCCCAAGGTGCATATTTCTCCCTTCAGGTGTTGTTCCCTGCCCTCCCACCCAGGTCGGAGACATTTTAGCCCCATTCGTAAGCCTTTGGTCCAGTTCAGGAGAGCTTGCAGAGCTAGGACCCGTTTTCGATGAGATGCAACTCCTAGGTTTGACACACCATGGTCTGGGTTCTGGTTTGGACTGGTCTGGAGTGAACTCTTAGGCACTGGAAAGGCATTACGCTCCCTCCAAAAATCCTGAGCCTTCCTTGAGAACTCCCTTCACTTTCTGGGTCTCAGCCAAACTTCAGACGTTGCAGGTGTTTTGTCTTCTGTAAGGATTTTTGCTTCTAACGGCTGCTCATGGGTAATAAACTGCTTTCTGCCAGCATGGGCATCAGCTTTACTTTGAGAACCTCTGTTTTATTCTTCCTTATTAGACCACAGAAGACGTGATAATCTGCTTTAACACTCTGAGTAAAGAAACCATCGTACAGGCTGTGCAGTCAGTTCCCTTGCTTCCAAACCCAATGCCCTGAAAAACGGCTGGTTACACCTGTGCCTCCTGGAGACCAGCGTCCCGCAGAGCTGGAGCTAACCCAGGCTCCTAAATTAGAGGGAATTATACGTGCTCTCACTTTTTTCCTTTTATCACAAACACTACGGAAGTCAGGTGGTCTTAGATCAAGATACGTTGGTTATTTACATTATTTTTTCTGTTGTGTTTACTATGTCTTAGCTAGGATGATAAAGTGGTATTTTTTGCTAGATGTTTTCAAAGATTAAGATCAAGGATGGCTCTCCTCTCTCCTGTCTTCAAATGGGAGCAACAGTTTCAGGCTTTAATCCAATTTATTTGGAGATCATGGCTGAAAACTGGATTGTGAATGTCTGTTGAACGCCAAAGTAAAAGCTGTAAATCTTTGTACTAGGCAAAAAGTACTGACTTAAAATTGGTCATTTCCATAAGGAAGGAGTCCTGTGGTCTCAGTTGTTGTCCCAGCAGTGTCTGGGGAAGTTTGATGCTGTTGTTCTTGTGTTATGTTAGGTAGAATAAAAGCAGCCTCATTAGCTCCGTATGATAAATTATGGATCTAAAAATATCCATCACATTTAGATGATGTAATGAAACCAGTTTTCACTTAGGAGCAGAAGAAAGAGAGGAACTTGATATGTAACAATTGGATAAGACGTCTGCTGAGGCTGCTGTGCTGTTTCCGCTAAACATTAAGCACAATTAATTGCCTCTGTAAAATGCCATTTTAACCAGCTCCGTATTTAGGTGTGTGCCAGGATCGGAGTGTGGTCACAGAGCTGCAGAAACCTGGGGGTAACATCGTGAATTTTTGCTGTCAGCTTGATTTTGCAGCCTTTTCTTTTCAGAACAAGGACTGCAAAATCCAAGCTGCCTGTGGACGTCAGCGGGGGCTGCTTGCAGGTATTTCTGGTCGTGCATCACATTCCATGGAGCTAAACCACTTCTAGACACTTTTCGATTGAATGTGTCTCCGCTGCCAGTGACCTTTAGAGATTTACAGATTCGCTGTCTTCTTGTCATACTTTGCATGTGATTTGCATTCATTGGCGTGTGCTGAGAGAGGGGAGTCAGGAACAGGCAGCTGTGTGGTGTTGGACACTGCGTGCCGAGGATGCAGTTAGAAACTCATGGAGGAAGGCTGGGTGGCCACAGGGAAGGCAGAGAGCCACAGTGCGCGTGGTTAGCTGGGACGTGCCCGAGGACAGCGATGGTCCCACCTAGCAGTGTGGATAAGCACTAAATAACTCCCGGATTTTGGAAAAGCTGCTGAGCCAAACATCCCACCCTACATTCCTCCCCATACCCTTCCCACTTCCCACTTGATACACATTTCCAAAGCAATCTCTTGCACTGGAAAGGGCTAAGGAGCTGTGGACACTTAAAGAATGAAAGCTTATATTAGGTGTGACAGGTACAGAAACTCGAAACTGAGGAAGCTGCTGCTGGAAATCCTAAGGTCAAACACAAAAGGCAGTGAGATCTTGCATCTCCTTCAGAACCCCTGTTTCAAACAACCGGTTGTTACTTAGAGCCTCGCTGGATGCTTCAGCCAGTTCCTACCATCAGCAGAGGTTCATCATTGCGGCCCCAAACATTAACATGGGATTGGCTTTGGGTGGGATTGTCCATGCTGATTTTCTTGCATTAATTGATATTAAGATATGCATCAGATGTCACACTAGATACCCAGTTTAACCCTTCTGGCTCCACAGTCATAAATCCTTAGCTCTATTGGCCGTATGTGGGGTTTTTTGTCTGTGTGCCTCCTGCAAGTAAAGGTTTTTGGTATCTCTGTCAATGTGTATCATTTGCTTCAGCCCCATGCTCCCATGCTCAGTGTAGGGCATAAATCAGCAAAATCAATTAATGATCCTTTGAGCGCACTAACACTTCCAAGTCTTTCAACGCCTTCATTTAAATAGGTAGTGCACGAGTAGCATCATAGCCAAGGATGTGAAATGCTTTTTCAAATCTGCTGAAGCAATGGCCATGGTGTGCGTTGTTTACGTGGGTGATGGCAGGCTGCTGCCTTTAAATTCTTACTCAGTCTCCAGCCATTTACTACAGGTCAGAAGCTGTAATGACTAGGAAAGACATTTGCTCCATTTCAGACAGAGCTATTAAAAGAAAATTACTCTCAAAGTAATTCTTATCTCATGATGGGATTGCTGAATTACTGCATATTATGGGAAAGGAAATTGCAAATGTGTTGGCTTTTCTTCCCATTAGAACTATTGTTTTATTACAATTGCCATACATGCACGCACACATTTTTTAAAAAATCTTTTAAAAAAATGAAACTGTCCTGCCTTAGGTAACGAACATAAGCTAAAGTTAGCAAAATTAAAGAGCAGACCGCTCAGACAGGTTTGCAAAGGTGAGCAGGAATGGCGATTCCTTCCTTTGGCTGTGTAAGTGCACGTCCCAGACACAAGAAGGAGGCACTGAAAAATAACACCTCTGTACTTCTAGGACGACCCAGGGGGGTAATTCTGCCTGGGAGAGACAACTCAAACAGTCCTGTATGCTGAGCCTTCTCCTCATCCCGCCCCACGCTGTCATCAGGGTGCAAAGCCATAATTAGCACATGGCTTTCTTGTGTGGGCGTCTGCAGGTCAAGCAGCTGCAAGGTAATCACAGCGAGAGCTCGCTGTCTCCAGTTAAGGATCCTGGCTGCAAAGGGGTATCAGTGTTTATGGTTTCCTGCTGTCCCACAGGCAAAAAGGCCTTCTTGGTGCCTTCCTATCCTTGGGTCAGTTTGCGTTTCTGCTCTAGTGTGGTTCCTGTCTCCCACCACCCGACGTGCTGCTTGGTGAGGCCAGGAAAGGCCTCGCTCGCCCTCCCTTGCCCACGCAGCCTCAGTGGATGCAGCGGCCCCGTCTGCAGACGTGCAGTGTGACTGAGCTGCACGAGAAGAAACTGTTTTCACTTACCTCTAGTTTCAGACCAAAATACTAAATCTAAATGTGCTTCAATTTCTACCATAAATGTCCAAGGCAATGGTGTGGAAATAATATGTAGCTTAAAAAAGAAATCAGAAGAAATACTTTTCTTGACCTCTTGGGTATTACAGAGCATTAGTCTACTAGCACCTTCCTGCAGAGGTTGCGCAGGCAGGACTTTTTGGTATCGTTCCCAAAGTGTATACCAGGCGCTTGGGATTTATCAGATGAGAAGGGGCTGTGGGTTCGGCTGAAGGCAGCCATGCTGTCGTTCCAGGTGTGCGCAGCAGCGCGGCATACGCTCACCCAGAGGTTGCTGACCCGGGAGTCTGCAGCAGCCGCGACACTGAAACCTTTTCCTGTTCACGAAGGGCTTCGTTGTCTCGTCTCTTACCTTTAGTTTCCTTCTCTGAAAGCTTCTGCACGATAACGGGACACAAATGTGAAGTCAGGAAACCGCCTGATACACCCCAGTTGACCAGTTAATCACTGGTCCATGTGCCTGTGGTGACGGGCCCTGATAAACAGCGGAGCCACTAACCCTTCCCCTTCCGACTGCTTATCTCTTCCAAAATCCCTTCTCCGTGAGCTCAGCCCCTCTCCTCCCCCGCGCGGCCCAACGCTCCCCGTGGCGTTGCAGCAGCCAGCTCAAGGACGCAGCCCTGAGTTTCTCTCCCGAGGTCCCTTTGCTAGGACGATGGGCCATTCTCATACCGTGATGTGTATTTTTGTGCCTAAGCAAACAACCCCCCTATAGATCTATATGTGCAGCTGCTTGTGATTGGCTGGGTGGGATACCCTCCAGCCCTGGGAAGCAGAAACCAGCTGAAGTGAGGTGTGCACCAACCGCTTGGTTCATGTCTCGATCTGCCTCCCGGGATGAGGACAAGGACCCACGTCAGTATTAAACCTTTTTGCTAACCTGCCTCCTCCTGTAAAGGGTGTAGGAAACCATTTTCCTTCTCTTTAAGGTTTTGGTGTAATTTGAGAGTCAAGCTCTATGCAGATCGGAACATGTTAGTAATGTCTGGAAAGTAATTATGGCATATATTATTATTTTAATATTTACTAAGTGCTGACAGTGTAATACTTTTATTAAAACTTTAGGGAGGGTGAAATACATACCACAAGGCATGGTGAGATGAAGATAGTCTTCTGAAATCACTCATTTATATTTCAATTTTACAGTCACTTTCCTGTGACCTACTTTTAATCATATATTGGTTTCTTTGTGTCTTAAATTATGTAAGGTGGTTAATGATTTTAATTTAAAGCTCTTTATGGAAGAATGCAAATAATATTTCTGCCTAGTGAAGGCACGCTGTGAACTTCTTATTGAAAAGTAATTTATCATGGTATTGAAGAGCAGTGGAAGAGGTTTAACTTTGCTAGAAGCTGCAAGTCTTTCTTTTCACTTATTGCAATCATGTAAGAGCAATATGGCAAGGGTTATCAGGAGAAGATCGCTATGTTTAAAAAGGAACCGATGAGACTAAATTACATGTGGCCTCTTTTTTTTCCTCTACAATGACGGGAATCCACTAAAGTAATTTTGCAAAATCAAAGAGCAGCATTTTCAATATTCTTCGTGTCTGGCAGGTTGGATAATTTAATCCAACCCAGATTTTCTACTGATTTTTTTTGCTCAAGGCACATTTATCATAACCAACCAAGTTAGGTTTAGACTTTTTAATCTAGCTTGCATACTCTTTGGAGAATGTACGGTCTTTTGTCACTTGTCACCTAAAGCAATGGATTTCTTTATGGAAAAGCATTGGTGATAGTGGTTTAGCTCATTAATCGGCTGTCAAATTGATTGTAAGCGTTAGAGAACTTGATGTAGATGCTCCATGAATATTTGAGTCACAATGTAGGCGAACCGCTGAGGTTAGGGTCCTGGAACAAATGTTTGTGCTGTGTCTTCACCGTAACATTTGGTAACTCAAGCAATTGGCCCTTGACTATTTTAATGTAAAACAGGTCCGCAGACTTGAGAGAAAAATCTATAGCAATATAATCATATGAATATATGAACTTCAAGACAGCTGAGGGACACAAAAAACACTGAGA
This sequence comes from Sagittarius serpentarius, assembly GCA_034782735.1. Lineage (NCBI taxonomy): Eukaryota > Metazoa > Chordata > Aves > Accipitriformes > Sagittariidae > Sagittarius > Sagittarius serpentarius. The sequence goes on along the minus strand of JAVKLA010000036.1, from coordinate 17,257,823 downwards.
AGCCCACAGTCTCTAAAAGAAATGAATAGCTAATAGCTGGAGTTCCCCTGACATCTGGAATTCAGTACAGCGGAGCGTTGTAGAAACCTGACTGGATTGCAATTGCAGGCTCGTATCCCATGGCTTTAGCTAAAACGCTTAGGTTTTATACTTTGTTTTAATTCCTAGGTTATTAATTGCCAATACAGATAAGATGTCTTAATGTGCATGAGCTCTCCTTCCATTGCATTCCATTAGGAAGATATCATTACATTTCAAACACACATCATTAAACATTTCAAAATATACCCAGAAAGGCAGTGGTATATACGAGACATTGTTACAGGTAATATATTTTGCTAAGCTGCACAGATAAAGAGCCAGCATGTGCCTTCGCCGCTGGCGCAGGCATGCTCAGGGGTGCACGCAGCATCCATCGCTGCACGCCTACTAACGCACACCAGGGCAGTTAAACACAGTTAAACACTTTTCAACTTCTTTTTCTTTGCCTCTCCACAACCCCCACCCACTACCACCCCCTTCAGACACCGAGGCTGCGCGCCGGCATTTGCAGGGGAAGAAAACAGATTGCAGCCCGAAAGCCAAAATCCTCGGTCAATAGGAGGACAGGTGCTTCACCACCAGACCCCTCGTGTAGTTATTTGTGTGCGAGTGAAGTTCAAGGGCGGTGAGGTACAAAACACTACCAGCCCCCTCAATGCGAGGTGGTGGGGAACTGAGCCCTTAATCCACACTGGGCTGTCTGGGCAGTGCTCGCATTGACGGATTTCTGCTTTCCGCTAAATTGATTAGCTTTACAGTGCTGTTTCGGTGGTTGTCTGGGTTTGAGCAAGTCCTGTATCTATTACCAGCCGTTCTTCTTGTCCTCAGAGAACCTCTCTCAAAGTTCAGCGCAGTGAAGTTACCCACAAGGTAGTCTTATTATAGTCGATACAAATATAATAAAAGGCAGCAGGAGAGCAGACAGGCTCCTTACACTGAATGAGAGCTCAGGAGAGATGTGATTTCTTAGAGTATGGTACAGCAAATACACCACTGACCTCAGATATAAAAATCACCAGACAGTCAGTACCATATTGAAGGCAGTATATTTTTTTTCCCCAGCACTTGTGCATCTGAGCCTTCTCAGAGACCTTTTCTGCGGCTGTATGTCAGATTATACTTAACATCATTATCATTCTAAAGGCGAGAAGTCTCCACTTAGAGACTCCTAGCTGGGCACACGTACTGGCATATTAATTTTCCCGACAGTATAGTACCACTGCATTAAGCCGCTGAGCGGGCTTGAATATATAAGGTCCTCCACAAGCCAGAAGATGCTCTCAGGTGCTTCCACACTGCATGGTGCAGCCCCCCCGGGGGCCAAAGCTCGGTGGTGCAGAACTGGGCTGGGTAATTAGAGCAACAGCAGCCTGGGGGGGTTAAATCCGTAACGGGTGCCCACCTGGAGAGCAGTGCGTTCATACCATCACAGCACACAGAAGGGACAGAGCACTGGGTTATTGGTAACAACTGAGCAAGTTGGCGCTTTTTTTATATTATTCTTTGAGGGAAGCTGAAGGGAAATTTAGATTTGACTCATTTCTCCCAATCTCTTTTCCTGCAGTAGTGAAGTAAATGATCTCTACTATTGTGAGCTTTATTAGATGGCTTATCACACACTTAAATGCAATCCTTCAGACAGGAGATGATGTCCACAAATCCTGTTCTTTAAACATGCTTTGAATCCTGGTGATTTACTCTTTCTCACCCATCCACGCAACTATTTTTTACATTTATCCGCTTTAAATTGTATTAACGCCAACACTGCGCCAGTCTGCTGCGCCGGTCTGGCTGCGTTAGTCTGTCTGTCCTGCTCTCCCGGTCAGAGCTGTGCATCACACCAGCTGCCTGCAGCGAGGCAGGGGTATCTAAAGGAGGTTTTTCTTGAGTCGGTTACTGTAGCTGGATTAAAGAACTGACATAATTATCACTGCTTATTTTGTCCTGATAGATTTACTGTAAATCTTTTCTAAATATTTAGAAGGAGCCTGGTGACATCTTTACACATGTCTAGAACTGCAGCCAGTTCTAAAACACAGGGTACTCAAACGTGGTGCTCTGGGTATAACCAGTGTTGGCACCGCTCTGGGAGGAATTTTCTCCCCTTTCCAACACACACACTATTACACAACTGTCCTTGACCCTGTGGGATGCTCACCTGCATCTGACAGACCGGACATTGACTATGTCTGAGGCAGAAAACAGGATTTTGATGGGGGAATTATTTGAATGGGGCTGTCAGATCCTGCTCCCTCTGTCTTTAAAAGCTCTCTCAGTGGCCGTATTACTTCCTTTCTATTTGCAAGTACAAAAGAGCAGCAACAAGAAACGCTCCAACCACACGGAAAAGAAACAGCATCAATGTGTGACAACGCATTCGCAGCCCAGCCCCGACCTATGCAAAGGAGGACGTTCCCACAGCACGCCGCCTGGCCGCGATTAGAGAAAACCCCAGGATTTTTTTTGAATCCTAAAGCTGTTACTTGTATTTGATAAATAACCGGTTGCTTTTATATACCAGTGAATGATGTTAATGATAGCAATAACACTCCAAGGTGCTAGCAAACAAATTGCGCATTGCAAACAGTGAGAAATGAGGGATTTGGGGAGGGGGGGAAATCGCAGCTTAATTAACGCTGCCACTGCGTGGCAGCTGAGTTTCGTGAGCCCAAGACAGAGCAGACGTCGAAAGAAACGCCTGTCCCTGAGGGGCTGCAGGGTGCTACCGGGGATGGTACCTTTTGTGTGGCTGCGCATCCCCAGGCGGCATCGCCCAGGAGGGACCGCAGCGAGTCGGGGACCCACAGAGGCAGCGGCAGGTTGGAAGGGGAGCGGTTGTGCTGGGAGAGATCCTGGAGACAGCAGAGGGAAGAGGAGCACCCTGGAGGAGTCTGAACGCCGCAGGGGTAGAGGCGGGTTACGTTTCACTCCTGGTTTGATCACACGGGAAGAATTACTTTGGGATCAGCATCCGTACTGGCAAACACTGTGTAGTGTGTGCAGGTCCTGAGGAACCAGCCCCCTGCCACCGGCAGCCAGGAGCAAAATGGGAGACATTGGTTTGGCAGGAGTTTGGGGTACACACTATCCCCTGAATGTAGCCTGCTGCTGACAACACCCTATAAAAGCAGCACAAACAAGCAGTTTTCAACGGAGCTTTATAGTTAAGGCCCAATATAGAAAAAAAAAAAAAAATCAATTCCTCCACGAAGTCGGGTAACTCCAAACAGAAGGAGAATTCCCCTCCTGAATCCTTCTTTCCCAGAGCAGCTGCTCCATTTAGGTAATTCCAACACCTCTGTCCCCTCTCCGCAGAGTGCTAAAGGATGGAGATGCTTTGCAGAGAGTCCGAGTCCCAGTGCATGCTGAGGTGTGTGCCAGCTCCCCTGCAGGCACCGACTTCGGGCGACTGCCTGGGGAGAGAGATTCGGGGAGCCCAGAAACCTCCCTGCTTTTCATTTGCTTTTCATTTCTATGCGTGCTGCTGCAGCAGAAAAAGTCATCAAGCCTCTCGGAGGGAGCAGGGATCGATGCCATGCAGATCAAACTAGCAGTTGGAAAACTTTGGGTGAAAGTGTAATACTGTGAGTGCTTCCAGCTTGGTTTCATTCAAGTCCTGATACTGAGATTTTAGTATGATGCCAATTTTAGCTTGAATTTCTGACAGCTCCTCTTTGTGAACAGGAGCAATATTGACAGAATGGTACTTTTTGAAAGAAAAGTGATTTTTTTTCCTCCCCAGAGAAGACAGACTCCATGTGTAATGGGATGATGCTGTTTCTTTTCCTTCTGAACTAAGGCTGCTTAAAAAGAAAGCCTACTAGCTGACTTTCATGACAGTCATGGCTTTGAGTTTTCTAGAAAAATAGGTATTAGTTATAGGATCTGAGTGCACACTATTTTAGGGGGGTTCCCCTTGGAGTTACTGCTCAGGTGCCTTCTCCGGAAGACTGGGTGAAACGTATGCCCTGGGCAAGTCCTGGCTAAATCCCGAAGGTCCCAGGCAAGGAAGGATGAAAGTCATCGCGTTTTCAGCGTGGCTCTCATTAACTATCCTCTTGAGCTGAAGGGGACCATGGTGTATTAAGTGGTGTCAGTGCCGTAAAGCAGAATTTGAACTGCAAGGGGATGAAGCAGCCCTTCACATGTGCAATGGTAGGACCAAAGGGACCATTCCCCCTTCCTGGGCTCTCAAAAATCTGCTTTCTAAATACCAGTTTGCTGTCCCCTGGACTGAGAAAATTGTTTATGCTGGGAGAAAAGAAAATGACAACCCTAAATTTCTCTGCCAGGCTCCTTTTCCTTCATCATACCTATTTTTTTCACATCTTGCCATTCATGTCATGCCACAATGAGAAGCGGCAAGGAAGGAGCTGCTATCAGTGAGTCCTGAAATCACATTATGATGGTAAATCACAAAAGCAGAGTGGCTGCGGCACCTCTGCAACCTGCAGCTTGGAAAGGATGGGTGGGTGAGCGGACACAGTGGCCGCTCAAAGACACTGGACTTCCATCTGCCTGCGACTTGCTTGCTGCAGGGAATTGTTTTCTTAACAAGAGACGACTAAATGGGAATATTCGACAGCCCTCATTCTAAGTGCAAGGAGATCCAGAGAGAGAAAAGCCAGTATCATAATGAAAAATGTAATTAAAGTTTTGGTCAGATTGAATCCATTACATCTCTCCCAAGTACCCGATATTGGTTTCAGTCTCAACCCCAGGGATATGTAGTCTGATACCTCTGAAATCCCATGAGCAGGGGCCTAAGCCTGGCGTGCATGCCATTTGTATGGCTTAAACCCAAGAATATGCTTCCAACCAACTTTAACTCCGTAGGATTCATATTTTACTGACTCTGAGCAAACTCAAGTGAGCGGAAACTGTATCTGCCACAAGGAAGATGGCTTTTGAGACACAATCTGTAAATAGAAGGGAAAGGGCTATTTTGGCTATATTTTTGAATTGGCAGAAAACTGCAGCAGATTGCATTATTCAGTGGGTAATGTAATGTTAATGCGGCCTTGTAGCCGGCAGCGGGGAGAGAACTTAAGGTTTGATCATTTTGTAATGCACTTACGTTGCCCATTTTAGATTTGTCAGCTGTCATAAATGAACTGCAGTTTTATCCCGGGACTATATATAGTATTACTATTTATATATTTTTCATCTGCAGCTCATGCAGTTTAAATGAAGAAAAGAAAGGAAAGAGCCAGGACGGAGTGAGGGAGGATGCGCCCTCGGCTCTGCTCCATTCAGAGAATTCCTTAGTGCCTCCATGCACGAAAACGCTGCCTTCGCCTAAGCCTCGGCTTAGGTAGTTGACATTTTCAATAAAACAACACCCATTTTCAGCAAGCCGTTTAATGTCGTGGAGAGCGAGGCAAGGAAACGCTGCATTTAAAAATACAGCCACATAGTTGGTGAACTTCTGCTTTGTGTCTTACATATTTATCATTCATAAGCACCAAACTCCAGGAAATCCTCTCCCATGGCATCACTCCTCACCAGTTTTATTGAAAAACTGTAATATCCTTTTGCATTCTAAATTCTGACTAAAAGCCACCCACATTACGGCTTTTTGTATACATTTTTTAGCAGTTCTCAAACAAAGACGATTCCTTCTTCAACTGCTGAGTCCTGCTGCTTTCTCTGCTGTGTCTCCTCACAGCATCACTGGGAATCTCGCGGCGCGCTGCAGGCTGCCCGAGCGCTGATTAATGTCCTTGCCAAAAAACAAAAAAAGGGTTTGCAAATGGATTTGCTGCTCCTATCAGCTCAAAGAAGTATTTGAACCTGTTTGCTTTTTTGGGGCAGCCATTTAAAAAAAAATCCAAAGGAAACCTGAGAAAGCAGAACATCCTGCCGATCTTAAATTTCAAGTATTCCCATTGTCTCATCTTTTAATCAAATTCTTACTCTGGAAATGATTTCTGTAGGGAGTTTTGGCTTGACTCTTCTCTCCACTGTTACATCCTATAGGCCAAAGGATTTCTTTTCTCCAACAATAATAATCGATGTTTTTTAAGAAGCAAGAATACCCCTGTTTTCATCCATAGCATTTACCTACAAAGAGCATGATAATTTATACAGAAAATGCAGTCTATCCTTCCTGCAGGACAGCCTGATTTATCGACTGTGCATCTGTTTCATATAAAGTGCCCTGAGCAGAACAAAAACCTCCATTCTAGTAAAACCAGGACAGTCTCTTTAGTTTTCAATAAATCATGTTCTACCTGTGGGATGCCTTGTTAACGACTATACACTAAATCCAGAGGGGTTTTTTCTTTTTCTTTTTTTTCTTTTCCTTTTTTATTTTTAACTATCCATTAGAAATATTCTGAGTTTCTGGGACTAGTTGAACACCCTTGGTGCCTAGGCAAATGTCCTTTTCATTTCAGAGGGAGTTTGGCATTAGTAAGCTTCCTACATCAAATACCTCATTAGTAACACACATCTCTGTAACAATCCATCTTGGAGTGACCAGGCTTCACAAACCAGCCTGGGAAAACCATAAGCAAAAATCTTCCTTCATTCTGCTTGTCGTTAACATCTTTGCCTTTAGCTACCCAACTTTTTTTTTTTTCTTTTTAATTCAGAATGCAATTCAGTATTTCCATTAAGGAGCCTAAATTCTGTATCCAGGGAAAGGACCTGGGTTCCCACCATGGAAAAAGCCTCCTTAGAGCAGGAGAGGACAGTTGCCTACGCAGGAGAGTGAAGGAAGTGAAGGGACCAACAGACTTATGGAAAAGTGGAATCAGGTTTCAACAGCAGATGTGCCCTGTTCCCCCTTCGAGCCTGCCCCGTCCTCGCAGGGATCCCAGCCCCACGCCTTCCCCCCCCCAGCCCGCCTCCCCGAGCACAGCCAGCCCAGGCGTGCCGCAGGGCATTGCTCCTCGCTCCTGCTGCAAACCCCACTCTTTGCATCTTCAGCACCAACTTTCCCCAAACCACCTGAGGGTTTAGGAGACGAAAGGATGGGAGGAAATCCGTGGTCCCAGTGCAGTTCCACTGAAAATCTGTGAGCCGCAGCCAAAATGGACCCAAGCGGCCCGTGTCTGTCAAAGGCACTGATGCAAAGCCGAAATCATCATCTGAAGACATATTGATGTAACTGGGAGTGGAAATTGGTTTTACACCGAGGGCATAATTCATGCAGAAGGATGCTTATAGCATCCAAAAGGCTTTAGGTTAGTGTTATGATACTGTCAGTGAAGTACAAAGGTGTCGAGGGAAAAGGGAGTAAATTCCTGTAAAATACCAGCAGAGTGAGCCATGGCAGAGCTGGATCTTGTTTCCTACCCTGTGGGCTGGACCCCCACTGCACCTGCACCCGTCTTCTCCCCCAGCCCCTGTCTGGCGAGCTCCAGCCACGCCGGTGGTTCCTCAGCAGAGCCGTGAGGTTGTTGCATGCAGCGACAGTACCAGGCCCTTCTGAGGCCCATTGTCCCCCCGACATCCCGCCGACTGAGTGGCCGTCCCTGAAGAGGACTCTGCGGAGATGGAGATGGAGCTGGAGCACAACGGCTTTGACATACGGGCTGCCTCTCCTTTTGTGTTTTGCCTGGACGATGGGCATCTTGATTTCTGACAAGGCCTCTTGTTCGCAGTGTAAAAATATCACAGATGGGATGAGCTAAGTCCTTGACCTTGTTTCTTTGCTGTAAAAAGCCAGGTGGTGCTTCTGCCAGTTTCTCCATTGCCAGTCAGGAATCAAACAGTTCCCTATCATTAAATTGCCAGCCTTTTGTCCCTGGGCACAGGGCAAAATAAAGTCACCTTTCCAACAGTTTGCCAACTGTTGAGGCACGTTGCTAGTTCAGTGTTACCTGCAATGTTATTCCCTTTGCCCAGGTGATGTGATGCCGGGCTGCTGGGACCAGACCTGGGGGATGAGCCATGAAACCTGTGCACAAGGCTGCTCTAAAAAGCACCTTTTCTCTGCAGGGGACCTGAAGAAGCCCTTGGGCTTGAGGACACCTTGGTTTGCTTGTTCCTCTCCTCCTAGACCCAGGAACGCCCCAGGCTCCACCTCGTCCTGCCATAAGTGACCCAGGACGCCCGGCGGCAGCACAGGACGTCCAAGGTGCCATTTTGGACTTCTTCCTCCAAGAAACACTTTCCAAAACACTTTGGTCTGTGGTGGAGGTTGTGTCTATCCGGTGACATCAGGAGAGTTTCTGCTTTGGCCTTTTTTCAGCTG
>JAVKLA010000036.1:17231009-17249556 GCA_034782735.1 Sagittarius serpentarius | reverse complement strand
GTTTTTGCCAGCCTGGCCAGGACTGAATTTGGACCCTGACAGACACTTCTCCATTAATCAGAGGTTTGCCTCAGTTGCAGGGTTGTTCTGAGGTCTAATTAAGTTTACAGTTTCTAATTAAATTGATTTGAGATCCTGGAGTGGAAGGCCTTTTAAGAGCAATCATTTATTAAAAAGTTGGGATTTTTTGCTCCAGCAACCTTTTGTGTTAGACTAATTTTAGCATCCAGAAGTGAACGATGAGTAATCCTTTCTCAGGCTTGGCAATGGTGGTTGAAGCTTTTTCTCATTCACCTTAATCAAATAAGCAATCAAAAATTGCTAATCACCTTTATGAAGGCACTTATGTCAGGGTGAAATACGTGGCAATCATATACACGGTCAGGAAGGAAATAATATTTGCTCAAAAAGAATAAAAGTGCTGCGCCAAGGAGATGCGGGAGACCTGGACTGCAACCCTTGTGTCCCTCTTCCTGTGGTCGTTTTTTCTCCCAACACCCAGATAATTAACAGGTGGTATTGGCCAGGGTGTCTCACATCCTGCTCCTGAGCCAGCCGCTTCGAACAGGCTGTCGCTGTGAACTGCACTGCTGCACACCATCATCATTCAGATAAAGTTCATAACTTCATTTCTTCAGACTCAGTCAACCAAACCACGTATTTCCCATGGAAGATTTGATTAAACGTCACGCAGACATGGCAGAGAAACTTTCAAAATGATTAAAATTGACCAATTCACTCTTCTTGCCTTTGTATGCCAAATTTATTTTGAACCTTAATAAACCCCAAACCATGCCTACTTTATACTTGCACATAAAAGCAGCCCTTTGAGGCCCTTCCTTGGGGGACTTTGAAGGCAGCTTTGGGGTCAGACCAGGTCCTTACTCACATGGTGTTTCCTCCAGGGCCAACTGCACATTAGTCCACTTTTAGTCTTCAGGGAGTGGGGAATGTTACCGCCTTTGTGCCCTGCTTGTGTTACAGCCTTTTGCCATGGGCAACTGAGCCACCCCATTGTGATTTTGAGAGTCAACTGAAGTCTTATCTCCTCAGTCTTGCCTTTGGAGAAATGCTTGGTTTTGACTGATACCTCATGTAAGATAACTAAGATAATTAAAAGAGAAAAGCAGTGGATTGAGGAGATGTGGGAGATGTGGACTGCGACCCTCCTGTCCTGCTTCACCTGGTCACATTGTGTTTCCAATGCCTGGATAATTAATAAATGCTGTTTGATGGGTTGTCTCATTCAAGGTAACTAAGAAAACTTGACCTCCTCCAAGGCTCTTGCCTTTAGAGCTCAGAAATATGCAATGGATAAAGGACTGAGAGGGTCATGGATTTTTAACTGGAAGATTTTTCTCCCCAGAAAATAATGCTGACTTGTTGAACATGTCTTTTTCACCTTGAAAAGACAAGTTTCAATAAAGCTTTTTTAACACTTTAGAAATGTTTTCAATGTGTAAAATGAAATTGCTTTCCAGATATCCTGTCTGAACTGTGTTCTTCATATTCAAAGGTAAAATAATTATAAAACAGAATTATAATAAGGTCATAGAGGAAACGACACATTTCAAACTAATCTAAGCAGATTCAGGATGGACCTTGTCTGAATTTTCTTTCCCTTTTCAGTTTGCATTTCTTTTGTCCTGAGTTAAAACAAAGAAATATTTCAGAATCTTCCATGTGCAAAAAACATTTCCTTGCCCAGCTCCCATTGCTCGATTGAATTATTTGTAGACAGATCACAACTCTAATTTATCAGTTCCATGAATCTTTTTTTTTTTCGCAATCCCTGACCCATAGTTCATTCATAGACCCAATGCTTGTGCTGATTTAATTAGCCATTTAATTCACATGGCCTGTGAGTGTTTGTTGTTTGCACGGACCCTCACTTAAGCTCAGGATTTGCATACAGCTTCTAATTCTCACTTAAAATTCACCCCTTCCAAAATCTTTTTTGCCTCTGACCTCCTCTGCTGGGATCTGTGTGGGAAGCTGATGCACTAGAAGCATGAACCCAGCTGGAATGAATTTGTTCAAAAAGCTGAGAGGACTTTCACTGAGAGTTTTTGGCATTGCTCACCCAGTTCTAATTGCTTTATAAATTTAATGGAGTTAACGCTGGCCACTGGGTGCGGGGCTGGTTGTGGATAAGGAGTATAAAGGCAGCTCAGGGTCCCAGAACCTCATCTCTTAGCACAGGGATAGTGCCAAGGAGGAAAATGAGGAGCAGGAAGGAGACCTCGTGCAAGTGAGACTTTAGACTCCTGCGTAGTAAGTTGGCAGCCCAGGTGATGTGCCCAGAAATTGCTGCATCTCCAGAGAGTCTGTGGGGTTTGGTAGTTGCTGTGGTGGTCCTGCAGAGCCTTTTCACTCCCATAAGCCATAAAGGTGGTAAGAACCTACACTTTTTTTTTTTTTTTTTTTTTTTTTTTGCGCTGTTTCTTTTGTTCACAATAGCTGGTTACTTAGCAGCCCTGGTTTTCTGGCAGTCTTCAAGATATCTCAGTTGTGCATCAAAAACTGTTGGTTGGGTTTTGGTTTTTTTTTTCTCCTCACTTAAACCCATGTATTTTGTTGCTGTATTAACAGTGGAAAGTTAAGGTTTTGATCCTGTATGAGAGCAACTCTGTCACTCTCTGAAGAGTTAATAAATAAGTCCAGATTTAGAGTAAATCTGGTAGCTTTCCTGTTCCTTTGCCAGTAGAAGAAATCTGTAAGTATATTAAATCTTTCTCTTGCTGATTACTGTAGGGATTTTTACTGCAAGGTAAATTTGCGTGTTACAAGCACGAATACTATCTGGATAGTTGTTTCTGATATGCATCAAGGGCTATAGCTGATAATGTTCCCCTCAATTGACGGTGACAATGAATATAGGAAAGAACTTGGTCTGCTTCTGTGCACACCCCAGAACATTAATTACCTTGGTCAAATCAAGATCCTGAAGAACAAAATACTAAAATGGCTTAACACCCAATCAGCCAAATTCCCTTTGTGCCTCCTTACCTGCTCACCCAGCAATGTGCTGTAATCTGCTTATGCACGTGGATGAGGCTACAAGGTGCAGAAGCGTGGGGACTGGTGAAATTCACAGAAAGAAAAACGTGTTTGCAAAACATCTCGTCTTGGAAAGCTACCCAGAGAGTCAAACAATATATTCATAGTCATACAAAGTTTAACCCTTAAAGAAAAGCTCCAGGTACTGGCTGGGTCCAGAGCCTCGGTGGTGCAAGGGGGAGTTGCTCTGCTCTTGGGCTGTCCGGAGCCATGTGCAGGCTTTTGCCTTCAGTTGGTCCCGTGCTCCCGTCTCATTTACTGTAAATAAAGCCCCAGCAGCCAATTTACAAAATTCACTTTGGAGAGCTCTGCCTTTATTTCTAGCTATTAACCAACAGGGCTGCCATTTGAGAAACTGTGTTACGGATCTGCTCAGAGTGGGTTGCCGTGGGCTGAGCAGTCGATGGCCACACCAGGGCGGCTGCAGAGAGTAAACGGCCTGGCTATAACTCTATTTGTCATGGAGGGCAATAAAACCCTATCAAGAAGGAATCACAAGCACCTAATGAGAATCAGATGCAGCGTAATATAGGCCATGGACATGCTCTTATCCAGATGCGCAGGGAATTATGTACATAAACAGAGTATAATTTGGTTTTACATCTTGCTTTTCATCCTCGGCTTCAGAGGGAAATGAGTTGGTTACTGGCAGTGGCGTGTAGGAAAGCTGCTGTTATGTACTCAGCGATTGCTCACCCACAGCTTGGTGTGACGGAGCTTCCCTGGGGGACTGGGCGCTTACCTCTCCTCGAGGTGGGCTGGAGCAAACGTCACGATGTCCCCTGAGCAAAACACCCAGCTCTGGCTGGGAGGGAGAAAGGGGACCCTGCATCTTGGCAGTCTCTGGGGCAGAAGAGGTGGGCTGGGGTCCCTCGCCGCCGGGGCAGGCAGCGGCTGTGGGTGCCACAGTCCTCGCTGTCCCGCGGGGCCGTCCCTCGGCACAGAAGGTCCTGCCGTTGGAGCTGTGTCGTGGGCCGCGTGGCAGAAGCGAAGGCTGGCTTTGCAAGGTGGTGCTTGTCTCTTCTTTGGGTGTTGGAGAAAAGGGCTCGGCTCCTCTGAAGCTGTGATTTGGACTCTGCCTTAGGGCTGGAGAAGGAGGATTCAGCTGCCGTGCTTCCTGCTCCTGGTGCGCTGGTTGCTGTGCCTGAGGGGCCGCAGGCTGTAGGGCGCTGGGGGAAATTCACTTCCCACGTGAAGAGGAAAGCTACTTACAGCTTCGCCTGCCTCACACGCTACTTTACATTTGCACATATGAACGCATTTGTTGTGGTAAATGCAGAGAACCCTGGGCTTAATGTATCCGCATTTCAAACGCAGAGGGAAAGGAGGCTGTCGGTCAGCCAAGCAGGGCAGGAAGGCAGATGATCTGGGTGTTCAGCCTGGCTCGGCCTTGGCGAGGTGTATAAATCTGGGCAAATAACCCCATTCCTTCTCTTTTAAATTGGAAATAACTCACAGAAAGTCTTTTCTTTTTAAATGAAACGTACCTTGAGCTGCACGTCTGAGGGCAAGGTGCTATAAATGGGACGTACGTTGATGTAACGGACCTATGCCTCCTCTTCTGAGGCTACTTGGAGGTTGGCTGACTTGTTTCCAGGACTGAGATCCCCAGTGTTTGAGCAGGATCAGTCAGATCCCTGCACTGCAGAAGCGGAGACACTTGGGGGCCAGGCAGCAAGGGAACTAGTTTTCCCCATGGATCCAAACCTGCTCGACAGCCTCGTTCCTCCCCACCACGCAGCTGGCTTCACAAAACCCACCCCTGATGTGCACGGCAGAGTGGAGGAGAATTGCTTCAAGCCAACGGAGGGCTGCGTATCTTCTCGTTCCCGCCAGCCCCAGCTTGCCAGGAAGGCTTTCTGCAGCACAGCACTGGTACCTGCGATGACCCAGAGCAGTCAGTATTGCTTGGCTGCTTGGAGAAAAGGGTATGTTTGGGGCAGATCAGCAGTTTCTCACTGGGGAAGTGACATCCTCAAAGATTTAGCCCTCTGTTTCCCTGTGTCACCCTCAAGGTTTGCCCATGTATTTTGGCTAGAAATCCTTTCCCTTGAACATAGCTGAGCAAGGATGCAGCCTTCCAGCGCGCTGCAGTCTGTGATCCCGTGACACCGCAGGGTACCCGGTCCCTGCCGCACTGTTACCCAAAGGGATCTGGGGGAGCTCAGCATTCGGCTCCAGTACAGCCAGACCTGCAATGCTGCAAGAGCTGTATAATTGAGAAAGATTTGTGTTAATTACCTACTTACCTGTGAAAACCTTAAAGTTCAGGATTAAGGGCAAGGAAATTATACTCAGGGGATATTTTAATGAGCAGAAAAACCTATACTTTGTCTCACAAGTCACTTTTTACATTAAAACTTCCTGGGCTTATAATTAGAATTGTAATGTTTTGTGAACTGCAGTTCAGAAATAATGGGAAAAATGGTTTATTTCCCACCACCCCACTTTCTTCATCAATGCTCTCTGGTTTGTTTTCCAGTGGTTAAAAACATAGCGATTATGCCCACCCTGTCTCACAGGGGAAGTTTAAATATAGAGGGCAATTCTGATTTATGAAAACAGATTTTCTTTTTTTTTTTTTTCTTCACTCAGGCAGTTAGTGAACCAGAACTAATGCAAGTGTTTGGCTGTTCGGGAGCGGAGGAGAGGGCGAAGGAAAGGCAGGCGGTGTGGCAGCCATGGGCCCCCCAGGGACTGTCACCTTCCTGGCTCATGGGAGCTGGTCTGATGGGCAGGGTGGCACGGGGGAGCTGCCCAGGGCAGGGACAGTCTCCTCCAGAGGCTGTGGCACCACGTAAAACACTGAAGTGACACAATTTAGAGGCAATTAGGCAATTATACCTCTCTGCTGTACTCCTGAGTTCAGTTCATACTCCAAGCTCTCGGGCTGAGACAGATGTTGCATTGCTCTCTGCGAAGGTAATTTTTTGAAAGGGTCCCATTCGCTACATGTTTTTACGTCTCTATTCTGAGTCCAGGGACAGGAGAGCCGCTGGCCAGCTTTTGCTCCTCCAGAGGTCACCTGTTTACTCTGCCATTCCTAATACCGACAGCTGTAGCTCAAGCCACGCAAGTGTAGTGTTTTAACGGACAACACTCCCCATTTCAGGGGTAAGTGCAGGTGTGATGGTGAGGCTTGGTGTGTGTGAGAAGAGGCATCCTCCCTTATACCGCTGTTGCAGGACAACACCATTGAAGGAAGCTCCACGGGGAGGAGAGAGGTCAGAAATAGCAACCAAGAGGCTGTGTATAGCTTCAGACTGCCTCCTCATTAATCTTGGAGCAAAGTCACTTAAAAATAACTGTGACCTTCATTCCCCACCCACTTGCGTGAGGCTGTTTAATTGTTGCTGTTCCATGGAAAGGAACCACAGCGTGCATGGGCTGAGTGGTTCTCCAGCGAGCTAGGCTCAAAGGGAGAAGGGCTGATGGGGCTTGGACTTGGCACTTTGGAGTTCAGGTGACTACTTAGGGGGGGAAAAGGTGCTTATCTGAGTTGGGTGGCTTGCAAAAGGCAGGAGGACACATCCTCGGGGCCAGCTGTGAATGCTCTCTTGCTTGAGGAAAGCAGGTGTAAGGGAGAGGTGTAAGGAGGCGGCAGCACAATGAGCCTGATGGATGCTGGGCTGCAGGGGGAAGCTTGCAACCACAAAAGCAGGCTTCTCAAATCTGGAAGCTGAGTTTTTAAGCCCAGAAGCAGACTTGTCAGTGGAAACATTTGGGGAACAGCTGGTATCAGCTATCGCTGCCCCTCCTTGTCCATGGGGATGGATTGCATTGCTGTGAATTACTGCACTGGCAGCGGTCCCTGTTCACACCCCATGCCTCGGTAAAATCGTAGGCTGGCGATGGAAGATGTGGAGCATCAGTTCTGGCTTTATGCCACCTGGGAGTTGTCTGTGTGAAGGCAATCCTTGGGTACCATTTCAGTGAACTTTCTAGACGATTTTTTACTGCCTGAGAAGCTGGCTATGAGGGACAAACGAATTTGGATCTAGCCCACATGATCTGCATGTAGCAGAAATCTGGATACACCCAGAAGGAAAGAAGGGAAATTAGGACAACAGAAGTTGATGGGCTGAAAACTTAATTAACGTGTTGAAACATTTGACCTGAACTCAGGCTCTTTCCCTTTCTCTTTTCCTTTGTCACTATTGGTTTGGGTTTTGATTTGTAATATTGCTGCTCAGGATAAATTTTGCTCCCAAATGAGGAATAAATTATATCAGCTAAATGTCAGGCTAACGTGTTAATTCTGTTGCAAAGCAGTGGAAAAGTCGTATAACAGAATTCCCTTCCATGTACCTTCCTCTGATTCACTCTGTCTCAGCTAATAGTTTTGCAGCCCTGTAGATTTCAAGTAACCTAATAACAACCCAAAAGTTTTCTCTTTATTGCATCCATCTGCTGCACGAGGATGGGGAGCAGCTCCTTGTGATACACTTAGAGTAACACATCTGCTGCTGTACGTTGCCGTACAGGGTCCTGGCCCCTTCCCTTGCTTTCTATGACAAACAAGCAACAGAATGACAAATAAAGCCGTGATTGCCTTTGTCAGCTTCAGCTCCTTCTGCTGCAGGCGAGATGAAATACCCACACAATCATGGCACCATCCCATATTTATTTAAAAATATTAAACTATTTATAATGGAGAGGTCATCAGCATGCTGCATTCATTAGCAAGGGCTCCAGGGAAGAGACAGCAGTGAGCAAAAAACCATAAACAGGCTCTACACAAAAGAAAGAGCAAAGAAGCATCCTTTTGAAATGTCAGTGCTGAGCAGCAATTAAAACCAGGAAGACTTAAAATATGGGGAATTTCAATAGTTTGAGTATAACAGCCAGCGCTGGCTGCCAGGGAACCCATGGTGGGATTCCCATGGATGTAAGGATAGAGGATCAGGTCTGTGCTGCACAGCAAAATGTAAATGGATTTTCTTTATGAAAGGAAGGATGAAATTGCTGCTTGTGTAGAGAACCGGCAGCAGCGAAGGCAGGCACACGGCAGGTCGGGGAGGGAGGCAGGCTTGGGTTCGTGCAAGGGTTGCATGCTGCAGGATGCTGAGCACCTCTCTGAACTGTGGGGTGGCTGCCAAGCTGCACACAGGTGAGTGTGAGGTCTCTGCCAGAAGCAGGCTCGAAAATGTCACTTGAGGGGAAAGGGCTGCTCTGCGTGAAGGGGTGCGAGTCCAGCATTGGGTCAGGTTGCTCAGAAATGGCCACTTGACCTTGCAAAGTGCTCCTGGGCATCGCAGGGTGAGTGGGTGTTAGAGTCAAATGATAAAAGGGGGGAGTGGGGGATGTGCTCTCTCTTGGAAAGTCTTTCTGAGCAAACAGGAATTTGTCCAGTAACTACATTTGAAGTAACTTCATGCTATTGCAGTGGTTTTATAGCTCTCAGTCCCCTTTGCTCCATCTCCCGTTGAAATCTGTTCAGAAGAGCTGTTACACCTTGTGCAAGTGCCATCCGGTCTCTGCTGACTTTGCAGGCAGACAAAAGCTAACTGTGGTACTGGAGCTCACATTAGGATAATGAATTGGAAGAGGTCAGGAGAGATTAATATTTCATCTTTGGCTTGCCATGACCTTTCAGAAATTAATTTGCATTGGGTGGTTGTGTGGTACTTTTCCTTTTATGTTTTCTTTTCTCATCCTTTTTTTAAAATAGACATGGATCACATCCAAAACCCAAAGTGCTCAGATGGACTTTGGGGCTGTCCTTGGCTCTTTATACTTCCCACTTCCCAAGCTGCCTTCTGAAAAATGTGTTTTTAGAGGTTTCTCACTCCCACTTTTCCCTTACCTGCCCAGAGGATTTTCATGTTTTTAGTGACGACAGAGTTGCAGCTGTGCAAAGTGGCCAAAACAAAACCTAGGGCTGTATTTCCCTTCCTTCTCCACCCCAGGGCCTCCCCCCTCCTTGGTTTCTGCCTTTGCTTTTTCTCCCCTCCTGCCCTGAAACTCCACTAAAAATTCCCCAGCTTTTAGGAGTCCCTGCAGGCACAGAAGGAATGATCCTTAATTCCCAGTTTCCATCCTACTGCTGGGCTCGGGGCATTTTCTTTCAATGTAGAATTATACAGAAATTCCTACAGGGACTTTTCACATCCATATTTCCTTGTAGCGCTGCTGCTGAATCATCTAGGAACAGAAAGTTGCTTAGCTGGAGAGCAATGTGTTTTTATAAATTATCAACGTGCTGAAATTGGCCCTCGTCCAAAGCAAGCCTTCTACTTTGCTAATACGCCTAGAGTCTAATCCCTGTTGTATTGTGGAGGATGAAGACGACTCATCTCCAGCTGGTAAGGCTGGACATAGGGCCTAGTGACACACACAGGAGGTGGAAACAGGGAGCATATATGCCAGGAGCAGCGTTATAGCCAATATACTAGAAGTGCAAAGGTAACTCTGTTGGTTCAGATATTGTCTCCAATGAGTCATCAGGGAGTAACAGCTCCCAAGAGCAGGCACAAGTAATGGACTCCAGGTTATCCTCTGATGGGCTCCTTTCTCCCAGTTTTGGTCCTCTGCTAGGCAGTGGACTGTGTCTGTCATTGTACAATGCAATTCTGTTTCCATGGATCTGGATTTTCAACTAAAAGCTCATCTGATGCAAGTCAGGATTGTTACGACTTACTTCTACAGCAATAAAAAGAAATGAGCCTAGCAGTAAGATGGTGTTGAGGGAAGTATGTGAGATACAATGTCCGTCCATACGTGGTGCTGTATGGATGGATTTCTAGCACAGGGTTTTGCTAAGTGGTCTTGGGATTGTGGAAAGCCCCCACGACCTCATGCTGTGGGCTGGGAGTTGAGCTGTTCCTGCTGTGTGATGGGAGCAATATCCTGATTTATCCCTGCTGCGGTGGCTGCCCATGACAGCTCTGGCAAGCTGCTGTCAGCAGAACTGTGCAGTGGACGCCTTGACCTCCGTTGGGCAGAGGAGGAAGGTGGAGCTGCTTCCTCATCAAGCCTGCCTGCCAGAGACATGATTCAGATATTACAGTTAACCGACTGCGCTGATCTTGCTGCCAGAAAGGGATAATATTCAATGAGTCGCTTGTCTGTCAGTCGCTGCTGTCCAAGACCCTGCGTGCACCTTATAAAAACCAGTCCTGTGACTTGGCTGACCGGTTGCCCGGAGGTCCAGGCTCTCCCACGCCCTCCCCTTCTCATTTTACCTGCTGCTCTGCTTAGCCCTCCGTGCCTCGCAAGCACTCCCCTACCTGGGGAGGAGGTGATGGTTATTTACCGAGTGACCCAGAGTCAAGATGGGATTTGTCGCGATTTCCCCATATCTCTCTGCTTGTGATTAAAGCCTCGCTCCACAGAGGTGGGGGTTGCTCGGCAAGAGGCTAAGGAGCCCGGTGGAAATTAATGCCATCAACCCCTGCTAGCAGGGGGGGCTTGACTCAAAGCAGACCGAAACTCGCTGTGGGTACTGGCTTAAAACACCATCGGCCCGTGCCGCCGTTGTACTGGGTGCTGTGTGTTTATGGACAGCCCTGAGCTTGCAGCTGGAGGACGTGAAGAGATAAGAAGCCCACGTGGCAGACGAAAACCGATCAGCCTGTCGCACCGCTGAATACAAAATGAGGAAGGAAGCTTGTAAATACCGCACCGAGGAGGCCGGCGTGTGCCGCAAGGATGGGCTGGCGGTCGTACAAGCCCTAGCGCTGCCACTCGCTTCTTGGTCTGCTCATCTGCCACCCAACTGGAGTTTATTTATTAATACTTCTTCCCAAAGCTGGCTCCCAGCAGAGCCGCCACTGAGCTGGCTTCCTTCTCTGCGCCCCACTGGAGAGCAATGCCAGGCTGGAGAACAAATGAGCATATAGCCAACAGCTCCAGGATCTGGCCCGTCATACTTTTGTGATGATGCTAGGAAAATATAGAGCAAACAGAGCTGTAGGAATAACTTAGCCCACATATGCTATACAAGAGCTGTTCCCATGATGTTTGCTTAGTCCCGAACTAATTTAGCACGCAGGATGGGCTGGCAGATTATGCAGCGAGACATGCTAATTCGGGCCTGTGGTTCATGTGAAAGAATGACGAGACACTCTGGGAGACAATGCGAGCTAATATTAGGCACCAGGCAGGGAGTCAGGAATCCTAATCCCGACTGCCACTGACCTGCTCCCAGGCCCTGAATGCCTCTTTGGAGCTGCTTGGAGAAAAGCAGCATCTTCCTTTATGTTTGGCCGAGTTAGCCCTGGGAGCTGTTTATCCCAGCCAAGGGTTCTGGCTGTTGTTATATATAAATAGTAATGATGATCATAATCTTTCCATAGGGGGTATGGTATTGCAGGGGTAGTGCCTTGTATCGAAGATGCTGCTTTGGTTGGACCAAGCTCATACGTGCAGTAGATGCTGCTTTAGCACAAAGATGCTCTTGCGGGATCAGCAAGCAGTGAGTTGATCAGGCATGTTTCTGTGAAGACACAGCATCAGACACCGCCATGAATTCTTCTGCCTCAGTGCTTCAAAAAGCAAGACGGGGTTTTTGTATCTTCCAAATCACTGAGTGATATCTTGTGTGTTAATTGGCGCTGCTTCTGAGAACATTTATGTGTGTGCTCAGCCTTACACATGTGGCTTGTCTGATGCCTGTAAATTACTCTCACGAGCAAAGTAAAGCCGGTCCCCAGATGGCTGCAGGATCAGGGCTGTGCTGTGTGTTGCTGCCTTGTCTGTCGTGGCTTTTGCCAGAATTATAATTATGACCCAGAGAGGGACCTCCCAGCTACTCCTCCCTGCTGAAGGGAGAGCACATCGATACTGCCCCGCAGGAACTCCTTCCCACACCCTCAGCTTGTCCCATCATTGTGCCTCATTGCTACCTTTTATTTCTTTTAATCTTGCTGAGGGTACTTGGGCAAACTTTTTGTAAGGATGAAATCAATTCTCTGTTATAGAAATCTTTCCCCCATTCAGAGTCTCTATGGGGGAAAAGGGATTTCTGCTGTTTAATCTGTATACAGAATTGCTATTAATATTCTATGCTTCGATTCTTCACTTTTGAGAAAAGAAAACTTGCACAGTGCAGCTGGTGGACAAGATACTGCACTGATTCAATCCCATGTGTCAGTTAGTTTTGGGAAGCTGAGCCTTTGTGGCTAGTTCTATTTTCAAACCAAATCATGAGACTGACACCTTCAATTAGCTCCACACAAGCTGTTTGAACTGGGCTGTGCTATGGGGAGAGGTGGGTTATTCTGAGCTTTTTCTTCCTGCTTTTTTTCTGCTATTTAAGCCATCAGACTTGAATACACATCCATCAGAAGGGACTACTGACTTACTCAACATGCAGCATCTTTGAAAGGTTCAGACTTTGCCTCTTCTTTACGGTGCCATAAAGACTTACAGCAGAAGTCTTTCCTGATTTAGCCGTCTCCTGATAGTTTTCAGGATTTTTACGGGGATTGAATAGCAAGTTTTATGCGTTGAAGATAAATAGAGAAAATAGAGAGGAAATACAGACCATGGGATGGAGAGGTGGTACTGTGTAGGAAGCAGGGGAAGGACAGGGAATAGCATCCCCATTAGCCTCAGCAGAGCTGATGGTGTTTGAGGATGCGACATGGCCCTCTGTATCAGAGGGAAGGAGGAAAGTCATAAAGGAGGAGAGAATGAGACTCTCAGGGTCTGAAGTAAGTTTGGGTGAGTGTTGGTGCCTTGGGCAGTTGTGTTGAGTTCTCACATCACAAATCAGAGGTCAGCCCTTTTCCTTTTTGAGCAGCAGAAGCAGAAAGGGGGAGGTTTATCAGGTGAGACAGTTGAATTGGGATAGCTTATCTTAGCAGGGCAGAGCTATTGTCTGCTGAAAAGTCTCTGGTAACTCATGTGGAGCCATTAAAATAGCAAAAGAAAAATTCCTAGGGAAGAATGTGACTTAATATCTACCAGACTAGGGGCAGGAACTTGCTCCTTCTGTGACTAGATCATAGTTAAGAAAGACTAGAAAAGTCAGGACTTTTTCTTTTTTTTCTTTTCCCCCAAATCTTTTTCCTCCTTTTTGGAAATAGTAGTTGGAAATGCTTCTGTGTGTACCAGACCTTCACTCCCATAAAAATCTGCCTAAAATGGATAAAAGTTGAAACATGAGGCAGGCTCAGCTTCCCTTGCAAAGTCAATCTGATCCTTGCTCTAACCAACAGGCTGTGCCCTCTCCCCTCTGCTCCTGACTTCTGGGGAGCTTTCCTTTCCAAGGCTGGGAGCAGCCTGACTCCCTCCTTGCCAAAAAGCCGCACCCACAGCAATCATATCCTGGAACAGCAACGGCTTCTGCAGGGAAGATATGCCTGAAAAAGACTAATAAATTCAGGAGCACAAATGCTAATGGAAGTTAATGAGATCTATAATTTTTAATTGTGTAGGGTTTGGGGTTTTTTTTGCATCTCGCTTTTTATCGTGACTGTTGGTTTCATGCTATCTGTAAGGCAACCCGAGGCTGGCATCTCCAGGAGGGCATACCTGCTGCCCAGCGGTCACTGCGTGCCCTTGTCCTTCTCCCCAATAAGTTCAACACCCCGATATACCCATCCTGTTGTGTGTTATTTAAGCCATAGGATATGACAGAGCATGTTTTATGGAGCCATTAATTTATGCTGTGGGTGACTTTAACCACCCAAGAAATGTATTAATGGCCCTATAAAATACACCCTGGAGTGTCTTAATATGGTTATGAGATTGATCTTCAGCTTTATATTCCACTGTGTGTGATATTATTGAAATAAATTGCAGAGGAAGGTGACACAGAGGATCCCAGGAAGGGGTGAGTTGCCTTTTTCGTCTTAGGGTCCCATGGTGACAGATTCACTCTGGGGAGCGAGCTGTGGGATGGGATCCAGCCACCCTGCTGCAGGAGGCCGGCGGTGTCCCACGCAAGGTGCTGCCTTTGGGGACGGAATTTGCTGGCCCAGCTCTGCGAACGACCTGAGGCAGCACCTGTCTGAGCTGGCTCTAACCAGAACTGCTCTTGTCCTGACACTTGGGAGGTTTTCTACAAATACAGGGTTCAATCAGTATCTGGAGTTGGGTCATCTGTTGAAATGTTTGTCAGAGCCAGGACTCAAAGTGGCGTCAGCCCGGCTCCTCCTTGCTACCAGAGAGCAATACCAGTTTGTCCAGAAACCCTGGATGCCACATAGAAAATTCTTCTCCAATAAAAGTTAGGTGGGATTACTATGAAAAACAATTGCTGTTCGGGAAATACAGCAATACATGGCTTTCCTGCTGACAGAGGCTGACAGCGTGAGTGTACCAACAGGAAACCTCAATGTCTGAAAAGCTGGACCTTGTTTAAAGTATCTTTTTCTCCCAAGATCTACATACTCAGGCGTTCAAAGCCTGTGATGTCAAAGTATGAGGGTTTGGGGTTTAGCTGTAAATTAAGAATAAATTTTGCTGCATTAAATAATCTGTACTTTTGTTTGTAGCCTTAATTGTCATCTTTTTTTACACTCCCTGGTGGGAGCGTACAGCTCTGAACTCTCACAAGCCCACAACATTCTCAGTGACTAGACATGGTTTTTCATCCCAAAACAAGTAAAACTGTGGTTTTCTCTGGTTTTAGTATGAAATCAGAGAATGATTTGATGCTTGGGGGAGCTTTGACCCATTTTAAAATCCAGGACACAGCATGAAATTTCAGAGATGCTTATGAGACCAAGACCACGGGTCGATATCCTATTTGAAAGAACCATTTTAGCTGTTGTTTTGTGGTTGCAGCAGGGCCCAAAGCAAGTGGATCACCTTCTGAAGGAGGAAGAAAGTAGCAGCCCGCTCATCCCGACAGATTAGAGGCTGCCAAGAGATGGGCCACCAAACCACGGCGACTGCAGACGAAAGGGCAAGAAAACTGGGCTCTGCTTCAAGCTCTGAGCCAGCCTGAATTAGGTTTTATAGCGCTGTCGTGGGCTGCGAGCTGATTAAGAGTGTGCCATCCCGCGCGAGATGAGGCTGGACCAGCAGCTGCAGGTGAGGTAGGATGGCTGCAGCCAGCCTTGCTCGGACGAGGGATGCGCCCGAGCTTCCCCCTGCCCTGTGTTAATGTTCAGCTGCTCCCCAGGTGCCCTGTGAAGCCTCATTAATTAATGTTTATAAAGCGCTTAGAGACCCTTGCAAAAAGGAGGGTATTGTTATTAGAACTGCCGTTGTTAGAGATGAAGGCGGCCTGTTAATCATTAAATCAGTTCCCTGCAAAGGCAGGACCACCGTCCCCTGGGAGAGAGGCCACGCTGCACAGCTGAAATGCGAAGACGGGTTTTTGTATGGTGTAATGACCTTATTATCCATCAGGCTGGTGTCAGGGACTCTTCTGGGCAGGAGCAGCCCTGCCACAGGTCACGGGCTTAGCGCTGTTAATGGCTAACCAAGGGCTTCCTTTAATAGAGGTGGCTGGAGCAGCTATGTCCTGAAATCATCTTGTCGCAGCAGTAAGGTGCTGGGCGGTTGCAGGGTCAGGAATGAGGACAACGAAATATTTTGGCTATATTTGAGCTGTTACAAGTGATGACGGCTTCCAGGATCTAGGGCTATCCTGACTAATGGCTTGACCAACTGGTCCTTACTGGATGCAACTAGGAGACAAAACAGTAGGAAGTTGGTCGTGGAGGAAAACTGAAGGGAAAGACTTAAAATCAAAAGAAAGTTCTGGCTGAGGTTTGTGGGTTTTGTTAATTGCCAGCAAGAACAATTTTGGGAACACAGTGGCCCAGACAGGAGTACGGCGTTAAGAATACGGCGGGAACAGCTCACGCTTGCATTAGTGTTGCAGTGTTTGTAAACAAATGGAAAATGGCCCTCGGAAATCTGTCGTCTCATAAATCTTACTAGCAAAATTGTTTTTCTAAATAGTGTTTTTCAAAATTTTTTCCATGAGGCATGAGTAGTTCTGTAAGATCTATTCAGGGCAGCCACAGCTCATGTGATACTCACATGGATCCCAGATGAATTTTAGCTTAGCAGGGCTGTCACATAACACATCCCGCAAAATGATGGTGATGAAAATACGTCACACCCAGCTCTCAGCTGTGAACAAGAGCCTCCTTGCGCTGTGAGCTTGCAAGTGTGACACAACTATCAGCTGGTACGCAGATGAGATACAAACCCTTCCCTGCTAGCCATGCTGCTGCTCCTCGGGGTTCCTGGGCCTCCGGAGCATTTATTCCCCAGGGGGATTTAGCCTGATCACTGATCCAGTCTTTACTGGTGAAGGGCACAGTAAAAAGCATGCCATCACCCTAAAGGTGACAAATTGGGTAGCTGGTTACAGAGCCAGCGAAAGCAGATGTAAGGCAGTTACTGCTGCTCAAACATAGGGGATCAGCACAGCTTTAAGCGTGAAAATTAAGTATTAAAGTTCCAAAGGGAAAGAAACCTCTTGGAGAGATGGAAGAAAGCAGGGGCTAGACACAGCAGGTCATTTGAATTTCATGAGTCCACTTCTGCATTTGCTGTTCATAACCTAGGAAGGCAGGCTCTGCCCCGCTCCTTGGAGGGGGCTCCAACTTTCTGAGCACCGGCAATCCCATCTGCTTCCCACGGAGACCTGGAGAGCGGTGCCTGAGGCACAGGGGACGGAGCTGAGTCACTGCTGTGCTACGTGACACGGGACAAAGCGTTCCCCTTCCCTTGCCTGGAGGTGGCTGTGCCGCTCCGGCCGGAGACCTCGGCTTCTGCGGCAGCCGAGCAGAGCCTGCAGCGACGGGGATTTTATGAAACAGCCATATGAGAGATCTCAGCTGGGGGAAAGGAGTGATGGGGATGCAGGGCGTGAGGGAAGGTTCATCTAGGGCAGATGTAAGGGCAGGGAAGGCACCCCTGTCACCCCTCTTTTGAGGTCTGTGAGCTAATCCCCGGCTATCGCACACGGGCTCCCCGAGCCTGCCGGCTCTCCTGCCTCGCAGATCGTTTCGGTACACGCATGGCTTGAAAGATGCGAGATGAGAGAGCAGCGTGGACAGCAGCAAAAGTCTGCGGGCTGTACCGGCAGAGCACACGTTAGGCAGCGCAGGGAGCCAGACCAGGCTCTTTGTTTCCCTGTGTCACTTCTCAGCCCCGATTAGCAGCAAAATAGGGCACGCACGCATCTGACAACTGAATTCCTTGCTGGAAGGGATTTGGTCATGCGTAAGATTGCTCAAAATGAGGCCTGGCTTTCAGGTTTGGAAGCACGGAGCATGACCTGGAAGGGACAGCTGGTACGTGCACGCTTACTTGTTTTCCCCTTTTGAGTTTTGCACCGGTTCTGGGTAACTTTGAGGAGTTGTGGCCAAGGACAAACAAATGGCCGCGCGATCCCTTTCCCCAGCAGACAGACCTCGCTATAGGTCTGTCCAGCTTCTAAACAATTGCGCGGGGAAAATAAAATCTGAGAACGTTATTAATGTCACAAATTCAAGCACTCGGTCAAAAAGTGGAGAACTAAGGATACGAGCACGGCTTTAACTCAGCCTTGTGCACGCACTTGGATACTGTTTTAACAACAGGCTCGTGCAAGTTTTCCCTCGGAACTTCTACATCTCCGCGTCCTCTCCCGTAACAACCCCCTGGAAAGCACAGGTGAGCAGCGATTCCAGAGGTTTGCAACTTGGAAAAATCCTAGAAATCCTCCCGGGAAAGCAAAGGATTACCAACCACCCCTCTTCCCCCGGAACATGAGCATCTCCCCGGGGCTGAACTTCTCCAGCAGCTCTCAGCGGAGCCCTGGGCGGGGGAGAACCCCCCCGCCCTCCCCAGCCCCTTCTCAGAGGTGAATGGTTTCTGCCGAAGGGTTTCACCCAAACCTCCGCCCGGGGCGCGCAGGCACCGGCTTTTTTCCCCTTCGCCAAAGTTACTCCGTGGGAGCGGGGCCCTTCCAGGCGGGGAGGGACGGGGGAGGCGGGAGGCCGGCGGAGCGAGGCCGGGCAGCGGCCGGCTCCTTCCGGCGAGGTCGAGGCCCGGCTGGGGCGGTGAGGCCGCTCTCTCCGGGCCTAGGCCCGGGACCTCGGCGGCCGGCCAGGGACCCGGAGGGCGGGCGGGGGTGTGGTGAGGTGGGGGGGACTCGGTTGGGGTCGGGTCGCGGACGGCGCCGCCGTTCCCGCGGGCGGGTGAGCGGCAGCTCCCGGGGACGCTCAAATGTCAGCGCAACCCGCAGCCACCCCGGCGCGGCGGTGGCGTCGCCGCCGCTGCCCCTCTGCCGCCGGCCGGCCCGGATGGTGCCGGTACGTGTGTGCCGGAGGGGGCTTTCGGCCCGATCGCGGCCCTCCCCGGGGCAGGCAGCCGGCCTCTTGGGCCGGTCTCTTCCCTCTGGCGTGCAACTTCTTTCCCGCATTGTAAGATGGCGGCGGGTTCGCCTAGTTCGGGCTCTTTCCGGGATCTCTCGCTTTCTGCAATAACATGACACACACACACACTCACACGCACGTCCGCGCTCCCGTCGACTTCGGAGCAGCTGCCGCGGTGCCATCCTCGCCTCGCTTCCCCCCCCCCCCTCTTT